>CM076680.1:22683618-23223618 GCA_038501925.1 Xenopus petersii | reverse complement strand
GCAAATTCAGGTCTCAGACTTCAACTGATTTAGCTTTATTTAATAAAAGCTTGCCCCCATTCAACCATTGTTCTACCTATTCAACAAAAGTCTGTAAATGAACACAGATAAGAAAAAAAAATTGCAGCACCAGCTGTGGTTTGTTATTTATCAGAGCAGGAAGAAAAGCCAAGGAAGAAAAGCAACTGCACACAACTAAAACTAAAATAGCAGCCCCTTAGCACAGCTGTTGCAGAAATGAGATGAAGTAGAACATAAATGGGGTAGTTTGGTCTTAAAAAAAAAGTAGGAGGATATTTGGTCTTTCCTGAAGAAAAAGAAACAATCATGTAAGTGATTGAAGCGACAAGGAACCGTTATGCTCTCTGGTCCATCTGCAGAGGGACCATGTTGGATCTACAGGCTAGTGAATGCAATGACATTAAAGTGGTTTGTCCCATTTACCACCAAAAAACATCTGCTCCAGTGCTGTCAATGAACAATAAAGACAAAACCTTGGCTGTTTGGTGGCAAATGATTTCACATATTTGTCTCTCTAAAAATGGAAATCTTTTTTTTTTTTTTTTTTGGAAACATCATGTAGGACCTGGTTTAATGGTTGCATTTTCTATAGGAATAAATGTGTAGCATTTTCATAACTGCATCTCGTATTAGTTCAACTGTATAGCAAGACCTCATTAACACAGTCATTTAATTGGTTAGTATTTGTTGGATCAAAATATCATGCAATTAATGTAATGCATATATTAAATGCCCCAAACGAAGTGAAAAGATGCGGCGGTGCAGTCCATGTGCTTAAGCAGTCCAGTGCAAGAAACCAGCAATTATAAAATAAGATATGTGTGCTGCATGACTCTCCTGCGACCTACTAGAATCTAGAAACTTCTACACCGGAATGTAACCATAAATGCTTTAGTTGCACATAAGCAAACCATACAAAACTCTGTAGTGGATTGGGGAAGCAAATGGATTATAATACATGGGGCAAAGTGTGTAGCTTTTGATAATGGGTTGAGTGCAGAGGACCTCTTGTATTTGCCTGTATGAATGTTGTGGTAACAACCTCATTGCACCCCCGCTTTTAAAAATTAGTGGTGAGCACAACTTTCCCTTGTTTGTTATAGTTTATACAGGAGCAGTGACCAGCTACATGTTGTAGCTCCCACCCTTCCCAGCTATAGTCAGGTGATCCCACTGGTGTCTAATAAAAGGGCAGCCAAGTTTGGGAGTTTTAACCTTTACAGCAGCAAGTAAGTTGCAGGTAAAACTTAGTCCCTGTTTAAAATGTATAATGAAGCAAAATAATTCTTAATGAATCAGATGAAAGTTGAGTTTCGGACTGGCCATACCAGGGATGACTTTTACATAGTTGGCCATCTTAAATATATTGTAATATATGGACAAACAATCCCTGTTTTGTTTAAAGGGTAAGGTATTTTTTAGTAGCTTAGGGCACAAAATGTCTCAATATCCTTAATATATTGATAATGGGTTGAGTGCAGAGGACTCTTGTATTTGTTTGTATGAATTTTGTGGTCAGAGCCTCGTTACAACCCCGCCTAATGGTTTTTAAAATTAGTGGTGAGCACAATTTTCCCATGTTTGTTAACATGCCAGCTTGCTTAGGTTTCTTGATGGAGCCTAGTGATAGACTTCCATGCACAAATATAGGGAATTACAATCAGTCCCATATTCAGTGTTCATTTGTTACTTGTTGAAGGAACTCCCCCACTGAAGTATAACAGAAGAAATAAAAGACAACGTGGGAGCAGGAAGAATTGTTCATTATCTACAAAAGTTATTCCTCAAAATCATTGTGTGCGTTTGACACGTCTGAGACGAATACAATAGAATAAAAGTTTGCATTGGGAACTCGCAAAAATGCATTTTTTCAAGTTGCATTTAAAAATGCATATAAATGGAATATAAGCTTTTTGATGTGCTTGTCATTCATTTGTAAATGCATTTGTAGATGAAATTATTATTAGAAGAAGAATGTTGAGAAACTATGGGATCTCCTTCCAAATGAATTATTGATATTGATGGACCTAAAGAAGGTGGACCCACCATATTACTAAATTAGTGACTACTAATTACATCAGTAAACATCAGTAAAGCCACCACTTACTGTAGTGTCATCAAAGTTATTGAGTCATTTTGTGACTTGTTGAACGTGTAGGCCCCTTTTAGGCCCCAGGAAGCCATTCATATTACAAGTTATAGTCAACCACTGCATATTCTTTTAGGATACTCAAAAACACAAAAAATGTAGATGTATTGAATACTATTTTGACATTTACATATTTGCAGGTTAGTTAAGAGATGTTTCAAGATTAATTGTACCCGGACCCTCAAAATGGCGTGAATCTGAAAATACATTGTCAATGGCAGAGGTTCATTGAACCTTTTGATGATGTTAATATTCTTCATGATCTTAGAGTTATTTTAGGAGGGTTTTGCACAAAAATTCGATCAATTTGAGCAATTCACGTTTTTTTTTTCCACCGAAAACTCTATTAATTTGAGTTTTCCTGGTTTTGCAGATCTCTAACTCACTGAATCAAGCTTTTTCCATTTGAGCTTTTTCATAAATAAGAATTTCAGGTTGGAAGTTAATTTCAGTGATCGAGTTCATTCGAGTTATAAAAAAACTCAAAGATTTGACCTTTGATAAATAACCTCCCAAGTGAAAGTTATATGTAACGATACTGTATGTGTGTGGCCTTTGTACTCTGTGTTCTGGTCCCTTCCTTAATTATTGTCATCTCTATCTTTTTAAGGGTTACCACTTCACCAGTATTTCACCATCCCGGTGAGTAAAATACCAGTATCTGCTGGAATTATGAATGTACTGTCAATATACTTGCCACTGGGTTTTGAGGAGTCATTCCTAATCCATGTCTACTTTCATGTAGTGCTCTAACTCTAGTCTAATATTATCGAAATATATCACATCTATAGTCACTTGCAATGAATCTTGGTGTTTGTCTTAAAGTTTGAATTGTCATTTTACCCTTTGTTAAATAGACCCCTAAAGAGTAGCCAGTATCTTCCAAAAGATTTCAGTTTGGAGTGGGGGGTCTCCCTGTATGAATTTACTGAGCTTCCATATTCCCACTGATTCACATGCCCTCCATGAATCCCAATCAATAACTGTTGTAAAGTAATCTACATCGTGCCATATACTTGTCACTGTACAGACACGAATGCCTGAGTACTTCAAACTGAGTAGTTTTTTTTATCTCCCCCTCTATGTTTTCCTACAAATCTTCTCTATTATAACCTAAAGTGCATCACAATTAGTTTTTTATATTTTTGGGAAACCAGTGATATGATGAGGCATTTACCTGTAGCATTTTCATGGCCATGTGTAGTTGGATATAAACCCTTGTATCAATAATCTTTCTCTTATCACAGTAACCACAATAAATTTCTGAACTGCATTAAGTTGTGCATTTTGAATTCTGGAAAAATGAATCATTAGGACACCCAGGCTTCAGACCCATCCAGCAGATGAATGGTGTCCTGGTAGATCAATCTGACATAACCTGTGGAAGTAATCCTGCTCACATATTGTGTCCAGACATCATTAACACCACTTTCCGACATGAACTCTCACAGGTAAAATTACATCTGCTACATGGGTACTGGAAAAGAAATAATGAGAGGTCATTACTTAGATACGAAGGGAAAGCCCAAGAATGCATTCAGGTTCTGAGAGATTTGTGGAAGACAGATGTGGAAATGGTTGTTTGAGTTTGTAGGTTACTTTTCAATGAGGTGACAATGTAGCAAGTTTAGAGGTTTGTGTCTAAATTGATGTTCACACATTGCAATCATTACATAAGAGGATAAACAGCGTTTGTCCCTCCAGGTGGAAAGAAACATCAGGATGTGAGTGTCTTAGAAATGTCAAGCGTCTTCAAAGGAGGCCACTCATTCTGCAAGAGAAGAGATTCCATTTGTGGCCATTAAAATAAAGATTTGAAACTAAACAGAAGAAAAGTGTTGAGCGTGGAATTGTTTGGCTTGAGGTTGGAAGGCCGGGAAAAGTTATGCTAGCATTTCACATTTTTTGCAATGTAATAAAACACCTGAATGGTATGTAAAAAATGTTTTATTTTATGTGTAAGCTGTTAGTGGCAACATAGGCTCATGAAAACCAGTAATGTTTACAGATGTCAGTTTGAAGCCTACCAGGAACAAATCTACTGAAAGGAGGAGAGTGTTTGACTATATGCAGATGTGATGAGAAAGAAATGATATTTTAAGAGCCTGTAACGGGATAAAGACAAGAAAAGTGGGGTGTTTGTGTTAATAATAACAGTTAATATGTTTAGTGCTTCGTGTGCAGTTGAAATAAATACGGTTTTGCCATTTTTTAAAGATACAAATAAGAAATATAGTGTGTGTCAGGCTATCATTTAATTGAAAGCATATATTCATTAGTATAGCAAGTCAAGTGGATAGCAGAACTATCTATCCTTTAAAATCTGACGCCTGCAAACATTTTGCACCTTTATATCGCTATTTGGAGGTTGCCTATACGGTGTGCGGCGGATTTTTTGTCAGGGACATCTATAAAATATTTTAATAACATTCTACTGTATGTCCTTAATTCCAGGTTTCTGACGATGATTTGCAGCTTCAGGAAAGAGAATTGCAGCTTCAGGAAAGAGAACTATGTACTATGTCTCTAATGGGCTTATTTATCATCATTTGTGAGAGTTTTAGAGGTTTTTCTACTTTTAATAAACTCGCAATTTAAAAAAACTTGAATGTTTGCTTATTTATTAACAAATCTGAAAATAAAAAAAGATGATTCAATACAATCATGGAAAAAGACTTGAATAATGAATACCTCAAATCTGTCAGTTTACAATCTCAAAAAAACTGGAAAAACTGGAAAATCTCAAATGAAAAAAATAGCTTCATAACTTCTACATGAACTCACAAGCTTTTTGATTATGTAGTCTTACATTTGAGTTTTTTTTTATTTGTCTGTGCTTAATAAATAGGTTTACTTGTCACCTCCTCTATTATCCAGTTCAAAGGAAGTGCTTTGACCACTAAAGAGATTCCAATATGACACACAAAATTCATGTAATAGTGCATCTAGTTTATCAAAAGATATTGATCTGCTCTGAAACACCAAGTTAAAATTACATTACAGGGCAGATTTATCAAGGGTCAAAGTGAATTCGAGGGAATTTTCGAAGTAAAAAAATTCAAAATTTGAAGTAATTTTTTGGATACTTCGACCATCGAATAGGATACTACAGGGCACATTTACTAAGGGTCGAATATCGAGGGTTAATTAACCCTCGATATTCGACCATTGAAGTAAAATCCTTCGATTTACCGCAAATACTGTGATTGAAAAATCGCTCGATCGAACGATTAAATCCTTCAAATCTAACAATTCGAAGGATTTTAATCCATCGATCAAACGTTTTTCCTTCGATCAAAAAAAGCTTAGAAAGCTTATGGGGAAGGTTGAAGTTTTTTTTTAAAGAGACAGTACTTCGACTATCGAATGGTCGAATAGTCAAAGATTTTTAGTTCAAATCGTTCTAAGTACCCAAAAAAAACTTTGAAATTCTACATTTTTTTACTTTGAATCCTTCACTTGAGCTTAGTAAATGTGCCCCTACAAATTCGACTTCGAATTCTATTCGAAGTAAAATAGTTTGAATATTCGACCATTCGATAATCGAAGTACTGTCTCTTTAAAAAAAACTTTGACTTCAATACTTCGCCAAATTAAACCTGCAGAAGTGCTATGTTAGCCTATCTAGAGCAGTTCTCTAAGTTTTTTGAAAAAATCGTTCGTTCGATCGATCGCTGAAATCCTTCGAATCGAACGATTTTACTTTGACCGCAAATGGCCAAATTCGATTAAAAAAAAAAACTTTGACTTCGATATTCGAAGTCAAAGTAATTCAATTCGATGGTCGAATTTCAAAGTATTTTCAACTTCGAAATTCGACCCTTTATAAATCTGCCCCTACATGTTTTAAGTAATCAGCTACAAATTGGCTTTAAGAAATCAACTATACTTTTGCCTCACTATAAACTTTAATTTCAATTGCATGGACCCTACTCTACTCCAGGGTCTAGGTCCATCGAAGGACAATTTAATTCTGCAAATCTTTTAAATTAGCCCCATGAGGTTAACTCCAGGAAATGAGAATACCATCAAAAATACTGTTAACTTCAAGTTTGTAAAATGTATTATGAATCAGCAGAATTCGTAATGAATCAGATGAAAGTTGAGTGTAGGACTGGCCAGATATGGGATGGATTTGACGTAGTTGCTTAAATATATTGCAATATATGGACAAACAATTTCTGTTTTGTTTAAAGGGAGGGCATTTATTAGTAGCTTAAGGCAGGGCCAGAACTAATGGTAGGCAGAGTAGGCACGTGCCTAGGGCGCAAAGCTGGGAGGGCGCCAGGCACGTACCTGCTTTGTCGCCTACCCCAACAGTGTGTACTCTTTCATTGTCTTTTTTTGCTTCCTCTTGTATTTGTCTGTATTAATCTGAAGATATAAAAGCAGATGCACAACGTGGGGAAAATGGAGAATGTTTTGATATGTTCACATTTTAGAATAAGCATAAATGATTAAGTAAAAATGGAACAAACTCACTGATATTGTCCATATTACCCTTTAATGTGATCCTGTATAGAAAATAAATCTAATTAGGCTTTTACATGCTCTCAAAATGCTTAAACAACTGAATATTAGAGACAAACTAGTTTTCAGCATACATTACAGCATATGTACATACATACATACATTACCCATGCTTCTTTAAAGAGACTTTAACCTGTACCTAAAGATGACTAATGATGACTAATGGCAGTAACTGAATTACAAATTAAATTTACAAAGTAATCAAAACTTGCCTAGAGTTACCCTATAGTAGATATTTTCTGCACTGCCCAGGCTTACTCCAATTTTACTCAAACTGACCTTCAGATCGGACCCTCTTCGCTCATAAGAAGTGCACAGATATGTACTGTATAGTATTTATTCTTTATTAGTTTCAGAGTTATCCAGGGCAGGAAATCAGTATTTTCCCCAAATCTCACCTTAGCAGACCTTCAGGCTGCCCCTTTCCTACAGTCACTCTTGGTAGTTTGGGTACAGAGCTACAGGTATGGGACCTGCTATCCAGAATGCTCAGGACCTGGGGTTTTCTGGATAACAGATCTTTCCTTAATTTCGATCTTCATACCTTAAGTCTACTAGAAAATCATGGAAACATTTAATAAACCCAATATGCTGGTTTTGCCTCCAATAAGGATTAATTATATTTTAGTTTGGATCAATTACAAGGTACTGTTTTATTATTACATCAAAAAAAGGAAATAATTAAAAAAAAAATTGAATATCTATATATAATTCGGAGCTTTATGAGCAATGGGTTTCCAGATAACGTATCCCATACATGTATGAATAAAATCATGAGCAAGTGGTAGTTTCTGTTTAGGCTGCATACAAATAATGTACATGCTATGGAAATGTTTTCTATCTTCATATAAATACATGAAGACAATTTCATATATACCAATACATATAATTTATACAAGATTCTCTTGCATACAACAGCAACAAATTTGTAGATGTAGACCTCTGTGGTCCTCAAAGAAAGAAAGAAAATTGGGGCTTAACAAAAGGCTAAGAAGATAACACAATAATCAACACATACAGGAAGCTGTCGAAGTTAGCTGAGAATGAGAAGAGATGCAAGCAGTGCAAATGAGAGATACAGGAAAACTGCAAAAAAAAAAAAATACAATTACTTTAAATCAACAAACACCACTTTCAAAGTCATAGCCATCATTATTCTGTAGAAAAAAAAAATGTGTTAGCTAAATTCTACACAGTATCCACAGATAAAATCCTTTCTTAGTATAAAGTAGCAGTAGGCTGGATATGTACATGATATTTTAACTTTTGTGTTATAAAATGATCTTATCTAGGGATGTCCACCCTTTTCCATATACAGTATGTGCCATATATCTATCAACCACTGATCAGGGTTAAAATGAAATTAAAAGCATAACGTCATAAAAAAAGTTGAAATGAATAATAAATCTAAGGATCTACATTTGGGTTTTAAAAATTTCCAGGCTACTTATACCCCTAATGGGACTAAGCTAAGCAATCCTTGATATAGAAAGCCGTGGAGGTACTTTCTAGGTCAATAATGAACTTAGCTGGATATTATATGTGGAAGTGGTGCTTAAGGGGAGATACGGTATTATAACTATATATAATACTGTATCTCCCCTTAAGAGGACATTATAGACAAATGGCAGGGGACCTTTTTACCCATAAAGTGGATCACCGTACCAGAGGCCACCCGTTTAGACTAGAAGAAAAGAACTTTCATTTGAAGCAACGTAGGGGGTTCTTCACAGTCAGGACAGTGAGGTTGTGGAATGCACTGCCGGGTGATGTTGTGATGCTGATTCAGTTAATGCCTTTAAGAATGGCTTGGATGATTTTTTGGACAGACATAATATCAAAGGCTATTGTGATACTAAGCTCTATAGTTAGTATGGGTATATAGAATTTAATTAAAAGTAGAGGGGTGTATGTATGGATGCTGGGTTTTCATTTGGAGGGGTTGAACTTGATGGACTTTGTCTTTTTTCAACCCAATTTAACTATGTAACTATGTAACTATGTAACTATGTAACTATAAATTTGTGTTGTCACCTGCCTGGTTTTGAACTGGTTTTGAAGGGACGGTCCAGTTCAAAAAATTTTTACCCAGTTTTCAACATTTTGAATCAACAACCTGAAATCAACCAAATGCCTCCTTAGTTATACTATATCCCTATGCCAATGTAAAAGCTTGCCTCTAAAATCTTTATGTCTGACCTCAATCTCATAGACGCCATCATGTCCAGCCCCCAACATCATCAACCCATGGCAAAGTTAGCAACACTTAGAGCATATAATAAACCCTCTGATGCATTATTCACTAGTGGGTCTTTTCAACAGACACAAGGGCATCTATTTAGATTAAGATCGAAAGATTCAAAACAGGTTTGTTATAGTGATAGCTGTGAAGAGGTTGTATTTCCATATACATTAGCTTCAAAGCACTTTTAGATTCCTTTTTGGAAAGTAGGAAAATGCAAAGTTCCTGAAATGGAATCCTAGTACAAAGTTGATACAGGGACTGGACTAAATGCCACCTTGGAGTAAGGAAGGATGTTTTCCCTTTCTGAGGCTTTAAATAGGGGTGTTCAACCTTCCTCTGGTCCAAGTAGCAGTTAGGCAGATTCCCATTAGAAGAAAATGTTGAACTTGATGGACGCGTGTCTTGCTCTAGACCAAGTAGCAGTTAGACAGGTTTCCATTAGAAGAAAAAGGTTGAACTTGATGAACGCGTTCCTCCCTTATAGACCAAGTAGCAGTTAGGCAGGTTTCCATTAGAAGCAAAAGGTTGAACATGATGAACGTGTGCCTCCCTCTAGACCAAGTAGTGGTTAGGCAGGTTTCCATTAGAAGAAAAAGGTTGAACTTGATGAACATGTGGCTTTCTTCTATCTCATCTAACAAGATACTATGATTTATAGAGACAATCAACAATTGTAATACAGACATGGACTATGAATCACTAGCATTATATAGGTCTAAATCTCAAAAAATGTTAGTGCCATTTTAGTTGTGATTATGTATTGTATCAACAGAGAGTATTTTCTCAAATAGCTTAGAATGCATACTAACCATCCCTGCGGGTGGGAATTATTTGGCAATAAGCATATTTAGCTGAAGTAAAATTTAAAAAAAAAGCATGGGGTAAATTGATATCGGAAAGCTGCGTAATAAAATTCTACAGCTCACAATTCCACATAACTGTGAACATTAGTGAATTTAGCACATTTTAGCTGTTTAAAAAGGCAGTTTTGGAAGCCTTGCTATACTCTGGTTGGAATGTACGAGACTAAAACAGCAAGAGACTAGTTTAAAAGTAAAAAAATGGCTAATTCTAATATGTATCATAGAGGAAACAATAGTATTTCTGGGCATAGAGTCCTATAATGCTCTTTATCTCTTTTCCAATGTTTTAAGGCACTTTGGCTTTTTTGCCACAATCTGGGACCTATTTAGGTTTGTTAACCACAGAGAGCTGCAATTATGAATTGTGATTCCTTTTGTTGGTGTAGCCATTTAAGGATCATTACTGAGATCATAATGCATTAAACAGTATAAAGGAATTAAATGTTGGAATCAGTGAAGTGCTTGTCTTTTCAGAGTAAGATGAAAAAAAAAACATCAAGTACAGTAGAGTATTCAACTGGAAACCTAACTGTCTGTGGCTGCTTTTACAACAGTGGAGCCATTTAGTCTGGGAACAAATCATAATTCATAGCAAACATTGGTATGAACCCAAGAACGTTTGAGAAAATGTGTCTTATTTTATTGAAAACCGATCTCTTAAATGCTGTTGTCAAACAAAAATGCATAATCACAGGTTTTATCTCTGTACAAAACATTTGTTTGAATGTCTGAACCCAACTAAATTGTATATGCTGTAGTCTAAACTAAATATTTTACACCATAGCATATGTTTAATTATCATTATCATTTTATGTACAGAATCAATAAAAGAAAATGATATCCCTGGATCTGTATAACTCTTTCCAAACCGCTAAAGAGAAAAATATGGTGCAAACATTTTGGAGACCAGTAAAGCAAAATGGCTCAAAAAATATGGAAATCAAAAAAGGTATTTGAATTATTATGAAGAGCCAGGGTCAGGCTTAGGGTAAACACTGCCCTGTGCAAAATAGCTAACTACCACCCCCTGACAAGGCATTAGGTGTAGTGATGGCCGATTTCCTTCCGTTTCGTTTCGCCGTAAAATTTGCGAATTTCCCGCGAAATGGCGAAAAATTTGTGAAACGCGAATTTTGACGCCGGCGACAATTCTGATGCTCATTAAAGTCAATGGGTGCCAAGAAATGTCACCAGCGTCAAAATTGTCGCCAGCGTCAAACTTATTTAGACGCCGGCGAATTTTCCCCAGCAAATTTTTGCGGCAATTTCGCAAATGTATTAACTGGCGGTGAAACGCAGAAATTCGCTGCGAATTCGCATCTGGCGAATATATTTCCCCATCACTATTTAGGTGCTATGGTTGTAAAATCTTTAAAGGGGAACTATCGCAAAATCAATATTAATGAATCAGCACACCAGGTTATGAAAATCTGTAAATATAATGCATTAGAACTTTTGTATAGTTTTTAAGATATTGAAGTTTTCATAGTCCCACAGGCATCTGCTGCTGCTCTAGAACTCTCCTAACTGCCTCTAGCCACTTCTGAGGTTGGGTCGGGTTAATTTGCATACTTCTCTCTGATTGGTAGTCTGTGCTGTCAGTCTTCAGCCATGGAGAGCCAGTATTAGTTGTTTACACAGTCTGGTGGAGAAGGGGGCATTGCAGAAAGAGAAAAAACTAAGGTTAGTGGCACTTAGGGCTATTGATCAGCTTTTCTACACCTATGCTTCTTTGCAGATGGAGAACAGCTGGTTACCATCTGTAGAACCACAATACAAGTCATAGTTCTGAAGCCATGCACTTTGCTTTCTACAAATATTTCCATACTCTCTTTGCCTGTATTTGATCTTGAAACAGAGTGCACAGAGCTGACTGCTAAGAGTGGGTTTGCACATACATGAAGAACAACCTTAGAAGGAGGATTCAGGGCAGACAGTTGCTGGAAGGATGCTTTGCATTCAGCATAGGGGAGGGTGGGACATTGCTACTGGTTTTATGACATCATGACTGTGCAGTTTGGTTTTCACAATAGATCCCCTTTAAATGATCAAGGTGTTGTAAAACTCAATGCACATGTTGCCTCACCAGCCTCAATAACTTCCATGTCTCCAGGGCAATTGGATATTAGGATAATGTAAAATCACGCCAGGAGACAGAAATGAGTGGTTTTCAAAATTCAATCTGGAAACAAAATAGTGATTAAACTTGCACAATCATGGTTGTTTTTTTTTTCCTTAATTGATATCATATTTAAGATAAAACTTGTATTGAAGAAATCTGTTTGGAAAAATTTGACTGCAGTGAAAACTAATGAAAATAGCTTGAATGATAAAAAAGACATCTTCCATTGACAGATAAAGCTGGCCATAGACGAAAAAATACAAAACCAAAATTTGTACGTTTTTTAGACCGTGTGTGGAATGTCCCGACATTTTTCGTACCATGGAGGCTGATCGTTCAGTTGATTGGACAGGTTAAAAGATTTATATCGGTTATTGAAAAGATCTCTGTCGATATCAGTGGAAGACTGAAGAGTCTCTACTATTTGTCAGACATAACTTCCTACGATTGCAATCTGTCAATGGCCAGAGAATCTTGTGATTTCTTCTCTTTACTACTTTATATTATCTGAATGGTTAGTTGCAGGTCGGAAGATTGTCATGGACGATTGGTCGTCCGAATTTTGGCTATAATATGGCCAGCTTAAGAGTTTGCCAGGTTGTAGCTGACATTAATTTTTGAGGATTTTAATCAATAGGTCCCATAGTGTTCTTTCTGCAAGAGTATTTCTACCAGCAGAGATACACCCATCACCATTTTTGCTATCTACCATTGATGTGAATGGTAACCAAGAATGCTCATTTGAATGGTACAGGTATAGGATCCATTATCCGGAAACCTGTTACCTAGACAGCTCTGAATAATGAGAATTCCATCTCCAATAGACTCCACTATAAGCAAATAATTCACATTTTTAAAAATGATTTCCTTTTTTTATATAATAATAAAACAGTACCTTGTACTTGATCCCAACTAAGATATAATTAATCATTATTGGGGCAAACCAGTTCTATTGGCTTTAATTAATATTTAAATAATTTTTTAGTAGACTTAAGGTATAGGATCCATTATCCGGAAATCTGTTACCTAGACAGCTCTGAATAATGGGAATTCAATTTCCAATCGACTCCATTATAAGCAAATAATTCAAATTTTTAAAAATAATTTCTTTTTTTTCTATAATAATAAATCATTACCTAGTACTTGATCCCAACTAAGATATAATTAATCCTTACTAGAAGCAAACCAATTCTATTGGCTTTAATTAATATTTAAATGATCAAATGACTTAAGGTATGGAGATCCATACAGGTCCCAAAACTGTACTCTTGGCAAGTATTATCATGTATTAAACTATACCAACAAAGCAAAAACTATTAAGCCTTTGTTTAAATGTCAGGGAATTCCCTACCACTCATTTGAAGTAAAGAAGCCACGTAACCCATCAAATCCAGTTAATTTAGGAAGTTTCACTTCAATTAACTGTTATGGAAAAAAGGGTGAAAGATTGTTTTTAAGTTTTCTAAATAGAAGTTCTATAATATTTAGAAAAAAATTTCTACACTTTACAGATAGGTCCCCCTGTCTCATGCAGGATACTGTAGTGAGCCGTTCTAAGTCTAAAAGGGTTGATACAGGTATGGGGTCCGTTATCCAGAAACCCATTATCCAAAATTACAGAAAGGCCATCTCCCATAGACTCAATTTACCTGTATTTCCTTTTTATCTGTAATAATAAAACAGTACATATATGGGATCTGTTATCTGGGAACCTATTATCCAGAATGCTCAGAATTACGGACGGGCTGGCTCACGTAGACTTCATTATAATCAAATAATCCAGAATTTAAAAAATGTTTACCTTTTTCTCTACAGTAATGAAATGTACTTGAGCCAAACTAAGATATAATTAATCTTTATTGGAAGCTGAATCAGCCTATTGCTTTTATTAAATGTTTACATTTTTTTCTAGTAAACTTAAGGTATGAATATCCAAATTACAGAAAAATCTGTTATCTGGAAAACCCCAGGTCCCAAGCATTCTGGATGACAGGTCCCATACATATACCTTGTTTTCTCAAACTAAAATATAATAAATCCTTATTGGAAGCAATCCTATTAGGTTTACTTGTAGGCCCATTTATCACAGGTTGAATTTCAAATTGTGTGAATTTTTTTCATTCGAATATTCTCACAATTCGACTGGGAAGTTATTTAAGAAAAATTTTGATATTCAATCGAATGGTTCCAACCAAAACTTAGAATAATATTCGATTTGTATTTGATTTGAACAAATCAAGTTTTTCTCCCAAAAAATAATGCCAGGAAGGCTATTAACACCTCCCTCAAAGGACCTCTTGTATATGAACTAGGCAGGTTTTAGGTGGCAAATATTCAGATTACATTATTTTCTTTTAGACTAAGGAGGTTATTTATTGAAGTTCGAATGCTAAAAACTCGAAGAATTAGAGGTCTATCAGCAATTTGAAGATATTATTGTCTGCAAAGTTTTTTGTACGATAATCAGAACATTTCGGGCTTTTCTGCCTATTTCACAAAACATTCTGACTTTTTGGCCATCAAATCCCAAAAGTTACTTTTTTTGCGTGACAATTCCAAAAAAAGTTGTGGTTTTCGTGTGACAAGTTGCGGCTTTTCCCAATCCAATTCTTTTTTATTTATTTTTTATTAATAAATAAGGGCAAATTGTGGATTCTAGTTTGGTTGGACTTTTTTATTTAAAAAATATGAGAATGTGGATTTTAATAGATAACCCCCTGAACATTTGAAGATCTAAATTACGGAAAGATCTGTTATACGGTAACCCCCAGGTCCTGAGCATTCAGGAAAACAGGTCTCATACCTGTAGTAGTAAATTGTAGTGACATAGATCAACATTTGTGAAGATTACTAAAAGTCTTTTTACATAGGAACATTTCATATTTAAGGTGTGAGGACCTTTAATTTCCATGATAGTATAAAGAATAACATTTACTAAGAGGATAATGAATGCTAGAGGCTAATAGACATTCCAAAACCACACATATTCAAGCCTATGAAGTTAACACCAAAATAAAATTCACAAAATTAATATTGACTATGTTCCAACTTAAACAGAAATCATAAGGACACCTTAAATTAAAACATGCACCCTCTGATATTAGTTTATTTCCAATTAAAATTCATTTTAAACATTTTAACATGAGTGCAATGAATAGGGCTTGTGCTGAACATTTTGCCTATTGTTTCAATCACAAAAATATTAGTGTTTTTTGTTTATTTTTTTGAGCTAAAAAGGGCAAACAGGGAGATTTAAGCTACTCCAGGTTTGGTCCTTGTGAGGTGAAGCTACTCCATGTTTGGTGCTTGCGAGTAAGATAATTAAATGATCAGTTCACAGAATATCCCCCGGCACAATGAACTCCTGTTTATCTGTGTAATGGTAATATAAATGGGGTGGGGGGGATATTGTGCGAACTGGTCATGTAATTATCAAACTCGCAAGGACCAAACATGGAGTAGCATCAATTTTCCTATTTGCCCTGTTTAGCTAAAAAATATAGATTCTTCATGGTTAATTATGCCAAAAATGATGTTCAACCCAAGTCCTATTCATTACACCCATGTTAAACAAGGGATTATACTGAAACTCTGGTTTAACATTTTCCTGTTTTTCTGTTAGTTATTAGTATTCTGTTAGTTAGGTTAGTAATAACTCTGCTACCTTTACATTGAAAACAATGCTCTGACTGGCTACTTGAACCGGCTCTGTAAATATCCCAGTATTTTAGAGGATGGTCTAGTATTCTGACTGGTTCAACAATGCACTAGCCCTATAAATATGCTAATTCTCTGATAGGATACTCATTGGCCGAGCCCTTGGAACATTTTTTATCTGATTCAGAATTACTTCATTCCTTCCTGCTTCCAAGATATGGAAAAAGAGAACAGACAAATTAAAAGGGAACCCATCTAAATATTGATGGTTTTTAAAATCACATTCAGTGAAAAACAAATTTTATGTCCCCCTGATTTTTTTTAACTTTTTTTTTTTGTTTTTACAGTTCCTTCATGTTATACAATAATTAAGTGTTTCCCATTTTACATACTGATTTGGCCCATTTTCATTAATAAACCTTGGAGGTCTCCAGGCACAGGGCTGCAAGTATATAATAAAACACGTCTTATTTTAATTTAATAAATGAGTAAACATCTCCATTGGCCCTATGCATTTTTAGCCCTATAGGCACATAGTCATGGGCTTTTTGGATAATATTTTCAGGCTCTAACCTTGCATAACCCCTTTCCCAGTACCTGTAATGGTCATTTTATGTAAAGATTAGTTTCTTTGAAACTTTAAAGGCAACAGCTCTATATAATGTATATTGCATTATGAGGTAAGAAGTATGTTATGTATTTTATGCATTCAGTCAAATAAAATTCTTCCAAAAACCCTGTTTAATAAAATACTTTCAGAAAAGGCATCAACTTCTTTTGTGTGAAACCCAGATGGTGTGAGCTCCACAATGCATTAACTGTAAGAGTTTAAATCCCTTTTACTGTACATTAAAAGTGGATCCATAGAGGTCCTGGCACATGCTAAACCATGTGTTTATCAGCATTATCATTAGTGATATACCTGCACTTCTTTTTTTTTCCTCCATCACTAAATTTAAAAAGGAGAATAACATATCCTACTGTTGTAAATTACAAAAATAAATCCCTCCGGCATATGCCAAAATATGGCAGAATTTGTTTGGAAATCTTGGTTGCATTATGGATGAGTCCCCCTTTATTGTTTTAAGGAGCACGTGATAAATTTGCAGAGATTATTACTCAAACAATTGCTCACTTACAGTATGTTAAGGTGATGTTAATGACAGCTAATTAACATGTTGACTCATGTTGAGCATGTCTTAAAAGCCCTGCATGACTCTAGGATCCCAGCCAAGAAAAAAATATGGGATTGCTTTTCATATCATTTAATAAACACTCAGAATGAACCGTACAAGCTATAGACTTTTATAACAACATAAGTAGTTTAATTTTATCAATCATTTAAATAGACACACAGAAGCTAGAAATGCAAAAACTTCATTCCATACAGGGACTTTGTATATTAACTCAAAGCAGGAATTGAGGGCTGAATACAAGTTAGATGAATGAGTCCAGTTATTAAATAGGAAAATTATATATATACGTCTCTGGTGACTGATAATGAACAATCTTTGTTTTTAGCTCTTTTGTTTTAAGGATCCCATGCTGTCACTCTTCAGAGGAGAGTCAAACAGAAGCACAACTTGCAATTGGCCACTTTAAATACTTTTTCTCATGATTGGACACACCTGCCTATGAAGTTCAAGGCTTAAGGGGCTAATCCAACCAATTTGGTGTTGCCAGTAATCAGTATTGAGCAGTTGCATGCATTCTAATTAGCAAAATTACAAGGCTACCCAAATTTTTGCACAGCCAGTTTTTCACATTTGATTTAATTTCATACAAATGAATACTTCTTCGCTAAATGGGAAATGAAAGACACACCACTGTTATCTTTTTTGTTGAAAGTAGAGTTAATCATTATGCAGGCTGAGAGGGGTTCCCAAACTTTTTTATATGACTGTAACTATCTTTGTGTTTCAGCATGACACCAACAGGCAATTCAGAAAATGGAAAATATACATTCATAAAAGCGGTATAATTATTTGTAATTGTCGTCTTATGAGTTGCAACACTTGGCACCTTATCTAAAATAGTTGAATAGTAATATACCATTTAAAGGGTAATCTAATAATGGTCTACAATGCATATCAACCAATGAACAGGTAGCATTTATTGGATAGTGGATTGGTTTCTATGGTTGGCAAGGCATGGTAAAACGATTTCAGGGGAATGTAATAAAAGAGCAAAACAATTCGCACCAATAAGACTAAAAATCCACATCTCGCAATGTAATATTGTTCCTTAAACTGTTATTGCATTGCGAATTTTAATTGCGCATTGCGAATTTTAATTGCGCACTCATAAGAAGTGCTTGAAGGTGTCGTAATCTTTTGGAGCAAACATAGTGACTTTTTCAGTAAGAAGTTTTATTACATTGACTGCGCATTGGCGCAAACTATAAAATTCGCAAACAGTCTTTCACTGTCGGAAGTGGTCACTAAACAGTTTCCGGGCTCGCAAAAGCTATATTAAATTCACACAAAGCAAAATTTGTTCGCGCAGAGGCATAACTTTTCGCATTGCGAATAGTTTTTCCGTTAGCGATTTTTATTACATTCCCCCATTTGTCTTATAAATATAAATAGCTCTGTATGGCTACAGTAAATGGAGCTGCACCTGTACTCAGAACTCATAGCTTTACCCAATATTTTATCCAGATGAGATTCAAGACACCCAGGTGTCAAAAGTGTGGAGGTGTACTGCAACTGTAATCTTTAGTATTTCCACAAGAATGGGCGCCAGAGGTTTTTATAACTTAACCAGAACTTATTTATTGAATTTTCACAAAGGAGATCAATGAGATAATAGAGGGAACAACCATGGAGAAGTCAGTACATATGAACATCACTGAGAGTAGAGCATTCCCTTCTATAAAACATGTAGAGAGGAATATAATCCAATCCACCCAGAGTTCTCTTGCTTCCTATGGGGACTTCTTTTTTGAGTGGAACCCAGTTGGGGAACTTTCTAGGCAACAAAGTCACTGGGGACTTAGCCCCTCTAACACTCTTTGGTGGAGCCAAAAGCCACTCAGCTAAATAGCCCTTATCTAACTGTCTCTCCTAGAGAAACCTATAACAGGAGATAGCTGCCCACTCACTAAATCCTGGACTAGATTGGGGCTCTACACTTGACTGCCTCAACCTAAATCTTTGGCAAAATGCTCTTAGAAGCACATGGCTTTCCTTTGCATATGTAAGCACACTGCCACCTTGTGGCTAAACCAGGGAAAGCTAGGGGTCATGCTTTGACCCAGAAAAAGGAGCATTACTCCCTCCAATAACTAAGGGACCCATTAGTGGCCAAACTTTAGGGGAATGCACAATAAATGTGGAAAGTCTTTATGAGTCCACTACACCTCCTTAGTTTATAAAGTCCCTACATATTTCAGTTGTATGTTCTCCTTTGCAAACTTGGTTTGTGATTTGTGTGGGTGAATGCACAAATAAAGCACAATTATACCTTGGTTGATGCTTCATACTGCAGAGCTGAAAGGAACAAATGATACTGTAGAATGACTCTGTTGTGTAGGATGATATCATTCTTCGTGGAAATATTACGTGTGAGTCAATAGAAGTTTAATAATGTCAATGACAAAGTAATCGAATTGCACAACATATTGTTCTACAGTTACAACTCATATCCGGTTATACTGTAAGTCACAGTATCAGACAAGTTTCTTCAGAATTCAGTGGCTGTGGCTGAGATGTAGAAAAATGCTTTCTACCAAGATTTATATGTGTTTTTACATTTGCCCTAGGCCATCATTTACAAAAATAGAGTAAGGAAAAAAAGCTAATTTGCTATTAAATGTTCTTAAAGGAGACATATAGGAGAAGTGACCCCCCTCCCTAATATTATGAGCATTAATAAATAATATATGGTGCTGGTTTCACTTTGTGCTAAAAAATGTATATAATCTTTAAAAATTGCACCTTTACATTAATGACTACCATAAACTTTTAACTGGATGTTTGTGACATCCAAGAAATGTTATACATGTTTGGAAAATCAATAAAAAAAACGAATTTAAAAAAAAAAAATGGCTCCTTTATTGGAGCTCACCAAAGAACAACTCTGGTTCCTTTCCGTGTTTCAAATAAAATGCGGGTGTAGCCTAAAGGACCTTGACAGCAGCACTGTATGAGGAGTATAGCCAATCTCAGCCCTGCAGTTTCACAAGCAAAGACAGGCTTCAGTTCCCTATCAGGTCAGCCTAGCTGCTGATTGGTTCCTATCCTACAGTGCAGTGAGTGCCGCTGGCTCCCCTGCACAGCCTGGGAATGGAGGCAGCGGGAAGTGGAACAGATGTTCGGGTTTTTGCAGAAATATTCAATAAACCAGCCTGAAATACTACTTTTTTAAAAATAATTCTTCTATATTTAAAAGATTATAATGCACTGGCACATTCTTGTTTATCACACAAAAATGTCTCCTTTAAGTCATAGTTTATACATTTAATTAATCAATCAGTTACAATTCTTGAGTTGTTTTACCATTAAGGTTTATGAGAACCTCAATGCAAAAAAGTATCATTATCTTCACAGGCCAAAAAATGAACATATGATGAATACCCTAGACTGAAAAAACACTATAATATTTTGGGACATTTTGGCTCATATGTTAAACATGATGAAAAAAAAAAAAAGATTTTTAAGTTTTGAGAAATTTGCGCCTTGGGATTTGCTTTGCTAGTATACCATGACAATAAGGGGCAGATGTATCAAGGGTCGAATTTCGAAGTGTAAAATACTTCGAAAATTCGACCATCGAATTGAAATACTTCGACTTTGAATATCGAAGTTTCAGTATTTTTCACCGAATTTGGACATCCTGCGATCAAAGTAAAATCGCTCTATCTTACGATTAAATAATTTATCGATTTTAGCGTATGATCGAATGACTTAGAAAATGGTTGTAGAAGGTCCCCATAGGCTAACATAGCACTTCGGCAGGTTTAATTTGGCGTATTGAAGTTGAAGTTTTTTTAAAGAGACAGTACTTTGATTATCGAATGGTCGAATATTCAAACTATTTTTACTTCAAATCGAATTAAATTCGAAGTCGTAGTATCCTATTCGATGGTCGAAGTATCCAAAAAATTACTTTGAATTTCAAATTTTTTTACTTTGAAAATTCCCTCTAATTCACTTCGACCCTTGATAAATCTGCCCCAAAATATTTAATATATAGACTCTGCTTTTAACTCAATGGGAGCCTCACAGAATTTCAAAACCTAACATGCCTTAAGGGATACCATTCTTCCCATTACAAAATAAACATTTTTTTTATAATGAAAATTACACAAACGTCTTTAAAACTACAAATAAAAGGTCCAAAAGATGAATTCCAATGTGTGGGATTAAAAAAATCTGTTACTATTTTTGGGAGATTTTATTATTAGAACCAGAAGGAAACAGACAATAAAAATCCATGGAGAACTTACCATTGTTTGAGTATGTCTACAACTACCCTGTGGTGTTTCCCAGTTAACTGCAGAAATATTGTTGCCAGATGAACGAGTCACTAGCGTGTGCAGCATGTGATACATTTTGCATGTCATTAATTTGATCAAGGGCACCAAAATTTGACCTGTAACCCATTACTGTAAATTGCAGACTGGTCATAATAGGTTACTACACTGGGGCAAAACTGCCTGGTATTTATAAATAAATCTTGGTGACTGGGTGCCAATGCATGTCTAAATGAAGTGTAGAGCTGACATAGGCAGTGATGGGCGAATTTGTCCTATTGATTTGCCGAAACATCACTTTTGACAACCGTGTCAATTTTGACACGTGCATCAATTAAAGTCAATTGGTGTCCGAATAATGTTGACACGCGACAGGTTTGACGCAAGTGACTATTACGACATACGTTCAAAATTTTTTGACGTGGGCGAATTTTCACTGTTTGGTGAATTTATTAGCCGGTGTGAAACTTGGAAATTTGCAGCCAATTCTCGTCTGTCTAATTTATTCGCCGATCACTAGACATAGGCAGCACATCTTGTTTATCTCTATTGCCAACTAGAGAACTGGAGGGTAGTTGAAATTGGTAAGCTCTCCATGGAATTAAAGGAGCTTCCGGTTAATGTCATGGCATGGGATCTTGCCTATAGACAAATACAAGAGGTCCTCTGCACTCAACCCATTATCAATATATAAAAGGACAACTAAACCCCCCGCACCAAAAAAAGCCCACCTTAACTGCCTGGTATTGCCCTATCCCCTCTCCCACCCTATGCATTAGTAAAAAGACCCTTAAAAAAATCAGATCCTAAAATGCTGCTTTGTATTCTTTCAGGCTTTAACGACAATTTGAGCCGGCGCAGTTGAAGCCAATTCCTGAGTTCGTCCAACTGCTCATGCTCCCACAGTCTTTGTGTCGGCGCTGAGTCCTGAGTGGTGGAAGATGGTGCCCTGGAGCTGTTCTGCATTTTAAGGTCAGGTTTTTTTTCTATTTTATGAATGCACAGTGTGGGGAGGGAGAGGGGGCAATGGCAGGCAGTTAAGGGGGGCTTTTTTGGTATGGGGGGTTTAGTTCTCCTTTAAAGAAATTGGGATATTTGCCTTCAGCTACTAAAAAATGCCTTGCCCTTTAAACAAAACAGGGATTGATTGTCCATATATTGCATTATATTTAATATGGCCAACTACGTCAAAGTCATCCCTGGTCTGGTCCAGTCCTACACTCAAATTGCATCTGATTCATTAAGAATTCTCTACATTTATACATGTATATTATTATAGATTTTACACAGGGACTACGTTTTACTTGCAACTTACTTGCTGCTTTCAAGGTTAAAACTCCCAATCATGGTTGCCCTTTTATTGGCCACCACTGGGATCACCTCACTATAGCTGGAAAGAGTGGGAGTTGCAGCATGGAGCTGGTCACTGCTCCTGTATAAGCTATAATAAACAAGGGAAAGTGATATTTTTTTCTATTATGAAGTATTAATTTGGAAGTTGGGCTATGCTTACTGAACTTAGCTCCCCTTTCCTTTATAAATAGGGTAATTTGTTTAGAGCTCCCTACCTACCTTTTTGCAAACAAACCCCTCCCTTATCTAAGCAGCAACCTTTGAGTCAGCATCAGAATGGGGGGGGGCAACTGGCAATTGGAGGCAATGGTTGCAGTCAGGAAGCGGGTCTGGGCTCACGAGGGCCCCTGTCTGACCCCTCTTTGAACAGCTTATAATCAGGGGTTTCTCAATGTATTGATAATTAGCGTTATCAGTTCCTTTGAAGTTCTTTGGAGCCAGAAGTGATAAAAGGTACTAAAGTGAAAATGGTTTAATTTTTTTGTTTAGTGACAGAAGTAAGAGAAAACATAGATATGTCTTAATTAAAACAATAGGGAAAAAGTATGTTCAGTACAAGCCCTATTCATTTAGCTAAAGTTGAAAAGGAATGCATATTGTCCCTTTAAAGGGATTCTGTCATGATTTTTATGGTGTAGTTTTTATTTCTAAATTACACTGTTTACACTTCAAATAATTCATATAAAATTTCGTTTTTTAGTTGTAATATAGGTGTGTAGGTGCCATCTCTGGTCATTTTGCCTGGTCATGTGATTTCAGAAAGAGCCAGCACTTTAGGACGGAACTGCTGTCAGAAAAGCTATTGTTTCTCCTACTCAATGTAACTGAAGGTGTTGCAGTGGAACCTGGATTTTTACTATTGAGTGTTGTTCTTCTATGTACCAGGGAGCTGTTATCTGGTTACCTTTCCATTGTTCTGCTGATGGGCTGCTGGGGGGGGGGTGATATCATTCCAAAATGCAGTGCAGCATAGTAACTAAAGTTTATCAGAGCACAAGTCATATGACTGGAGGTTCCTGGGAAACAGACAATATGTCTAGCCCCATGTCTGATTTCAAAATTAAACATAAACAAAATCAATTTGCTCTTTGAAAAATAGATTTCAGTGCAGAAGTCAGCCGGAGTTTTCCCATTTGAGAAAGTAACATGTTTTCCCAATACCAAATAAGTCTCTGTATCTTTGCACTAACATTAAAAAATATAGATAAACCTTTTAAAAATAAATCTATTTCCAAAGGAAAGGCTTTTGTAAGTACCTGCTGTTTACTGCGTCGCTGTGTTAAAACAAAAGCCTGCTTCCAGCAAGAATGAAAGTGAATGCAAAAGGCAATTGCAGAGAGTCATTCTGGTGTGCTATTTATTAAAGTGCCCTTCACTCACCTGCGACATCCACATTTAACTGCTGCGGCTGGCGTGGAGTCATGTAAGCCGGTATTGTGCGAGCAGTGGGCAGCTGGAGCCCTCTGAGAATTTTCTCTTGTCAGAGATGAATCAATCATTGCGAAAGATGTCAGCATCTGCCCAAACCATTTTATATTAGAATAAATGGCAGATGGTGGTGTTTTTATATTTAATCAGTTCCACCAAATGCAGTTTCATCTCTTATACAACTCAACCATCTGTAGTGTGTAGGTGTGCGGCTCCAGCAAGGCCCAACTATTGAGGTTTTTCATTTGAAAGGTAGCGCTATACATTATTTAACACTTGTTGACAAGAAATCTTTTGCCGATTTGAAAAAGGTCACGGCAATTCCGTTCTTGCTCTGTGCTATTCTTTTTAATCTCTTTCTGAATCTAATTTTTTCGGATCCCTCGACACTGTGCTAAAGTGTTGTTTTTTTTTTACAACACATAATAGCCTGAAAGTGAGAGTCATCACACACACAAGCACCACAATGGGAAAGGGCTGCCATGGCTGTCACTCCAGAATGCCGGATGCCTTTATGACATTTCCCTGCTTTCGGATGAATTAAAGCACAGCAGACAGCACATATCAGAGAATTTCATTTTTTTTTTAATTTACAATTTTTTATGTTATCAGTTTTGATACATATGGCATGATATTATTTTTGTGAACACATGTCGTTTCCATATTATTTGTGGGTGGGATAGGGAGAAAAAAGAATAATAAAATTCATGCATGTCCCTGTTTCACCCCAGAACAAATAACAAAACAATTGGTAAAATGTAAATTATTAAAGAAGTACCATGCATAAATAAAAAAAAAAAACATTTGATAAGGGTAGATTATACCTACAGTATAAAGCCTTAAAGCTCAATGTATATTTTTATACTATATAATTGAATTTACTTTGCATAAACAGTAAAAAATGTTGGGACCTGTTCTCCAGAATGCTAGTGACCTGGGGTTTTCTGGATAAGGAATTTTTCCGTAATTTGGATTTCAATACCTTAAGGCTGCTGCAAAATCATTCAAATATTAAAACAGAAGGAAAGGTTAAAACTAAGTAAGCCTTATCAGAATAGTCTACCTCAATATACCAGTAAACCCTCAAAGTAGTGCTGCTCTGAGTCCTCTGTCAAAAGAAATACCTCATTTCTTTCCTTCTATTGTGCACTCATGGGCTTCTGTATCACACTTCCTGTTTTCAGCTTAAAGGGTTACTGTCATGGGGAAAAAAAAATCAATATGAATCAGTTAATAGTGCTGTTTCAGCAGAATTCTGCATTGAAATCTATTTCTCAAAAGAGCAAACAGATGTTTTTTTTATTCAATTTTGAAATCTGACATGGGGCTAGACATATTGTCAATTTCCCAGCTGCCGCAAGTCATGTGGCTTGTGCTCTGATAAACTTCAATCACTCTTTACTGCTGTACTGCAAGTTGGTGTGATATCACCCCCTCCCTTTTCCCCTCCAGCAGCCAAACAAAAGAACAATGGGAAGGTAACCAGATAGCAGCTCCCTAACACAGCTGCCTGGTAGATCTAAGAACAGCACTCAATATTAAAAACCCATGTCCCACTGAGAAACATTCAGTTACATTGTGAAGGAAAAACAGCAGCCTGCCAGAAAGCATTTCTCTCCTAAAATGCAGGCACAAGTCACATGACTGGGGGCAGCTGGGAAATTGACAAAATGCCTAGCCCCATGTCAGATTTCAAAATTGAATATAAAAAAATCGGTTTGCTCTTTTGAGAAATGGATTTCAGTGCAGAATTCTGCTGGAGTAGCACTATTAACTGATGTGTTTTGAAAAAAACATGTTTTCCGATGACAGGACCCCTTTAAACCTCCTTGCCCCGGGCATGAGCATGCTCAGTTTGCTCCTCTCCCCCCTCTCTTCTCTGCTGTAATCTGAGCCCAGAGCTATGAGTGAGCAGTGAGAGACTCAGGCAGGAAGTGATGTCACATCCAGCTAATACTGCAGCTGCTATCCTAAACAAACAGAGAGCGTCTAGAGCTTTTTACTGAGGTATGGTAAAACATTCTAAAGCATAAATATAGCATTCTAGCTTGCACTATTGCAGCTAATCTATTGGCAATAAAATGCCTCGGTAGCTTTCCTTCTCCTTTAAACATTAAGGGGGTTTTGACACCAAAAACCCCAAAAAGTTGCGGTAAAAAAACAACGCTTTTATGCGATTTATTATGCCCTGATTTATGTTTGAAGTCTTAATCCGAAAATACACAGTCTAAAACCTGCCGAATTCATGTAAAAGTAAATGGCAGATGTTCCCTTAACCATTTGAAGATGTTTTAACCCTCACAAAATGTTCAGGGTTTAACCCTTAAAGAAAGTTTTTCGGAGGAAAACTCAGTTTTTTTGCGCAACAATCCAAAAAAGTCACGGCTTTAACCAATCTGATTTTTTTTTCAATTTTTTTAATTGTTAAATAAGGGCAAATCATGGATTCTAGTTTAGTCTGACTTTTTTATTTAAACAATCAGAAAAATTCAGATTTTTGTAAATAACCATCTAAAAAACCCCAATACGATTGTTTTGCTTACATTAAGGATTCATGATATCTTAGCAGGGATCAAGTACAATGCACGGTTTTATTTTTACAGAGAAAATTGCCTAAGTGATATATCATAGTCTCCTAGTTGGTTATCTCACTAGCCATTTTATAAGCTACATTCCTAGATGTAATTACAGTATACTTCTCTGTTGTTATACAGTATCTCCCTTAGTGTGCTAATCAGCCAGCTTCATCCTTGCCCAGTGTATTAGACTCATAACTGCTGATATATTCAAAATAAAACAGTGATTTCCAGACTTTGTGAGTTTAAGCCCCCTTTACAGCCCATCATTTGTCCAGGGCCCCCTTACCTTGTAGATAAAGTAAAAGATTGTTTCAGTTGTCTGGCTTTCGATCCATTAATATCTGGGGCAGGAAATCTTAACTCTAAATTGGCCTTCAGGCTGGTCTTCTCGGACTGTCTAGAACTCCCAAACCTGAGAGTAACAGAACTTCCCCTTTAAGTGCATAAACTAATAACAGTTGACTGTAGCAGGTAACACAATGTACCTTCTCTTCATTGGTGCTGACCTCCAATAATTGTATTGATGTTCCTCATCAAGAGCTCAAAGGCACTAATAAACACTTATGGGACTCCACCTGAGCTCCTTGCCAATCACAGACTGGAATATCCCTAAGATAGAAATTTTAGGGGCAGATTCATCAAAGGTCGGAAATGAAAATTTGAATTAAAAAAATCGAATTTCAAGCTAATTTTTGTGTACTTTGATTAGGGAATAGTCGAAATTCAATTCAAATTTGAAAAAAATAGAAAATTCGAATATCGAAACTTATGATGTACTGTCTGTACTGAAAAAATACGACTTTGACCATTCGACATCTAAAACCTGCTTAATTGCAGTTTTAGCCTATGGGGGACCGCTTAGAACCTATTAGGAGTCAATTGGTGGACTTTGAAAAATCAAAGGTTTTTTTTTTTAAAAACTTCAATTCGAATTTCATCGAATGCGATATTACTTCGATTCGTACAGACTATTCACCCGAAGAAAAAACTTTGACTTTTTTACTAGATTTAGGTTGGTCTTTTTTTATTCGAATTTCGAAGTTATGGGAGTTCAAAAAAACTCCCATTACTTTGAAATTTGCCCCTTGATAAATCTGCCCCTAAATTAATAGAATTTCGTCATAAAGGGATTCCTGACATAAAAGGAAGTCTAAGCTCCATAATGGGCCCATAACTTAACATTGTATATTGATATCTGCCTGAAGACTATTGGTGCCTAATATTTATAATCTTGACTCACAATCTCCTTTGCCAGTTGTGTTCTACATCGAAAATCAAGTAACTTACAGTAGAATTTTGCCTACAAAAATTATGATTGGCAAAAATGAAAAAGGGGGGGTTTCTTACCTCTTCCCTTCATTGAAGTGGTCTGTGCTATATTTCAATCTTTCATTGATGTTCCACTTCGAGATCTAGGCTCTAATCCCACTGAGCTCCTTGCCATTCACAGAGCTGACTATCCCTGAAATAGAAATTTAAATGCCTAGGATTTCTTCTTAAGTGGACCAGTCATCCAGACATAAAAAGCTGTATAATAAAAGTCCTTTTCAAATTAAACATGAAATCCAAATTATTTTTTAATTAAAGCATTCATAGCTGTTGTAAACCCATTTAAAAATCTCAGCTGTCAATCAAATATTGCCTGCCCCTCCTCTATGCCTTAGGCAATTACTTTTCATTCAGCACTAGATGCCACTGCTCTCCCCACATTCTCCATATAATTGTGTAGCCAGCGCATGGGGATGGACATCAGGTCCCCCATTCTGGTGCACAAACAAGATTTTGAGATGCTGCAAGGCTTGACGTCATAACAGTGTCCACAAAATGGCTCCTGCCTGCTTGCTATAATAATGAATTCCCAGACCAAAGGAAACAAGATTCAAATAATTTTTATATCGTAATTAAAGTTTATTTTGCTTGACCAAAGCCATAAAATAGGATTTGGAATAATTTTTTTGGGTGACAGGTTCCCTTTAACAGGATTTCTTAAATAAAAGGGAGTCCAAGCTGCATGGTAGATCCATATGTCTAGGTCAGATATTGGCAGCTGCCTGAAAGTATTGGTACCTAATATTTATAATCATGACTCTCATTTGCCAGTTAAGTTCTGCATCTAACATCAAGTTAATTACAATAAAATCTTGTGTAGTAAAAAAAAGAAAGCAACTTAATCATATGGACCGACCAATGATCCTAATAATTATAACTTAGGGCTGATTTATTTCTTATCACTAGTTTTCAATTGTAGCATTTTCTGCATTGATGATAAATGACTGATAAGCTCAAATAGATGTTGCATTTCAGCAAGGGAACAAGCATAATCCTCAGAATGCATTTGGGTATAAATATGCCCTTGATATTCCAAAACACTGTTCAACAGAAGAATATATGTGCATATATGTGAAGAACTCATAATTTGTAATTATGGAAAGGCATTTCCTACATATGAAAGAAACATAGGTAAGACTGGAACCTTATAGGTATACACACTCTTCTCTTTCCCTCTGTATAAGTGGAGAGGTTTTTAAACTGCTATTTTAATTAGTGGTGTAATTATACCTGCGAAGAAGGCCAGGTGCAAACATCTCACTGGCAGAGCTGCTAACTTACTGCTGTTAACTTGTGCAAAGTTCCCATGAGTCCAAGTCAGCTGTCAAGTTGATTATTAGTTATTAAAAATAAGCTAGACAGAATTCCCCCTACTGCACACCAGTCAACAAACCATTTTATATTGGTATTTTCTTCCAAATGTATTGGTAAGCTGACCGCCATTTTTGAATTCCCTTTAATGCATGTAAAATATGTGTTATAATTACATGAATAAATATATCATCCTAAACTCAATCTCCCTTTGAGGCAAAATATTTGGGCAGGGCTTCATCTCTTAGCTTATACTAAAAATACCAAGAAGAATTTTTATGAATGTTTAGGGGGCCCATTTATTGAACCTCAAATTTGTTCTGGTTGAGTTTTTAAAGGAAAAAACTCTAATTTAGAGGAAAAAAAACTAAATTTTTTTGAGATGTATTATACACTGCAGCTGCAGGACCTAAACTGTAAGGGCTAAACTGCACAGGAGATTTTGTAGGATGGCATTGGATCTACAGATCCCATCCTACAAGTTGGATATACAGTGTATCACATGGGTCAAAATATAATACAAAAATCTGATGGATAAAAACAAACTACGCCATCTGATCCAACTTGACATTCTAGCTATAAGGGATCCTGCAAATCTCTTGCTGTTGCATGGACAGATTCGCCCATCACTAATTATTAAATGTATTAAATTATAAATTTCTCTGTAATAATAAAACAGTGGTTTATGCCTTATCCCAACTAAAATATACTGTAATTAATCCTTATTGGAAGCAATACAATCTGTAACGTTTAGTATCCCACAACCCAGAGTAAACCCCAATGTCCCGGGCTCGGCTCACGCTTCGGCCTATAACCGCCGCCTTTCACGTCGGGTGGGGCCCTCCGCTACTCGGATGCCGCCAGGACTTAATAGTGAGGAGACTGAGGGAAGAACTCTGGGCAAGCAAGGGAACTTAACGTAAAGGTTATCAAAGTCCAGGAACGGGCCGGGTCGAAACCAATCGGGAATGCAGTACAAAATCGGAAAGCAGAAGAGTAATCGAGGTCACAGGCCAGGTCAGCAACTAACAGGGTCAAAGTACAGAACGGAATCCAAAGAGTAGTCAAGGACGAGCCAAAGGGTCAGGGCAGGCGGAAGTCAAACAGGAATCAGGGATAGCCAAAGGTCACAACAAGAATCACAGAATAATCGCACCCAGGAACAATATACAGAACCTACGTTGGGCAAGGCACAAAAGGACTGATGGCCCTTTAAACATTTGAATTTGGCGCCATTGGACGCTGGCGAATCAGCGGCAGCGCCTACGCGAAGACGTCAGCGCACCGGTCCCTTTAATTCTGGCACATGGGCGCCGCGCGCTCCATAGGAGCCGGCGCCTGGGGCCTAGCCGCATCGGCGCCGGCAATGAGAGACGGGCGTCCCCGTCAAGGGGGCAGCAGGCATCCCTGCCGTCCCCTGGGTAAGTTTCTTACACAATCCTATTGGGTGATGGCTTTTTAGTTCTTTTTACCAGCTGGAGTGGGTTTGAAAAGCGGAACCATCCACAAAAGTAAGCTGGTCATCTTGGTACACCAAGAAAAGACGATGCAGGAATGTGGTGATTCATTGTAAACTGTAGCATGTTGAATAGTTGATGTCAAATGTACTGTGTATTCATTTAAATTTTAATTTAATGACTAACATTGATTCTTTACTCTTAGGATTCATGTCAATGAATGGTTGTGTTGATCCTCGACGGAGAGTCTAGTGACATAGATCTTCTGAATGTCAGGCAGTGACAGAGATTAAGCTCCAGCTTGGAAAAGAGACCAGCAACCTGCAAATTCGGCTGTCGGTGGGAGCAACAAGGCTACAATTAAGATCAGTTTGTTTCTACTGGCAGGGTAAAAATATTTAACAACTAATGACTGCTACAATAAAGTTTTAATCTTGTAGAGTTTGTGGGCTCAGAGTAAAGATTATTTTTTGGATGAATGCTTATTTGTTCTCTTTGATATTCCCACAACAAATGCAAGACAACCATGAAGACCATGTTTAAATACTGTATATTGCAAAGAACTTATCAGCCAAAGATAGCTTGGCCAAGGGGACAATTTAAGAGAGTTCTGAGATTCAGGCTTTTTAGTGCATTTTTCTCATTGTTCCTTAAGCCCTAATTTATCAAATGTAAAATCCATAAAAATCCACAATAACAAAAAAACGCCAAGAAAAAGCTGTCAAGCTCATGTAGAAATCAATGGAAACCGCCCTACTTTTTTTGCAAAGAGATCTTTGCAAAAAAAAGGAGGGCAGCTTCCATTGATGTCTTTGACAGATGTCTTTTGGTCATGGTTTTAGAGGTTTTTGGAGATCAGAATGTTCATTATCATACGATCGTTCTATCGTTCATGAAAATCTCGAGGTTTACGGATTTTTTGTCAGATCACTCCGAGGCTGTTTTTTATCATGCTTCTTATATTTGGATCTTTTAATAACTTTCATGTTAGTTATTTTACAGAAAATGAGTTTAATCAAATTCAGACAACTCTAATACCACTAAAATTCCAAAATTTAGGTCCAAGGAGCCCAGAAACTTTGAATAACAAAGCCTTAGGTTAAGGAGACCTAAAAATTGGCATTTGAGTTCTGTGTCCTATATGAAACCTCATGGCCCGTATCCTTGTAGTTCTTCATGGTTACATTGTTCCACTAATATGCAAGTTAATTACATTGTATAATTACATCGTATACCAAGAAATACATTGCAATTTGGGTCTTTGCCAATGAATCTGATCAGCAATTAGTTCGGATTTATCTAGTCAAAGAGAAACAAGGAATTGTTGGTAAGTTACTGCGCTAGTGCAAACAGAGCTGGGCCAGACCCGGCAGGCGCCCTAGGCAACCTGGCCGGTCACGGCACTGACTGGGATTGTACATGAGCCAATCGACGCTAGTGCAAATGCGCAAATTGAAGCTAGCGTGCATTAACGCGTGCGCATCAACAGAAGTGCAAATCACCAAAGAGAGAGGGGACTGGACTAGGGTTAGAAGGCAGATAATGTATGTGCCAGGCAACCCCCAAGCTTTGCCTACTCTGCCTACCCCTAGTTCCAGCCCTGAGTGCAAGTCTGAATTGTTAAATGATGGTATGAATAGTATAATGAACCCATCGCGTATCAGCTGTTTATCATCTTCATGTTGGTGAGTAGCTCTGGACTTACCCAGAATCCCAGTTACTGAAACAGAAATCAAGCTCAGACATATATGACATGCCAATGGCCAGTCCCCTTACTTTTAGATTTCTAGTTGTATTAATAACTACTCAGAAATATACATAGCATACAGCCGTTCCTTTAAGAAATGATGACTCCTCAATATTTCATACGGCCGGGTATCCCTATTGAAATCCACCAAGCTCCCTTCCCATATAATTGCAAGGCTAATAACAGTATATTTTCAGCATTCCCTATCCACTTGCCTGAAGATGATCAAGTGCATTGAAACACTGCTATTTAAAACAAAGAGTTTGATTTATAACCGCTCCCTTGCCTCATAAATCACACCTGCAGTGTAATGCCCAGGGCTCCCTCCATTCTGCCAGCATTTACCTTTTATAAATGATTTGGATTTACCTCCCATTGTGATGCTTTTTAATAAAATCACTAGATTCCCCCTTGATATTCACTATTGCTGACGTTTGTTTTTCCCTTGAGGGATTTAGTATTGGGTTTTTTCTGCTTTTTTTCCTCTTACAATTCAACTAAAACATACAATGTATAGGAATATAGGAATATTGCTATAAAGGCTCTGTAGCTGAGAAATGAAAAGTCCTCCAAAACCATTAACAAGTACTAGAGCAATCTAATAACAGGTGCAAAGCTGGCTCTAGGTCTAGTTACCCTTGGCAACCAGATGTTTGCTTCGGGACAGTACATGCTGCCTGCTGGTTGCTTTGGGTTAGCAGACCTGGAGCAAATGTTACACCTGTTATTACTCACCCCCTCAAAAATTTGCATAGTCTGCCCTTTAAAGGCTCCTCATTACTAGAAAAAAGGTACTTTAAATTATAAATGTCAATAGTTTTATCTCTGGTCCATTGCATTGTTTTGCCTTTTCATTGCTGAACATCTGAATATTCAAGGAATGTCATTTATTATAGCTATTCTTACCTAAACATCCTTAATTATATTAAAAATATTTATAATACTGAAAATCATGACTATGATAGAAATAAGATATAAGACCCATTATCTGGAAGCCTGTTATCCAGAAAGCTCTGAATTACACGAAGGCCATCTCCCATAGGCTCCATTTTAGTCAAATAATTCAGATTTTTTTTTTAATGATTTTTCCATTTTCTCTGTAATGAGAAAACAATACTAGATCCCAACTAAGATATAATAAATCCTTATTGGAAGCAAAACAATCCTATAAGGTTTACTTAATGTTAAAATTATGTTTAGTAGACTTAGGGTATGGAGATCCAAATTACAGAAAGATCCAGAAAACCCCAACTCCAGAGCATTCTGGATAACTGGCCCCATACCTGTTTGATCAAAGTTAAATAATTGGTTCAATCTCAATGTTTGCATGTGTGATTCTAAATTATGGAGGCCCATTTATTGAACGTTGAATTTTAGTGGTATTAGAGCTGTTTGAATCCACTATTCTAAAACCATGAATGCCATGCAAATTATTTAAAGATCTGAATATAAAAAGCGTGAATGAAAAAAAAAAGAGTTTTTTGGACAATTACTAGCAAAGAAAATCCAAAAACCTCTAAGGGGGTTATTTAATAAAACTCAAATTAATCTCTTTTTATCATTAAAACAAAGTCGACCTAACTCTCATTTATCAATCATTTTTCTTTAAAAAGTCAGAACAAATTTGTGCATCAAGTCGACTTGAATTGTTTCTGCAAAAACTGGACTTTATCGGATTATTCAGTGCAGATCACAAGTTATTTAGTAAAACTCGAATGAATCTAATTTTTTATTTAAACAAAGTCGACCTAACTCCATTCTACAAATTGAACTAAACAATTTCAAGCATCATAATCAATTTCAATCATAATCAATTCAATAATTTTTCTTTAGAAAGTTAGAATAAAAAACGTCTAGAGAAATTCGTGCATCAATTGGACTTATTGAATTGTTGCCGCAAAAACTGGACTTTATCGGATTATCCAGTGCAGATCACGAGTCAAAAAACAACTTCAGGGACCTCCTACATTGGCTTCTACATGACCTCAACAGGTTTGAGATTAAGTATTTTTGGATTAGCAACTTTGGAGTATGATACATCTCGAAAAATTAAAGGTTTTCTTCCTCTAAAAATTAAAAAAATTTGAGTTTTGTCATTTAAAAACTTGACCATAAAAATTGGAGGCTTAAAAAATGTGCCCCTAAAAGTCAATTTTTTTTTTTATTAGAAAAAGGTCTAATACAATCAGAGCAGCCGGCATTGACTTCTATTGGACTTTTTTCTATGGGAGTTTTTTGTGGTGTTTACATTTAATAAATCTTGAATTTTTAGACTTTTCGAGAAATTTAAAAAAAACAAAAAACACTTTTTGAGAAAAAACATTATTTGTGAAACAGAGGAAATCCAAATTTTAGTAAATCAGCCGCTTTATGGAGAGTTACTGTCACTCACATAAAAACCCCATATCTGAAGTATGTTTTTGAAAGTCTTCATCACTGGTCTAGAAGTGAGTATTATTTTGCCCCACTTAGAAGCTAAATATAACTGAACATAACAGTTCTTTCCTTTATCTTCAAAGCAGCGGTACAACTGAGATATTTCTTTTGACATTTCCTGTATAAGTTAGTAGTATTTCCTCATCTACATTATTATGGACACCCTCTTAGCGACTCAGATGTCTGACATCACCTCACCCTGGAAATGGTCTATGACACTGAGCAGCTGTCTGATTTAAGTAATCAGTAAGTGGCACAATTGCTTTGCGTTATCATATCTCCCATTGCACAGGTCAGATATTATAGGCCTCTAGAAACACTTTTCCCAAGATCTGGGAATTTGGAAAAGCTCTCTTCTTTGACAGAAAGTGAAACTGACAACTTCCAGCAATGTCCTCTTGTCCTTTCACATTATCTCTAGGAAAGGATACATTATGTCTGCTTTATTATTAACAAGTGTCAATTTCTACACAGATTTTTATCTATCAAATCAAGTTCATGAGAAATACTGGATAGCACTTTCTCCCTAGATGTCGCATTTCTACAATTATTACAGTAATCCACCTACAGACATTCCAAGACCAAAGCCATCAGTTAGAGTTGTCTCTCCCAAGCGTGAAACTGTTCAGCTCAAATGTTCCTCTGTCCTAAACCAATCTCCAGTCACCAATGACACAACGGCACATGATATTTTTTTATGGCTTTGACTTAGCTCCTTCATTCATAACTGCTGTTTGCTTCACAAGAAACCATATCTTGTTCTGTACTTTGAACTAGAGTCATTCATGGGTCTGGTCAGACAGACCCACACCCTCCACTAAGCATGTTCTCCTATCTAGGTCAGCAAATAATTAACTTACCTTCTGTAATAGGACCCACGAAAATAGAAATGATATCACTATGGGCTGGAAGTGACGTCACACTGGAGCCTTATCAGATGGGTAGGGAGAGGTTGTCACAACCTCAGGGGATGGTGTGAGGGATCAGTGCTGCACCCCACTCAATGGACTGACCACACATTTAGGGAATCAATGAGCATCCACAGAAAAATTTTCAAGGGGGGGGGCAAGTAATCTATAAACTATTATTGTTATTTAATGCTACTCTGCTCTACTCAGCAGGGTCAGAACTACTGATGGGCAGAAGAGGCAGCTGCCTGGGGGGTGCTGTGCAGGTAGCTTTTCTGCCTACCCCTAGTTCATAGTCACTTCCCTCTACTGCTCTGCAATCCCTTCTGCTGCTTTCCCCTCCACAACCCTCCCCGTCCAATTAACTTTATTACTTTCACTGCATGCTTCCCTTCCCATCAGTCCCTTCCAATATCACTGTGTGAGTAAAAGATGATTTTTGGGGAGGGAAGTGTAAAAAACATTTTGTGTTGTTGGGAATCCAATTTACAAACAAGTTCTTGGAACTAACTGAAGAAGTCAGGGTGGTTCAACTGGCCTCTCTTGCCCCCTGCTGCAGACCTTTCTGCCCGAAACCCAACCACTTTATGGGTATTCTGTAACTACCCAACCCAATTCAGGACTCTACTTGCTAAAAGAAAAATGAGCAGATACTCACAGAACCCCACAGGTGTAAAGTAAAATCACAATAATTTTTATTGACACAGGTGGCCAACCTTAAGCATTTAATGGTTCCATTGCACTCAATCGTTGACTCAGAATATAATGTGATCTGTAATCCACCAACTTCAAAGAGAATTAAAGTGATGTACTTACTACCTGGCATGCCCAGTGTCACAATCGGCTCCCTAAATCCAGAACAAGTGCTAGGCTTCCTGGTCATGGCTCTGCTTCTGTCTGTAGCAGCTGCCTTTGGCTTTGGGAGAAGCCCTCAGCTACTCAGATGCTGCAGGTCTTAATAAGAGAGGAGCCAAGCAAGAGTTCAGGACAGGCAAAGGGGCACGGTCATTACCGAAGTTTTGGACTGAAGGCCGCAATTCAAGGAGTAGACAGAAAGCATAGCCACGCAGGCTGGGGTTGGTACAGGTGGGGTTCAAGCAAGGTCTATCAGGCCAGGGTTGGTACACACAGAGTTCAGAGAATAGTCAGGCAGGCAAGGGTCAGTATCGGTAGAATTCAGAATGGTCAGAATGGTCAGGCCGGCAAGAGTCAGAATTGGCAGAGTTCAGGATAGTCAGGCAGGCAAGGATCAAAACCGGAATCAAAACAGATAATAATCACATCCAGATAATAACAAGTTAGACGTAACAACAGGCAATTATCACAATCCCAAATTCCCTTTAAATACTTTGAATTTTGTGCTGTGGACATGATAATGTCACACGCAAGGCGCATATAACCAGGAAGTGCGCTCCGCACGCGCCCTAAGGACCATCAGCACTGGAGGAAGAAGAAGCAAACGGTGGGTGTCCCCGTCAGCCTCCTAGGCCACTAGGGTCTATTAAACCCAGTTTCCCAAAGCATTCCATTTTGCTTCACCCAAAATAGCTCCATTTGCTCTACCTTTATCCAAAAAACATAGTCCTTCAGCAGGGCTCTTGTGCTACTTGATCTTCTATTAAAGCAATCAGCAAACCCGAGCATGGGCAGTTGAAACCAAGTCCAGAGCTTCTTCAGCTGCACATGCTCAATATCGGTAATAATTTCCAATAAAGGGTCCATCTACCAACCCCAATGTGCTACATATACGGCAAATGGTGCTGTTTTGTAAATGCAGTGGTGAGGTTGGGGGATGGTCACTCCATGGATTGTAATTTACAAAGTGCATAACACTTCTTGATAAATATTCCAGTGCTCTTTCAAATATTTTAATAAGTTTAGTAGTCCGACTTAAAGGAACAGTAAAACCGAAAAATAAAAGTATTTTAAATTAATGAAAATAAAAATGTACTGTCATGCTGCACTGGTAAAACTGGTGAGTTTGCTTCATAAAGACTACTATAGATTATATAAATAAGACCATTGGGGATGCCATTCAAAGCTAATAAAAGAGAAAAGGCACAGGATACACAGCAGATAACAGATAAACTCCTTAATATACAGTACAATGTGTATCTTGTGCTTGAATGGCTGTCCCCATAGCTACACAGCAGCAGCACACATGCCCTCCCATTGTATACAGTTATAGAATATGTAAAATAATTGTACAGAATTTACTTCAAAGCTCCTTTAAAGGAGAAGGAAAGGTTAAAACTAAGTAAGCCTTATCAGAAAGGTCCATCTAAATATACCAGTAAACCCCAAAAGTAGCGCTGCTCTGAGTCCCCTGTCAAAAGAAACACTGCATTTCTTTCCTTCTATTGTGTACACATGGGCTTCTGTATCAGACTTCCTGCCTTCAGCTTAAACCTCATTGCCCTGGGCAAGAGCATGCTCAGTTTGCTCCTCTCCCCCACCCTTCTCTACTGTAATCTGAGCCCAGAGCAGGGAGAGACTCAGGCAGGAAGTGATGTCACACCATGTTTATACTGCAGCTCCTATCCTAAACAAACAGAGAGTTTCTAGAGCAATTTACTCAGGTATGGTAAATCATTCTACAGAATAAATATAGCATTCTAGCTTGCACTATTGCAGCTAATCTATTGGCAATAAAATGCCTCTGTAGCTTTCCTTCTCCTTTAAAACAAACTTCATTGATAGTCACAAAAGAGTCAAGAAACAGTACTCAAACAGCACAGTTTCATTAGTGTTGTACTAAGGATTTACAAAAAAAATCCCAGAACTACACTACCAAGTTCATAAGAACAAGTATCTGTGCAAACCATTACTCCCCATCTGTTGACGAATTCTTAATTCCTGTATTCAGCATTTTACATGACATCATTCTCTGGCTGTCTCATCACGGAGAGGTTGAATGAGATTGTTTTTTAGAAGCATCAGCAGTCCTGCACTGCATTAATCTCTCCAACGTTGACAGTTGCAGTAGCTCACCAACCTTTAGCTCCAGTCCATATTAACAGATTTAAGTTCTTCGGGCCTCTGTGCTAAAATGCTTAACTTTATAGAAGCTCTTTATACAAAACCACCAGGCAACTATAAAAGCATAGCAGTTAAAAATGTGCAAACAGGGGGCATGAAGGCAAAGATTTATTTCTGAATGTAGACATACAGTTGTTCTCTTTAGGCGAAACTAGTAACCAGAGTTTAATCAGCCTGTGGGAAGCTGGGATACACCTGGACTGATGTTTTCCAATATGCAGTAAAGGTCTATATATAATTGCTACTCATTTTTATATTCATTTGTATGTAAATGATTAAAAGAAAGAAGGGGTCACGCAGTTTGCAAAATGAAATAAAATTCTGCAATTGCCCATTATTTTGCACTTTGCATGGTTTGTTCTCCTAAAGAAGTGGTGCTCAGTGAAGTCAAAGGGTTCAGAGAATAGAAACTTTTCACTTCACCAACAAACATATCTCTGTATTAGTGCGGGTAAGACGGGGGACATGTAGGGTGCTGCCCTCCCATCCATTAACGGAGGGGTCCCCAAACTTTTTTAACCATGAGCCACATTCAGACATGTAAGGGTGGTGGCAGACGAGGCTACTGGGGGAGATTAGTCACCCAGCGACAAGTGCCTCTTCTTTAGGTGACTAATCTACCCTAAATGCCTTGCCGCCGGCTATGTAAATCGCTGGTAGGATGGCACTCTGATCAATTGCCTTTCTCAACTCGACCAAAGTATCCTCTTAAGGCAACTTCGGGTAACTTCGGAATACGAAGCGTTTCGAGTGCCATCCCACCGGCGATTTACATACTAGCCGGCGGGAAGGCATTTAGGGGAGATTAGTCACCAGAAGAAGAGGAAATTTGTTGCTGGAAAACTAATGTCCCCCTGTAGCCTCATCTGCCACCAATCTAAAGAGTTGGGGAGCAAGACAAGCATGAAAAAATGTTCCTGGGGGAGGTACCAAATAAGGTCTGTGATTGGCATTTAGTAGCCCCATGTGGACTGGCAGCCTACAGTAGACTCTGTATGGCAGTGCACCTGCTTTTCAAACAACCAAAACTTGCCACCAAGCTTGGAATTCAAAAATAAACACTTGCTTTGGGGCCACTGGTAGCAACATCCAAGGGGTTGGTAAGTAGCATGTTACTCACGAGCTACCGATTGGGGATCACTGCCCAACTTATGTGTTATTTTCAATCCAGAGCTAGGGCAGAGTGCAGCTTATCTGGGGCGCAAGTGCTTTCTAAAGGAGCACTAGGGGTAGTACCTGTAGCACCTGTACTCCAGGGTAAAGTCAATGACTCCTGTGACTTTTTACAATAACTTCAAAATAGTAGTAGTGATAGTTTTGGTACCTGTAGCATTATTCCCACTTGCAGTGCTGGGATGCAATTCCTTTTCAATAGACTGCAACAGTACATCTCTTTTCAGAAATAAATTATATTTCCCCTTTAAGTGTGTCCCTCTTTGCTATTAGCTATTAGATCATATGTATGACTAGTCACAGTCACTGAATAAATCTCATAAATACAGGACAAGGACATGTGGTTCTTAGTCCACTGGGTGTTGCACTGTTGTCTATCAATAGCTGGCAGGCCCTCTATAAGTGCATCTATGGGGGTAATGGAAATTCCTCTTTTCCTGCACTTATTGGCACTCCCTAAGCTAAATATAGAAGTCAAGCATCTGATTCATGGGATATTTTTAGCTACATGAACATAGCTTTCTTTTATAACAGTAAAATGTAATATTTCAGAAATAGAAATAATGAATTATAATAAAGGCCTTAAGGGAGACATCTGCTTCTCTGACATGTTAACCCAGAATGACCACATCTCTCTTTTGTGTATTATATTTTCATTGGCTGTGGCCTTACCATGAGCAGTAGGGTAGAGATCTTGCACAACTTCTACACTAAGACATCAATTAGGCATTGGTTTATGGATGTGATTTGATGGTGATGAGCAGCAGTAAACGTTCTTTAGCTGTTCAGCATACAGGATTTATATGAGTTAACTAAATATGGTTGGACAGAATCCTGTGCATGTGATCCCATTACAGAATACTAAATCATTGCAATATGCAGGCTATTCAGAGGAGTCTTGACTGTGGCAGGAATGGGTCAGGCATGCAGGTGCAGCACAGGGATTGGTAGTACAACTGGTTTAGGTCACAGGAGGGGACCAGAGGAAGAGTAGGCATTTTGTTACCTGCGGGCAGCCAAAAAGCATAATCCTGGGCAGGGAATTCTTTGGGCAAGGGTCTGAGGATGTATGTGATAAGGATGCCTGTTCTCAATTACCAATCCAATGTTGTGCAGCAGATGGCCAGCATGGGAGCAGGTAAGCCACTTGGTGAATTTGGTTGGTGGACATTTTGATATGAGTGTGGTGATATCAAGGTTGGATTGGGCCGTCCATGGCCCACCAGGGCGCAATTTAGCCCCCCACTTATGAGCATGTGAGCACGCCTATTACCTCCTCCTTTATTTGCTGCTACAAGGTTTGGGTGGGGGAGAGGCTACATTCAGCTGGATCACCTGGGCTTTTGAAGGGCTGGTCCCACCAAGTTTTTTCCTGAAGCCCCAGTGGCCCAGTCTGACACTTGGATATATTATAATTGTATTTTAGGTTTCACTTTATTATGGCTTTCACTTGAAATGTGGTTGTATGTATTTATCTCTTTTAAGGGACCATTACCATCTAAAAGTAGAAAAAAAGTGTTAATTTGCCAACTAGTAAACTATTTCATGGCAGCAACTATCATATTTTATATGGATTTTTTTCCCATTCTACATTCCTGTTAAGAACCATAAACTGCATTTAACTTCAGTGGGGGGTCATTCATTATCACTGGGCAAATCTGCACCTAGACAGTAAGCTATAGCAACCAATCAGATGATGTATTTCAGTGTTCAACCTGCAGCTGGCTTAAACAAGCTAATCACTGATTGGTTACCATAGTCTACTGCCCAAGTGCAAGTTTGCCCAGTGTTTATAAATGAGCCCCAGTGTCTTCCCATGCAAGAACTAAAACTAAAAACATTGTATTCTATACAGCTTATACTGTATGTTGTGCAAGTATGTGCCTTTTTACCCTATTCAGCTTAAATATCTTCCACTATGGCAAAACCTTATTTATATAAACTATAGTAGTGTTCCTAAAGCAAAGAAACATTTTTTTATCAGTGCAATAGCACATTGCATTTAAATGCAAAAAAACTTTGATTTTTTGGTGTGATTGTTACATTCCAACCTGGAATTCTGGAAGTATCTGGAATTGAGGTTTAACTGGGTTGATATTGAGTTGATATCTGATGAGTGGCAAAGTAATTGGTTTACAGAATCCTTGTCACCAACCATTCATTTATAAGTTGTCAAAGTGGAACATTTGCTTGAGAAGGTTGAACTTGAAGGACATACGTTTGCCTAACTTGCTTTCTGTGTTACTTTTATTCGTATAGAAATGCATCGCTAGAATTAAGATGGTTACTAGAGAAATTATTCAAGATGGTTTACGATACTATGAATTCTGCTCATTGATTGACTGTGAAATAATTCAGGTATAAAAGTTTAACATTTCTTGTCTACTTTAATTTTATAAACAGAATGAAACATTGATTAAAACATGTTTTAAATCAATCCTCTTTTAAATAGTTTTCTCTTTTCCCCTGTACCTCATTAAAGGGGAAAATTTGCGAAATTCCAGGTTTTTTTCCAGAAATTTAATTTTTTTCTCTAAAAATTCATGTTTTTTTTATTTCTCTAAAAATTTGAGATTTTTTATTCCGAGATTTAGAAAGTGTAAAAACCACGAAAATTTTCGAATACAAATCTTCGGCAAATTAAATCAGTCAAGGTCCCATAGAAGTCAATGGGAGCTGCATTGATCCGATCTGACTTTTTTAGCCATTCAGACTTTAAGAGATTTTCAGATTTTTTTTTCACTAGTAATGGTCCAAAAAACGTAATCTTTTAGAGGTTTTAGAGGTTTTCGTATTTTTATTTGGATCATTCAGCGGCTTTTCCATTCATACTTTTTATATTCGGATCCTTTAATAACTTTGCCTTTGTGGTTTTAGAGAAAATGAGTTTAATCGTGGAAAATGCTCTAATATCATTAAAATTCAACTTTCAATAAATGGATCTTTTAGAGGCTGATTTATTAAACCGCAACTTTTTCTGGTTGGGCTTTTCCGGGATTTATAATGCAGCAAAACAGTGACAATATCGAATACAAAAATACTCCAATCAACTGGAAGATCTTTCTTTGATTCATGGTTTTAAAGATTGTTTTTGACAGTGGTTTTGTGCAACAATACAAAAAAGTCTTAGTTATTGTGAGACAAGTCAAAAAAGATGCGGTTTTCACAACTTTCTCTGTTCATTTCAGTTCAGATCTTTTAATAAATTTCATGATATTCGTGGTGTTAGAGTGAGTTTAGTTGTGGTTTCAAAAACTCTGATATATAGGCCTCTACATGTATGTATGATCAATAGATTGCTAGATAGATAAATCGTTAAATATTATAGACAAGACCTAATATTTGGTGGAGTATTCATATTCCTGTTGAGTCCTGTAAGACCTAGTCCATGTCTAAAACATATTTCATATGTAAAAACTTTTTTTTTTTCATACAAAAGCATAAAATAGAACCATCAGCTTATCAGAAAGAAAACACAATGGGGTCATGGTTCAATTCTAGCCACTATCTGCAAGAAGTTTGTATGTCCTCTTTATGTTTACATGGGTTTCCTATGGGTATTTCGTTGCTTTACACCAATGATCCCCAACCAGTGGCTAATGAACAGCATGGTGCTCACCAACACTTTGCATGTCGCTCCAATTGGCCACAAAGCAGCTGCTTGTTTTCGAATTTAATTCTTGAAGGCACATTTTGGTTGCATAAAAACCAGGTGTACTGCCAAACAAAGCCTCCCATATGCTTCCAGGCCACATAGGGACTACCTAATAGCAAACCACAGCCCTTATTTTGATTCTCCAAGAACTTTTTTATGTTTGTGTTGCTCCCCAACTCTTTTTACATCTGAATGCGGCTCATGGGTAAAAAAGGTTGGGGACCTTTGCCTTACACCTTCCAAAAGCATTCAGGAAAGCTATTTGGCTCCTGATAATGTTGACCATAGTGGGTGTCAATGTGATAGGGACCTTAGAGGTTATAGGAGTATTTCAGTATAAAAATAAAAACTAGGTAAATAGATAGGCTGTGCAAAGTAAAAAAATGTTTTTAATATAGTTAGTTAGACAAAAGTGTAATCTGTTAAGACTGGAGTGACTGGATGTAACATAATAGCCAGAACACTACTTCCTGCTTTGCAGCTCTTTTGGTTTCTACTGATTGGTTATCAGGCAGTAACCAATCTGTGAATTGAGAGGGGGCACATGGGTCATAACTGTTACTTTTAAATCTGAGCTGAATGCTGAGGATCAATTACAAACTCACTGAACAGAAATGTACCATGTGGCCCCCCTTAAAGTCGTTGACTGAATCAGAGTTAAAGAGCTAAAAAGCAGGAAGTTGTACTCTGTTCCGTAATGTTAGACATCCAGTCCTTCCAGCCTTTATAGAGGACATTTTTGGCTAACTAACTATATTAGATACATTTTTTTATTTTGCACAGCCTATTCAGCCTATTCATTTATCCAGATTTTATTTTACACTGAACTGTTCCTTTAAGCTCTACTTAGGCATTGGAGTCAATGGGTGGTTTTTATCTAAAACAAAACACATGGAAAAATCCTTGAAAAAAACAAATTTGAATAAGATATTTGCTAGTCAGTGCTATATAAATAAAGAATAATGATGGTAAAAGAGTGATTCGAGAATCAAGTCAATAACATTGAAAAATAATTTGCTCAGAAAGACAATGAAAAACGGGAAGAAGATAGTGAAGTAGAAAACAGCCTCATAGCATTACAATGATTAAAGGGGGAGGAGGGGGATGGGAAAGGACATTTAGAAAAAGACTATTGCTAGGTTAAAAGTCAATATTTTCAGACAACCTTGAATACTAGCTCTCTATGCTTTGTTTGAATGTAAGGATTTTAAAACTCAGCCATATGTACAGCACTTTTCACCCTGAGAAAGAAATGACAGGAATATTACAAGTGGTAATTATGTAGAAGGCTTACTAGATGAAGCTTGCCTACAAGGCTCTCAAAGCCGAGCAGGTTGTTAGCGGGAATGGTGATACGACAGGCTTGGTCTTGTGATCTCTATGTGACAGTGTCAGATAATGAGGATTCTTTCTCTGACACCCCGAGGGTGGCCACCTGCTCCTTATTAAAATAAACCTTCCCAACCATAACCACCTGAAATGATTTTCCTTCCCCTAACAGTCTATGCAAGATCTTTATTTTTAGCTGATTTCTGATTAAAACAAAGCAGTATTTGAGTACGAATCTCTTTATTTAATGGGTATATGATACATTTTCTTTGTTCGGATAAGCACACAAGCTTTGTCTTGGGTTTAACACTTCATTTGCAGCTAAGGCCTTTTGCGTTCCAGCATATTCAAATGTATTCATAGCTAAAGCAAAGTGGGGAGAGCCAGGGTCTTTTGAGTGTATTCATCTCAGAACACATATAATTTAATCAGAAAAAAAGGTGCCATGTTTTAAATGAGCGCTTACTAATGTTACTTGTAAAGAACCGGTTTGGACTTCTTCTGGGCTATGACATTGATATATAATATAGGGTATTTACTGGTAATGGCAAACTGGTGCAAACTGAGGCTATGGGATTTACTGAAAATAGAGGAATCACTTTGAAAAAATAAAAACACACAAAAGTGATGACTGTTTATAGTCCATGGCATAATTACAACAAATGAAATTTTGCCTTTGAGTCAATGGGAAAGAGAAATTAAATTTTAGTTAAAGGGGTGGTTCCCATTTAAGTTAACTTTCTGTATGTTATAAGTTTAAGCAACTTTTCAATGGGTCTTCATTTTTTCTTTTTTTTCAATAGTTTTTGAATTATAAGCCTTCTTCTTCTGACTCTTTCCAGCTTTCAAATGGGGGTCACTGACCCCATCTAAAACACAAATGCTCTGTAAGGCTACACATTTATTGTTATTGCTGCTTTCTCCTATTCATATTCCAGTCTATTATTCAAATCAATGCATGGTTGCTAGGGTCATTTGGACCCTAGCAGACATATTGGTGAATTGCAAACTGGTGAGTAGGGATGTAGCGAACTGCCGAGTATGTGTTCGCGAACTCCGTTCGCAAACACCGGCAAAAAATGCGAACAGTTCGCGAACAGTTTGCGAACTTCGAACATCCGAAAATCGTTCGATTCGAACGATCGAAGGATTTTAATCGTTCGATCAAACGATTTCCGTTCGAATCGAACGATCGAAGCCATTGGATCGAATGATTTCATTCAATCCAATGGCTTTGATCGTTCGATTCGAACGAAAATCGTTCGATTTTAGCGATCGAATGGTCGAACGATTTTGACGCGAACGCCTATTGGCGAACGTCGCGCGACGTTCGCGAACTTGCGGCGGACGCGAACAGTTCGCTACATCCCTACTGGTGAGCTGCTGAATAATAAAGCTAAATAACTAAATAAAACACAAATAATGACAAATGAAATCGAATTGCCAATTGTCTCAGAATATCACTCTCCTCATCATACTAAAAGGTGAGCAACCCCTTTTAAAACTTTTCAGCTGTGCAATAACGTACACAGTGCTTCCTTTATAAAGAAGCTACTTTCCAATTGGTTCAATTGTTCTTCATAGAAATAAAAGGCTACTCAATTCCTCCTAACACAGTGCATGCACAGCTCCATACATAGACAGTAGGACGGCTCGTGCAGGATCCAATCCGATTGGTTGATGCGGAAGGTGAAGGGATCACAATAATGACATCAGTGACTTTCTGTATTTTTTACTGGTGTAGAAACCTGTATTTTTTCCCCAGTTAAACAAAGAGCAGGTTTGAGTTCGTGAAAAATTTCACAGCTGGCAAAAAACATATTTCACTGTGAAAAAGCACTGGGAGAAAAAGTTCACTCATTCCTAATTACAAACAGTCAGAATTCTAAGTAAATAAAGTAGGTTGATAACATTCTTTCTGCTAATTATGATATATCAGATCAGATCATTGTTATATGATCTTAAGGTTCATTTTTTACCACAACTGCGCAAAAATGGACACATGCATGAACACTATTCATTAAAGGCACTTGCACCTAAAATGCTCCCTGTACCTGCGAGTATTCAGAAAGGCAACAGTATTTACCATTGTGGACTGTGTTAATAGGCACAACGGACTTGGACCTAAAGAAACATGTGCAGATGTAATTTTAATGCCGAGCACCAGAAATGACCCAATCCTCAAATTTTTAACATACTTGTATACAACACATTTGCACTGAGCACAAATTCACACACACACATATTTATGGGGGAAAATGCTGCTGTGCAGCAAAAAAAAAACATGGCAATGTGAAGATGTGGAATTCTCTCCCTAAATCAGTGGTACAGGCTGATACTGTGAGGACTTACCCTGGTGGTCTAGTGGGCCGAGGGGGTTGCCCATGGTGCCTATTCTTATAGATGCATTGGCGCTGGCGTGATGACGTCAGCGCACAATGGCGCAACATTCCCTATTTAAAGGGAACTCTGTGTACAGTCCTTTGCCCACTGTTAGGTTCATCCTAGTGAGTTCCTGTGCAAATCTGATTCCTGATTTGACCCCTGCCTGCCTGACTACTCTAACTTCTGTTATCCTGACCCTTGCCTGTTATCCAACTATTCTGAACTCTGTTATCTGACCCGAGACTGTCTGACCATTCTGATTGATCCTCTGGTTTTGACCCTTGCCTGTCTGACTTTGCTTGAATTCTGCCCACACCAACCCGGCCTGTTTGACTAAGCTCTATGTCTGTTCCTTGAACTGTGATCTTCTGCCCAAAAGACTTTGTTTAACAATCGTGCCCCTCTGCTCATCCAAAACCCTTGCTTGCCTCCTCTCTTATTAAGAACTGGTGTCATCTGATCAGCCGAGGGCTCCTCCTGAGGTGAAAGGCAGCTGTCAAAGGCGGAAGCAAGAGCCGAGGACAGGGAGCCTAGCATTGGTTCTAGATTCTGGGTGCCGATCGTGACAGATACATTAGAGAGCTTTAAGAAGGGGTTGGATGGTGTTTAGCAAGTGAGCAGAGCCGGGCCAACCCGGCCAGGCGCCCTAGGCAACCTGGCCGGGCACGGCGCCGGCACGCATGTGCGAAAATACGCACAGGCGCGCATGCGCGGAACTACGCCCGGCGTGCATGCGCAGAACTACGCACATGCGCGCAAGCGCATTTAAAACAGAACTTACCGACGCCAGTCAGGGAGACACAGGACCGGACACGGGGTAGGCGACAGAGCAGGTACGTGCCTGGCGCCCCCTCAGCTTTGCGCCCTCGGCACGTGCCTACTTTGCCTACCCCTAGTTCCGGCCCTGCAAGTGAGGGAATACAGGGTTATGGAAGATAGTTCATAGTACAAGTTGATCCAGGGATTGGTCCAATTGCCATTTTGGAGTCAGGAAGGAAATTGGAGAGAATTCAAATTTGGTTTTTTTGCCTTCCTCTCCGACTAGCAGTTAGGCATGTTAAAAAAAAGTTAAACGGTTTAATTTGATGGACGTGTGTCTTTTTTCAACCTAACTTACTATGTTACATTGCTTCTTAAATTGCACTCTGCACTCCCTTAATATGCATTAGGCTAATCCAGTAGTTCGAGTAAGGGGAACAATTGCACACTTTGCCCAAGAAGACCTGAAATTCAACATTTGGAATTTTGGCTTTTTAAATAACCAGGAGCACATTTTCTCACTCCTTGTAACTTGCTGGCTGCAGACATCCTTTTGGAATGCATTCTACCAATAACAGCCATCACAACATTTGAAGTGGCTTACTGGTACCCACAACACCCAAACCCCATTTAAGGAATCTTGGAACATCCCCTCGTGTGATAAGGAAGACTCATTTGCAGGAAATCAGGCCCAAAGTCAGCTCTGTAGAATTCAGTGAAGCCAAGACTCAAGATAACAAGCACATGTAGAATTAGTCTCAGCTTGAGGAAACACATGACAAACACTATGAAAGACCTGCACTCAGGCGAAAATATCTCTGGTATCTCTGAGATCTCTGGTAACGTAGATTATTATTCTTGGCCACAAATATCTGTAAACCATGTGTGAGTATCCGTCAGCTTCCAGCTCTAGGACTGAATACAATTCTCCTGTAATCAAAGGAGGGAACAGAATGTACATTTAGGCCAAGCTTTGTCAATCAGTCAAATATAGGTAGAGAAGGATCATTTCAGAACTTCAACTTCCCATCTCCATAACCTCAGGAAAAGGACATATTAAATAAGTTGAATTAAAATCACTTTAGCAACCCTATACAACTTCATTTATGGTCTGAAATCAAATGGAATGCCCCCTGTGGTCTGAACCAGCTTCTTTCTGCTCTATGGGCTGCAGCCCTATATAGTATGAGGCCAATGGGGTGCAGTGTCCTGGTGCACATGTGCAAGAGATCACCATGTATGTTCAAAATATCACAGTGGAGGGTGTGAAAGGCAAAGTCCAGAGGATATAAAGGGGGGAAGTGTGAAACTCACATAACAATTAAAATTTTAAATAAAAAAAATAAAAAAGATTGATATATTAAAAGTCACATACTTTTCCCATAGTCTTCTCTACAACTACACTGCATGCAATGAAACTGAAGCATTAACCAAGCAGCATGAACATTTTAAGATATCCCATTTTAATGTTATTGCAGACCCATCAGTAACAAATAATGCCACTTATTCCCTGTAGGTTTTCTGTTTAACGCAGAGTAAAAGTATAATAGTGTTCATTTGTAACCCAACGTTGAGCTGTTGCCTTCCTATTCTTCCTAGTTTAAATATTTCCTGAATCCTTATCTTATCTTCGCCATACAAGAGTGCAAATGGTTTGTGGGCATCTCTAAATGCAGTTGACCTGATAGGCCTGTGTATGCATTCCGAGGTAATGTTCGCACAATATCTTATATCGGAAAAGGCAAAAAATTTGATATTTTTTTGTTGTTCAGCAGTAAATCAGTCTTGTCTGTTCTTTTGGCAACTTATCGCTCCCTGCAAAATTCCATTCTTGTCGAATATCCGCATGTGCCGTGAATTGTTTGAAGGAAAGGTTATGAGAAATTGTTTCTATGAAAGGTTAATAGCCTCGTGGTAAGGCTCACGTAAGTGGATTATTTTGGCCTTTCTGTCTGACAGAATCCTTCACACAGCTGCATCAGTTTGACTCTTCGTTACGGCTCGGAAGTCACTTGTTATTCTCTGTCTGTTTGTTTCTCTGGCCAAGTGTCTCCCACTTAAAGCTTAATGTACCTATTTGATTAGAGTAATCTCTTTACCGTGCTATTTTACAATGGCAACGGCTGTTAAAATAAGCACCCACTTTGGTGCAGATAAAAAAAGCTCTGGCAGCCTATAATTAAGGAACACCTGAAGTAATTTGACAAATTAAATGTATTTTTTTCCCTCTGGTCAATGCACATTGCGCGGCTCCCTTTTGCCTTGCCACAATGCTTTTCTTTTGCCTTTTCTTTCTTTGTATTTGCAGAATTCTAAAGATTATCTGGCATTATGAAGGAGAAACGCTGATCCAGAGACAGCACAGCTGCTTTCAGTCACTTCGGAAATACACGCCAACAAACAAGGCAAGATCACGTGATGTTTCTGGACTCTAGCAGTCTTTTCCAGGCTTACAAAGGGATTGTGCATTATAGTGTGTTCATTCTATGTTATGGGACCATGATACCCTCAAAATTTCCACGAGAAGTTTGCTTAGAACAGATAAAGGATCCGTTATCCGAAAACCCATTGTCCAGAAAGCTCAGAAATACTGAATGTAGTCTCCCATTAACACCATTTTATCCAAATAATCTAAATGTTTACTAATTATTTCCTTTTTCTCTATAATAATAAAACAGTAGCTTGATCCAAACTAAGATATAATTGATCCTTATTGGAATCAAAAGCAGCCTATTGGCTTTATTTAATGTTTACATGATTTTCTAGCAGACCTAAGGTATGGGGATCCAAATTACAGAAATATCCCTTATCCATAAAGACCCAGGTCCCAAGCATTCTGGATAACAGGTCCCATACCTGTATAATAGCTTGAATGGTCATTAGTTATCAGGCAGGATACACATGAAAAGCTGAGTGGTTTGCCCCAGGAATTATTTAAAATATGAAATCATATACAGGTATGGGACCTGTTATTCAAAAAGATTGGGCAGCTTTTCAATTGGTCTGCATTTTTTCTTTTTTACAGTTTTTGAAAAAATGTACTTTTTTCTTTTTCCGACTATTTCCAGCTTTCAAATGGGGGTCACTAAACCCTTCTAAAAACAAAAGCTCTGTAAGGCAAAATGTATTGTTATTGCTACTTTTTATTACGCATCTTTCTTTTCAGGTCCTTTCCTATTAATATTTCAGTCTTTAATTCATATCCATGATAGGTTGATAGGGTAATTTGGATCCTAGCAACCAGAATGCTGAAGTTGCAAACTAGAAACTAGTTGAAAAAAACGAAATAATTCAAAAACCACAAATAAAAAAATAAAACCAATTGCAAATTGTCCTCAGAATATAGTTTTCTACATAGTAAAAGTTTATTTAAAGTGGACCCGTCACCCAAAAATTGTTCAAAATCCTATTTTATCACATAAGTCAAGCAAAATAAACTTTAATTGCACAATATAAATTATTTGAATCTTATTTGAATTCATAATTATAACAAGCAGGCAGGAGCCATTTTGTGGACACTGTTATTAAGACAAGCCTTGCATCATCTCAGAATCTTGTTTGTGCACCAGAATGGGGGACCTGATGTCCATCCCCATGCCCTGGCTACACAATTAAATGGTAAAGAGAACTGAGGGAATGTGGAGAGAGCAGTGACATGTAGGAAGTTCTGAATGGAAAGTGAAAGTAATTGTCTGCCCCACCCCTATGCCTAAGGCATAGAGGAGGAGCAGGCAATATTTGATTGACAGCTGAGATTTTTAAATGAACTTACAATGACTATGAATGCTTTAATACAAAATAGAAACTGGATTTCATGTTTAATTTGAAAAGGACTTTTATTATACAGATTTGGGTGACAGGTCCACTTTAAAGGTGGACAGCCCCTTTAATTGTGTAATTTTTGTCAACTTTGTAAAACTCGTGTATTATTAAAATATCCTTGTATAAATGCATATGATAATGGAACAGCATGCTGATATAAAATGCTTATATTTTCCAATGGAGAATACAATAGTCTCTCTCCCCCTGCACTGTTACTTAGTTTCCTGCCCATGAATATGAATTTTCAGCTGTTTGCGTCCTTCTTACATACTGTCTTTCCTGTGAATTGGTGGATCGCTGCTATTCATTTGGTAACTTCACTACATAGATTCTACCTATGTTCCTGAGCATGGTCAACTTTACGTTCTAAGATTCTTTCATAAAACAGATTATAAAGGTGTTTCACTAGAACCCAAGGGCATAGGCCTTTGTTCTTTTTCCATGGTAAACTTAAAATAATGCCATAAAAAAGACCAACTCCATGCAATGAAGAAGTGGCAATTCTGCAACAGAAGTTGAACTGATGTAACAAAGACAGTGGAGGTCATTTATAAACACTGGGCAAATTTGCACCTGGGCAGTAACCCATGACAACCAATCAGAGGTCTGCTTTCATTGCTCAACCTGCAGCTGGCTGAAAAAAGGCACTTACTGATTGGTTGCTATAGGTTACTGCCCAGCTGCAAATTTGCCTAGTGTTTATAAATGAGCCCCACTGTCATTAGTCACATCTATAATATATAATATATATGATCACTGATATCTGCTTAACAATCTTGCCAAATCCCTTTTTGAGGGTTTCTGATGTTTTTACATCTGTATAACTCTGAACTATACCTTTGCCAGGCATAAATGAAATAAATACTTGACAGTCTGGCTCCTATCTCCATTTTTAATGATAAGTGATTAAAAAAACACTTGTGATGGCTGAAAAGCCTCTTTCCCCCTCTGTAAGTACTGCATATTTATTGATACTCGCTGCATCTCTGCAAAGACTCTGGAAAGGGTTTGAAAACTATATAGTAGTGTTCAGCTTTCAATCTGTAGGCCCGGAACATACTGTAGGAAAAAGCTGACAGGGAAAATGTGTTTGTGGAGCAAACTTACTAATGATCTTCATCTTCAAATTCTGATCAATAATAAGCATTGCCTTACAAAGGCCATGGTCTCTTTGTTTAAATTCATAATGTATTGCTTTGCTTTTAACTTTAAAGGAATGGTAAAAGTAAAAACTGGATAAATAGATAGGCTGCACAAAATAAAAAATGTTTCTAATAGTTAGTTAGTCAAAAATGTATAAAGGCTGGAGTGACTGGATGTCTAACATAATAGCCAGAACACTACTTCCTGCTTTTCAGCACTCTAACTCTGAGTTAGTCAGCTACTTTAAGGGGAGCCACGTGGGGCATTACTGCTCAGTGAGTTTGCAATTACTCCTTACAGGAGAAGGACAGCTTAAAACTAAGTAAGCCTTATCAGAAAGGTCCATCTAAATATACCAGTAAACCCCCAAAGTAGTGCTGCTCTGAGTCCCCTGTCTATTGTGTTCACATGGGCTTCTGTAACAGACTTCCTGTTTTCAGCTTAAACTTCATTGCCCTGGGCAAGAGCATGCTCAGTTTGCTCCTCTTCCCCCCCTCCCTTCTCTACTGCAATCTGAGCCAAGAGCAAAGAGAGAGACTCAGACAGGAAGTGATGTCACACCACATTGATACTACAGCTGCTATCCTAAACAAACAGAGAGTTTCTAGAGCTTTTTACTCAGGTATGGTAAAACATTCTACAGAGTAAATATAGCATTCTAGCTTGCACTATTGCAGCTAATCTATTGGTATAAAATGCCTCCGTAGCTTTCCTTCTCCTTTAACATGCAGCTCAGATTCAATATGTTATGAGCCATGTGCCCCCCCCTCAAGTCACTGATTGGTTACTGCCTGGTAACCAATCAGTGGAAACCAAGAGAGCTGCAAAGCAGGAAGTGGTGTTCTGGCTATTATGTTACACATCCAGTCACTCCAGCCTTTATACATTACATTTTTGGCTAACTAACTAATATTAGAAATATTTTTTTGTTTTGCACAGCCTGTTTACCCAATTTTTACACTGCACAATTGTTTTAAAGCTAGAAAGCACCATGATAGCGCATTATATCAATATATATATATCAATACAGTAAATATTTTGGCTCTCCATCCCATCTGTCTTCTCCTTGCTTCTTACCACCTACTCAGCTCCTGATGCTTGCACAAAATTCTATATCATATGCCCCTTTTAATGTAACATGTGCAATCTACTCTGCAGAAGAATACTAATGGTTCACCCATGCAAACAACTAATGTCCATTCATATGTGGTTGCATATTATTTCTTAGTTGCCTCACAACACTGACTCATACTTAATCCTTAAAATAACTTTGCTCACCAGATGCAATGGTGATTGTGGGGTTATATCAGTCAGGATAGGTATTTATTCTTTCTACAGCAAATTGAGCACTCAGTATGGCCATGGATGATGAATTCAAAAGAAACAGTGTGGTTTCAGGAGCATAATAATGCCCTACAGCTACTCCTCCAGCAATACACCTTCCTGCCCAGGGGGCCGGCCTGAGAATCTCGCCTCAGGCGGCAAAATTTGGATCAAGACAAGGGGCGGCATTTTAGCCCCTGCGCTGTTGCGCAATATCTGCAGAGTTTAAAACTCTGTGTATAAAATAAAGTGTGCGGACAGTATGGTTAAGGTCTAACCTGCTTGTGACACAAACGTCCGTGACAGAGAGTAGCATAAATAATAATGCGTATGCCTTCAGTCAATAGTTCCCCTCCTGCTGCCCTCATTATCCGGTCCAGTGTGGTGCGTTGCGTCTCGTGCGTACCTGCACATCGCTCTTCTGCTTACGTCACCACACTACAGGTCCACGCAGATCACGTGAATTCTTGGACTGGCTGGGTGTTGGCTGCCTTTGGAAATGGAAGGGAACGGACCAGTCTGCTGGTATCTTTTGTGTGCTGCAAGCTCAGGGCAGGCAGAGGCAGGGGTTTATTCAGAATTACTCAGGTACATGAATGTAAATGTAAAAATGTTATACTACTAGTTCTGACTGTTATTTGAATTCTCAGTTTGTGTCCAGTGTGTGTCATCATCAAAAGCCCAGGTGCCCTTGCCTATTTTATTGTGCCTATACTGTATATATAAATGTAGACTAATCCCCAAAATACAATTGTTGACAATTTATTAATAAATAATAGTGGCTTAAGTTAAAAAAAAAGGTAAAAAAAAAAAGTTTCAAAAAGCGTTTAAAAAAAAAAAAAAAGATGTTCCCTGGTTCATGCATGAAGTGAAACGTTTTTGCGCAGAAGTCAAGCCCTGCCTAACTGCTAGTTGATCCATAATTGAAAAGCCTCTCTCAAATCCAATTAGCCGCAGACATGTAAAAAATTCTGACTCATTTATTGAACTATATGATCCAGTTTATTAATACAGTATAAACACTGTGTTGTTTATATTTGCATTGCAGCATTTCATACTCAAATCCACATATTGGGGGTTTGGCTTGGAGTGTGGCACTAGGCGTGACAGGGGCGCATTGCCATGATTTCGCCTCAGGCAGCAGAAAGGCCTGAATCACCCGGCTCCTGCCCAACTTTTCAAGCAAGACCAGGGCCGGATTTAGGGAGAGGCCCCCTAGGCCCGGGCCTAGGGCGGCAAGATGTTTAGGGGCGGCAAGCAGGCGCTCCTAACATCTATATAACTGCGACCCAAAAGGAAAAGGAGCGCAAACAACTTATTCCTTTAGCGCGCGTAATTACATCATCGCGCAACTGCGCCGCGCATGCGCACACACCGGCGCAACGTCCGTGGTCGTGCAGTTCTCATTTGTAAGGTTGGAGTGAGCGAGCCATGGATCTGGGGGGGCGCCACAGCAGCTGTGCCTAGGGGAGCACAAAAGGTAAATCCAGCCCTGAGCAAGACCCATTAAATAAATATGGAATATATTGGACAAGTACTTGCATTTGTGCTGACATTTCTTCGTAAGATCCACAAGAAGGAATTTTGCTGTTATCTGTTGTGTTCTTGGTTATAACATATGGGAATGCCCTACAGACATCTTAACTGCAAACAGAGCTTCAATGTGATGTTGCTTCTCTGGGAGATTGAGGAAAAGGGGTGGTTGTTGCAGATTTGAATATATTTTGAGAGCTGTGAGATTGTGGTTCAGTCTGCAATGGAGCTAAAATCTTATTATATATAAAAATATATATTAAGCATTTACATTTATCTAGTCGAGAGACTACCTGGTCTATGACACAAACAAAAACCTCTTATACAGATTTAGAATTATTTCTGTCCCTTATGCAAAATTCACCTGCTGCAAATGTTTATTTTCACCAGAGAAGACTAGTCAATCAAAGTGATTGTTTTATAAAATAAGTTGCTGTCAAGAGGGAATATTCCAATGGGTATGGACAGACTAGATTTTGAAGAAAAGTCTTCATATAAACTCTTAAGGGAAAAACACTGCTACATGTGACTCCTTACCTCAGCTTAGCCTTCACAGGAGTGTTAGAGGATGAGCCTCCAGGCTGAGCTTTGGCTCATATAGATATCTTGGGCATCATAGGTTCTTAAAGGAGAAGGAAAGGTAAAAAACAAATAAAGTTCTATAAAATGGCCACAAAGAGGAGAACTACTTACAATAATCGTTGCCCTGTATGTCTTCCCCTTTAGCTATATTCAGAGATCGTTGTAAAAAATGTTGCCAGGTGCATGAAATACAAAAGACAACCCTCTCGCTAACAAAACAGGTACTATCAGGGCTCAAACATGTGCAGAAGAAATTCTGCAAGCCATGCGCATGCACACATCATTGCCTTACTGCCCCCATGCGAGCAATGCTTAGCAGGTCAGGTGGTACAGCCCTTCGTGCTGCAGTGCCAATAGCAATGATCGCTATTGGTTGCTATCAGGCAACAGTTTAAGATAGGTAATAAAAATTACCTTTCCTTCTCCTTTTAACAGGAAAAATTGAGGGATTGAAGAAATTACATAGTAGAAAAAAGGCAGAGATTGCAGAGAGTATTTGTGACATATTTCACACAGATTACATAATTTGGGTAGTTCTCATACCACAGGTGTCTGCCCCCAGCATACCAGAATTCTCATAGTGTGTGCTCCAAGAGATTTTATTCTCTGTCCCCCCCTGAGTCCTACCTATGTGAGTTCCACCAATTTCATGGGTGTTGCCTGTTGATCAACCGCACACTACAGTCTCCTTGTTGTGGAGCGCAAAACTGCTATTACTAGCTCACACTGTCTATTTCACAACTTCTACAGTGTGCTACATACCCCACCTTCACTAAGGTAACATAGTAACATAGGAACTTACATTGAAAAAAGATACATTTTATGTCGATATATCTGAATTCCTTCCTGACTCCAAGATGGCAATTGGACCAGTCCCTAGATCAGCTTGCACTAACAGCTATTTTCAAAAACCCTGCATCCACCCCCTTTTTGAAACTATCTAATATATCTGTCTGTACGACTGACTCTGGGAGAGAATTCAACAACTTCACAGCCAGCAATGTAACCTTTTCCCAATTTTATGATGGAACTTCCTTTTTTCTTAGTGGAACGTATTCCCTTGTGTCTGCTGGGAAGACTTTTCTGAATGAAATAATAAATGAGAGAGTTTATTATATGGTCCCCTTATATAGTATATTTATATATAGTTTTCATATATCTCCTTCAGTGGCATTCCTCCAGCCTAAACAACCCAAACCTGGCCATTCTATCCTTATAACCGATATTTTTACCCTTTACCAGCTTTGTTGCCCTTCTTTAGACTCTCTTTAATTCAGTAATATCTCTTTCGAGTACTGGAGACCAAAACTGCAGGGCATATTCTTACCAGTTCTTTGTAAGTTAGAAGATTGACCCTCTTCTCCTGCAAATCTATGCACCTTTTAATACAGATCAAAACCTTGTTTGCCTGCCTTATGGTCTTGGCTTATCCTTACTGAGGTCTCCTGCATTAGGTCCTCCAGCCAGAGGCGTTTCTGCCCTGAGGCACAGTGAGAAAATTGTCTCAGGGGGCAGTTCCCCAGAAGTTACCAGGGGTGGCAAACTGCCACTCCTGATAACTTTAATAGCTGAATTTCCGCTTATTTAACCTAAAATATAGCTTTTCAAGCAAGTGCAAATTCACTTGCTGCGCTAGCGATGCAGATCCCCCCTAGACCCCACTGGCAATGTTAAGGAAAGTGCTTGGGGCAGAATCGCGCACGTAGCCCCTACTTCTAGCACATCCATCACAGCACCAGGTGGAGACCATAGGGACAGAACTATGTGCTCTTGACCTTTTATGGACTAGTGAACAGACATTTCCCACACTATCCCTGGGCCAACATGGAGCACATCCTTCCCACAGGACATACAGTAGGTTACAATTCTCCCAGAAGTCATACTGTATATAACTCCTTGACATCTATTAAATATCCAAGCTCTAATATCGGCTGGAACTTGTGTGAACTCTTCACAATGAGAGTTGAAAAACCAAGTTAAGATGTAAATTATAAGCTACACAAAATGCATAGTTCTGCAAAAAGAAAAAAAATAGTTAAACGGATTAGTTAAGAGGCTCAGCATATGGCCACCTGCATGAAAAGTTCGATGTTGTGCCATGGAGAGCACGTAACTGTAAAAACCAAACATCCTGTTTTCGAAGAGGAAGTTCAGCTGTTAACGTTTTGGAAAGAGTTATCCTCTTTGTGCAATAGCATTCTGGATACACCTGGCTCCAAAGCAGAAGCATGTCTAAGCAATGGGGTACCAGGAAGCCTGAGCAGCCAGACTTAGGGTGACAGGCCCTTTGGAAGCAGAATGACCTGGAAATCCCTGAGCTCTATAGTATCATGACTATCATATATGTATGAGCAAAGGGAAGGAGGGACTTACCAAATATTGGACCACAAAGATGGGAAGGGGCTGAACCCAAAAAGTCTGAAAGCTCTGCATTAGACTTATTTTGACTGGTGGTAATTCTTAACTTCAGCCTGCAAGCATATACAATTAAGACCAAAGTACAAGAGATTTCTGTTGTCAGCACCTCAGCCTGAAAGGATTACTTTCATCTCATATAAATTAACATGAACTTTGATGAAATAAGTGTTTGACATGTCACAGGTTCAAAGGGTATTTGCAACTAAATTACACACAGCAGATTGAAATTTGGGTCATGGGCAATAGGAACCAGCATTTGTGTAGGAAATGGATTAACATCCTGATATCCAATTAAACAGCAAAACAGTCTGCTATCATCTCTTAGGTGAAGAGGCTTAATCAATCATGCTGTAGCCCTAGTCCTCTAAGGAACATTCCAGTTCTCAAGAAAGTCAGACAGCGATTACTCTAAATCTAACATTAATCACTAGCTCTGTATAAGTGCTTCTCAAACTTCCATCCATCATAATTGCAGCTCCCCAGCGGCTGTAAACTAGAACTCACAGTGTCCTCACCCAGTCAACATTTGGATGCTCTAGTTCCTAGTATTCAAGCTAGGGTTACAATAGGCAAGATGAGGCACCTTGTAGAGTAGACAATGAAAGCATTAGTTCCCATGATGGGCAGGGAAGGAAAGAGTGTGTGTGTCTGAACACCATAACATAAAGTTAAACCAGGTCCAGCAAATTATGAAGTGATATCACTAAATGTAAGTGAGTGCACAGATTTCCTTACTCCCTGCTAGAAATGGCTACTCACAACCCCCAAATAGCATGCAGGTTCATCAGTTCAATCCACAAATCTGGATCTGCTCCTGTTGTCCGATGCATTAAAATATATGCAATTACCCTATTATTTTTGACATAAGGTGGACACAGTTGTGCTAAAAAAACAAAAGTTCTGCTCAGTTCTATATACTGTACTGTAGCATCCAAATGTAAATGTGAGCGCCTTTTACTAGTGATGGGCGAATAAATTTGCCAGGCGCGAATTTGTGGCAAATTTCCGTGTTTGGCCAAAATGACGCGAGTCAAAATAATTTCTTAATTTTGCGTATCGAAAATTTTTCTCCATTTCGAAAATTTTGGGAATTTTTCCGTGAAGCAAAACGGGGCAATTTTGCCCATCACTACCTATTACAGGTATGGGCTGTTATCCAGAATTCTTGGGACATGGGGTTTTCCAGATATGGAAGTCTTTCCTTAATTTGGATGTCCATGACTTTAGTCTACTAAAATATAATTTACGCATTGATTAAACCCAAATAGATTATTTTGACTCCAAAAAGGATGGATTAATTAATGTATTAATTAATTAATTAATTAATCAATTAGCACCTATTACAGGTATGGGGCCTATTATCCAGAATTCTTGGGACCTGGGGTTTTCCAGATAAGGGGGTCTTTCCGTAATTTGGAACTCCATGACTTATATCTACTAAAATATAATTTAAGCATTAATTAAACCAAATAAGATTATTTTACTTCCGATAAGGATTATTATATCTGAATTAGGAAGAAAAGAAAAGTAGAAAAGATCAAGTACAAAGATAAAGGAAATCATTTTTTCAATTTTGAATTATCTGATAAAAATGGAGTTTATAGGAGATGACCATCCCGTAATTCTGAGCTTTCTGGATAACGGGATAACGTATCCTATACCTGTAATCCCAGTGGTTAACCTTGCGTCGTTCTCCACTGAAAACACCCGACCAAGACATAAAATGCACACTGTCTAATTGTGAATTCATCCCTTGTGTTTGGATATTTCTGAGTGCTCAGCATTTAAAGCATTAAACCTAGTTAGTCTCTTTCACATCTCATCAGCTTCAAACATATAATCTGGTAACTGATTGATTGACTGCAAATTATAGGTTCGGGAATGGAAAGACCACAGTACAGGTATATATAATCGTCTGTCGGTATTCATCATTCTGAATGTTACTAATTACCTCTTTAAAAACCCATTTATGGTTCTATAACAAAGACACAACATTATGCTCAGCTATTCTTTCCAAACAGCGTTTTCACGCAGTTGTCCGGAGATGCACATTCCCTGTAGATGTTGAGGGGATACTCTTATGTGTAAGGTAAGGAAGGTGTAAAGACATTGTTTATATCTGATATTTCCTATGGGATTGTGATGGGATGTAATTGTCTCTTTGGTTTATTGCCAAGGTGGTGGCATGGGTTGATGCAAGATGTAGAAACCCCAGGAGGGATTAAAATAAGTGCCCAATAAGTAGAGACAGTTTCAGTGAGTCAATAAAGCAAATTCTCTCTTCTCTCTGAATACTAGGGATGTAGCGAACTGCCGTTAATGTGTTCGCGAACGCCGTTCGCGAACACCGGCAAAAAAGCGAACAGTTCGCGAACAGTTCGCGAACTTCGAACGCTCGATAAAATCGTTCGATCGAACGATCGAAGGATTTTATTCGTACGATCGAAGGATTTTCGTTCGAATCGAACGATCGAAGCTATTCGATCGAATGATTTTAATTCAATCGAATGCTTATAATCGTTCGAACGAATGGAAATCGTTCGATTTTAGCGATCGAACGGTCGAATGGTCGAATGGTCGAACGAAATTTTACTTCGAATCGAACGCGAACACCAATTGGCGAACGGCGCGCGACGTTCGCGAACATTCGGCGGACGCGAACAGTCGAAGTTCGCGCGAACTAGTTCGCCGGCGAACAGTTCGCTACATCCCTACTGAATACTGATCTACCCTTCTGACGTCTCTAGTTTCTTCCCTACCTCTTTCACAGTTGTTCCTTCTCATGTGATCTCTTCTTTTTTGTTCAGAGGCCCCTTGCAATCTCTCTGTGCTCCCTGATGGTTAATAATGCACAGGACTGATGAGTATGCGGGCACATACCCAGAGTCTACTACAGGTATCGGACCTGTTATCCAGAATGCTCGGGACCTGAGGTTTTCCAGCAATGGCTCTTTCAGTAATTTGGATCTTCAACCCTTAAGTCTACTAGAAAATCATTTAAAGCTTAAATAAACCCAATAGGCTGGTTTTGCTTCCAATAAGGATGAATTATATCTTAGTTTGGATCAAGTACAAGGAACAATTTTATTATTACAAAGAAAAAGGAAATATTTTTTTAAAATGTGCATTAATTGGATAGACTATGGTAGATGGCCATCCTGTAATTTGGAGGTTTGTGGTTAACAGGTTTCTGGATAACAAATCCCATACCTGTACATGTATAGGTATTACTTGGCAAAAATCATGGACCACTTGCATCTGACCATCTCTGGTTTCACCTTTTGTGCAAGGAACAGGTGGAGCCCTTAGTGTTCCATTCGTAACCAAATAATGTAATGATCTCTCTCCCATATACAGGTATGAGATCCATTATCCGGAAACCCGTTATCCGTTATGCGTCTCCCATAGGCTCCGTTTTATCCAAATAATCAAAAGTGATTTCCTTTTTCTCTGTAATAATAAAACTGTAGTTTGAACTTAATCTAAATTAAGATATAATTAATCCTTATTGGAAGCAAAACCAGCCTATTGGGTTCATTTAATGTTTACATGAATTTCTAGTAGACTTAAGGTGTGAAGATCCAAATAACAGAAAGATCCCTTATCGGGAAAGCTTCAGGTCCCAAGTATCCTAGATAAAAGGTTCCATACCTGTATATCTATATATATATATATATATATATATATATATATATATATAGATATAGATATAGATAGATATACAGGGGTGTAACTACAAAGGAAGCAGGGACCCAAGAGGCCCTATTTCATATACACTTTCAATAAATATTGGTAAAACAGGTCAACCACTATACATTAAAAATAATTGGCTGTGGGGCCCTGTAATATTATCTAGTTACGCCACTACAATATATATTTATATATATAGAGAGAGTATAGGCTCAATACAATCTGCTGTCTGCCTGCCTTGTTAGAATATATATAAAAAAGTCTAAGCTGTAAAAATTTGCCGTTAGTTGGATAAATATGGCAAAGTGAATATAAAGCAAATGCGACTGAAAAATAGATAGCAACATTCACAGCTTAACGTTAAACAATTCCTCAACAAAAGCTGTGCTAGAATTTATTGCCACCCCGAGTTCTGATTCCACCATCTGAATGGCCATTTTATGAATAACAGATTCACTGAGACGTGTAATTTTGATTTAATGGCTTTATCAGGAATAGGCTTTATAAGGTAAAAGGCTGGATACAGCTACAGACGCGTTGTCTAGAGGAAGAACCATCTGAAACCAATAAAATACACATTTGTGGCAAATCTATGTTTCATCTTCATGTAAAAGCAATTAGTCAAGTTTACCTGGAGGAGATCAACGATCACATCAAGGAGTATTAATAGTAAGTACCCCATAATCATTGCTTTGGATTAAAGCCTATTTAGATAGATGTAATGCAATAGATAGCGTAAGCTTCTTTCTGTAGGGTTCATTAATTGTATGTATGGCATATTATATTTTTCTCTTTTTTTCCCATGAAGCCCAACTGATTTCTCTTTACAGCAGGTAATTAGGCTATCCAGCTAGTGTTCCAAGTAAACAATATGGACATAGACAAGGCTTTCTGCAGGTCTAGTAACCCACAGCAACCAATCAGCAGGTCCAGTAGCATCTACTGCTGCTTGAAAGAAATCATAAAATAAAGGAATTTCACAATCTAAATGAAAGCTTACAGAACATGTGGACGACCTGGTAACCAGAATGCTTGGGATCTGGAGTTTTCCGGATAATGGGCCTTCCCATAATTTGGATCTCCATACCATCTAGAAAATCATGTAAACATTAAATAAACCCAATAGGCTGGTTTTGCCTCCAGCAATGATAATTTGTATCTTTGTTGGGATCAAGGTATTGTTTTATTATCACAGAGAAAAAGGAAATCGTTTTTTTTAAAAAATTGATTATTTGGACAAAGGGGAGTCTATGGGAGATGTCCTTCCCTGAATTTGGAGCTTTCTGGATAATGGGTTTCCGGATAAAGGATCCCATATCTGTATTATTGTACTAATATATTGCCAGGGTACCAGGGAATACAAATGTATTGTTATTGCTACTCTAAGGGACAGATTTATCAATGGTCGAGGGGAATTTTCGAATGAAAAAAATTCGGATTTCGAGCTATTTTTTGTGTACTTCGACTAGGGAATAGTCCAAATTCGATTTGAATTTGAAAAAAAATCAAAAATTTGAATATTGAAATTTATCATGCACTTTAAAAATTCAACTTTGGCCATTCGGCATCTAAAACCTGCCGAATTGCTGTTTGAGCCTATGGGGGACCTCCTAGAACCCAATTGGAGTCAATTGGTGGACTTTGAAAAATTCGATTGCACTATTTTTGCGTGCACTATTTTTGAGTTTTTGATCGAATTGGTCTGTATTCGGCCGAATTCATATGATTCGAATTCGGCCGAATACAGACCAATTCGATCGAAAACGGATCTATTCAACCCAAAAAAAACTTTGACTTAATTTTGGTTGGTCTTTTTGAATTCGAATTTCCAAGTTTTTTCAATTCGAAATTCGACCCTTGATAAATGTGCCCCTAATACTCATCCATCTATTGAGGCCTCTCTCATTCATATTCCGGGACCTTATTAAAATCAGTGCATGGTCACTAGGGTAATTTGGACCCTAGCAAACCAAATTAATGCAAACAGGAGACTTGCTGAATAAAAAGCTAAATAACTCAAAAAACACAAATAATGAAAAATGAAAACCAATTACAAATTGGCTCAGAATATCACTCTCTACATCATACTAAAAGTTAACTCAAAGATGAACAACCCTTTCAATACCAGAATCACATGAATTACTAAATATGTCTGCAATAAAAGTAACCATACCATGGGCATGATATTCGTTGTTCATTCTAATGCTTAACAGGCGAATCTGTGCCATTTTGCTTCTCCAAAAAATGTGCGAATTTAAAGTGCAATTCGTGAAACTGCCAAAAATTTGCAAAATGCATTGAAGTCAATGGGTCAAAATAATGACGCGCGTTAATTTTGACATGATCGCCAATTTTTATACATGCGACTATTTTGTCCAAATGCATTAAAGTCAATGAGCGTCGGAATCATTTTGACGCACGTTAATCTTTATGCGTACAACAATTTTGCCCGCGCGTCAACATTTTTTTGACGCAGTGGACTCTTTGCAGGAAAATTGTCAAAATCATTCACTTGTGTGAAAAGCGGAAATCTGCCCCGAATTTGCGTCTGCCAAATTTATTCAACCATCACTACTTAACAATGTTATTCTGAAATTGCTAAACACTCCACAGGATTTGTTTTATGTTAGTTATGCTACTGCTTTTCTCCCTGCACAAAGAAGAACTGGTGCAGGTCTTGGAGTGCAGAGACCTACGTTTCCCCTATGATTACAATGCTGTATTAGACAGAGGGGGAACATAAGCATCCCTCTCATCTTTAAATGGGGTCAGTGACCCCCATTTGAAAGCTGGAAAGAGTCTACAGATGAAGACAAATAATTAAAAAACTATAATACAGAAAAAATAAAGACCAATTGAAAAGTTGCTTTGAATTAGCCATTTTATAGCATACAAACTTAAAGGTGAACCATCCCTTTAAGGACAGGGCTGCCAGATGGCAAACAGACCCCCATTGCAAAGGCTTTTTAAATGAGCACTAAGAGGCAGGCTTTTATATTTAAATAAAAATTGATGTTCCCTGTTTTAAATTACTTTATACAATATTTGTTCTTTTTTCATCCGTAAGCATTAATTGCTGATATAAATTATTTATACTATTCTGATGAAAGCCCAAATGGTAAAGTTCCCTAAATTCAAGGCAGCTGCAGCTGTGTAACATCTCTTTTTACATTTTTGTGCTGTAGGCAGCATGTGTTCTTGGAAAGAAGCAAAAAAAAATCTTCCCTTTTCTCCAAACACCATTATTATTTTTATTTTAGCTGTAGCTGATTATCCGCAATAAAGTCATGTCAGCAGTCCTAGCCTTTATTTTGGTTCCTTCTGAATGTTAGCAGAATATTAGCTTTATTATTATTAGCAAGTATTTATAATAAAGCACCCGCACATGCCGCAGCGCTGTACAACAGAAAGGTTCATACATGAAACATACAGATTCCATACAAATGCTGACAGATACTGGAGGTAAAGAGGGGCCCTGCTCCTTACAATCTATAGAGGTTTCAAATGAAACTTTAATTTAAGTTTGATGTAGACAGAAGTTTTTCAAATGGGCTTGGTTCTCCTTTTTGGTTGCTAGAGTCACACTTTAGCCAGGGATTAATGTAGGATTATCATCTGTAAGGTTTTCACACAGACAGCCCTCCTGAAAACTGCCTGTCTTGATTTCCAAATAAGGAAATTTAAAATGAATGACGAACCAATTGGTCCACCCCAACATCACGGGCACACCCCCAGACTGGCACCCATTCCGTCCCCTTAAGTCATCTGCCCAACCCTGATGTCACCAGGATGGCCCCCTCCAGGGTTGCCAGGTTGGCGGGTTTCCAGCCAAATTGGGCTACTAATTTTTTGCCCTAATGTGCCAAGTCTGCATCTTCCAATGAATATTGGGTAATGTAGTTTTTGTTTAACAATTTGCCAACTGCCAAGGTTAATGTATGAATACAATACCCAGCATGCAATGGGACTGACTTATGTAGAAGATGGGAGCTACCAGATTTTGGGCTCTGTACCCCCTTCTCCCATCACTCTTTCCAGTGACTTTCCTCAATTTCAGACAATTTTGGGGCAAAAATCTGCTGGCCACCAAAATGTCTAGAGGTTGACCTGTTTTTCCAATATTTCATACCTCCAATGTCCAGTTTTGAGAGGGACAGTGCCTCTTTTGACAGCTCAACCCTCAGTCCTGTGTTTGTACTGGAAAGTCCCGATTTCTCTGCACTGAACAGCCCAAAAAGATACAATGTTTCTAACTTAATTGGCTCTTGGCAGAGAGCCCAGGATAGATACGTAAAATATGTTTGTAACAGTTTTGTCCCTTGGGAGAAGTTAGACTCACAGCTTAAAGGGTAATTCACCTTTATTAGTAAAACTGTAATAAAACATAAAAACTACAGAAATGTGTTCAAACTTTCATAATCTGCCAAAATTAGTAAAATAGGCATGGTAATTTGGGGGTGTGGCTGCAAAAGGGGCGCAGCGCACGAAAAAAAAATTTGTCCCACTTTCCATTTCCAGAATGTTGGGAGGTATGTTTGAAATTGTATATGTATTAGAGCCTTATGGGGCACCTATACCTCCTTGGCCCACCTCTGTTATGACCCTGGTGACGGGCGAAATTCTGCTTCACGGGAAAATTTGTTAAGCAGTATTTTCACATAAATTAATTCATTTCTTTAGAATTTTTTTCACTCCACATATTGAACAAATTTTGGGCTACTTTTTGAAGTGCCTCTTGGCTAGTTTTGGGCTGGTTTTGTAGCTGACTTTGGCTGGTTCTCAAAATCAGACCTGGCAACCCTGGCCCCCGTTTGCCATTCAGCAGAAGGTGACAACTCTAGATGAATGACAAATACACACCTCCCAACATTTTGGAAATTAAAAGAGGGACAAAAAAGTTGCAGAAAGGCGAATTTATTTTGACCCCGCCCATTTTTGTGGCCACACTCCTCTAATTACCATGTTCATTTTACAAAATGTGGCAGGTTATGAAAGTTTGAACATATTTCTGTGTTTTTTTTTAGTTATTACAGTTTTGGTAATGAAGGTGAATTGCCCTTTAAGCTGTGAGTCTAATTTCTCCCAAGGGACCTGTTATCTAAATTGTTACAATTATTTTTTTAGATCATACTTTTTCTGTGAATGTGTATCCAATTCATAGTAAGTAAGGTTGAAAAAAAGACACATGTCCATCGAGTTCAACCGTATTTTTTTTTCTTTCTTTTTATTAACTACCTATCTGCCAGTTGATCCAGAGGAAGGCAAAAAAAAACCCCATCTGAAGCCTCTCCAATTCCTTCCTGACTCCAAAATGGCAATCGGGCTAGTCCCTGGATCAACTTGTACTATGAGCTATTTCCCATAACCCTGTATTCCCTCACTTGCTAAACACCATCCAAGCCCTTCTTAAAGCTATCTAATGTATCAGCCTGTACCACTGATTCAGGGAGACAATTCCACATCTTCACAGCTCTCACTGTAACAAACCTCTTCCCAATATTTAGGCGGAACCTCTTTTCTTATTACTTACTTGTTTATCTCAAAATTGTTTCAAAAGTATCTTATTTGAAGCTGTGGCTGTTCTGGACTCTGCCAAAAGCCAATTAAGTAAGAAACATTGTTTCTTTTTCTGGCTGTTCAGTGCAGAGAAATTGGACTTTTCAGTACAAACGAGGGACTGTCCCTCTAAAAACAGGAAAGTTGGTAGGTAAGCAAATATAAAGGGGGCAGAATCAACAAATACATGCTAGAAATTAATATCTCCGAAAACATTAATCTGCTTTCTAGTTGCTGGAGTCAGTGACCCCAACAATCAAGTCAATTAGACAGGAGAATTCTTCAAAACCAATTGTCTCGCTATATAGAACACAATAATGGTTCACCTTTGAGTTGATATTCTGAGATAATATGCAATTGGTTTTCATTTTTTATTATTTATGGTTTTTGAGTTATTTGGCTTTTTATTCAGCAGCTCTCCAGTTTGCAATTTCAGCAATCTGGGTCCAAATTACCCTAGCAACCATGCATTGATTTGAATAGGAGACTGAAATATAATTAGGAGAGGCCTGAATAGAAAGATGAGTAATAAAAAGTAGCAATAACAATATATTTATAGCCTTACAGAGCATTTGTTTTTGTTTTTTTTTGATGGGGTCAGTGACCCCCCATTTGAAAGCTGGAAAGGATCATAAGAAATAGGCAAATAATTCAAAAACTACAAAAAGGAAAAAAATGAAGGCCAATTGAAAAATTGCTTAGGACTGGTCATTCTATAACATACTAGAAGTTAACTTAAATGATAGCCACTCCAAAATGGTTGTTTGAACAGCAAGAACAATACTTATACAATGTACAATTTAAGCAACAAGACACACTAATTAATGGCTATCAATTTAAATTATCCTGACATTGACTGGGGTAATGGGGTTGCTAAGACAGAAAAAGCTAGTAGGTTTGTCAATATGCTGAATGACAACTTTTATTCCAGCTCGTTCAAGAACCTACTAGGAATAACTCACTTTTGGACCTTGTAATAACTAACAATACTGAACTCATCTCTAACATTTGTGTGGGTGAGCATTTAGGGAATAGTGATCATAACATGGTCTCCGTTGAGATTGTGTTGCAGAAGCAATTCTATAAGGGAGTAACTAAAACACTAATTTTCAGATGTGCAAACTTTGACAGTATAAGGGCATCTCTGCAACATATTAAGTGGGAAATGCATTTCACAGGGTAAAACACAGAACAAAAATGGAAAGTCTTAAAAATGCTGCTTCATAAATATACTTGTCAGTATATTCCACTTGTAAGCAAGGAACGTCGTGGCAAAGCAAAACCTTTTTGGTTCAATAGAAGCGTTGGTGTTGAGGTGGGTAAGAAAATACGTGCTTTTAAGGTTTTCAAGTTAGCTGGTACAGCCAAATCATTTATAAGGTACAAGAAGGCCAATAAATCATACAAAGAAGCAATAAGGCAAGCTAAAATTGATATAGAAAAGGATATTGCAGCAAGCAGTAAAAAAAATCCAAAATAATTTTTTAAATATGTTAATAGTAAAAAAATGAAGCAGGAAGGGGTGGGACCTTTAATATCAGAGGGGGGTCAGCTGGTTGATGAAAACAAAAAAAAAGCTCAGATTCTGAACTCATATTTCTAGTCTGCCTACATAAATGAGGAACCAGTTAATGAAGGTTTCTTTATTAATAGTCACAATTCTAGTAATAAAACTAATGATGCATGGTTCACACATGAGGAAATACAAAAGAGACTAGAACACGTTAAGATAAACAGATACAAAAAATTGTATTCATCCTAGGATGCTTAGCGAGCTTAGCTCTGTGATTGCCAAACCTATTTACTTAATATTTCAGGATTCATTGAGGTTTGGCATATTGCCGAGAGACTGGCGAATTGCTAATGTGGTGCCGCTATTCAAAAAAAGGATCCCGTTCTCAGCCTCAAAACTATAGGCCAGTTAGTCTGACATCAGTGGTAGAATAGCTTTTCGAAGGGTTAATAAAGGATAAGATACTGGACTTCATAGCAAATCATAATACTATGAGTTTATGCCAGCATGGTTTTATGCGTAATAGATCTTGCCAGACTAACTTAAAGGTAAGCAGGGATAGAGAACTGGCTAAAAGATAGACTACAAAGAATAGTGGTAAATGGAACATTTTCTAATTGGACCAGTGTTGTTAGTGGAGTACCGCAGGGCTCTGTACTAGGTCCCTTGCTTTTCAACTTGTTTATTAATGACCTGGAGGTGGGTATTGAAAGTACTGTTTCTATTTTTGCAGATGATACTAAATTGTGCAGAACTATAGGTTCCATGCAGGATGCTGCCACTTTGCAGAGTGATTTGACTAAATTGGGAAACTGGGCAGCAAACTGGAAAATGAGCTTCAATGTTGATAAATGCAGGTTATACACCTTGGCAAAAATAATATAAATGCAAGTTATACACTAAATGGCAGTGTGTTGGGCGTTTCCCTTAATGAGAAGTATCTAGGGGTCTTTGTAGATAACAAGTTGTCTAATTCTGGGCAGTGTCATTCTGTGGCTACTAAAGCAAATAAAGTTCTGTCTTGCATAAAAAAGGACATTAACTCAAGGGATGAAAACATGATTATGCCTCTTTATAGGTCCCTGGTAAGGCTTCATCTGGAGTATGCAGTGCAGTTTTGGACTCCAGTCCTTAAGAGGGATATAAATGAGCTGGAGAGAGGGCAGAGACTAAGTGCAACTAAATTGGTTAGAGGGAGGGAAGACTTAAATTATGAGGGTAGAGTGTCAAGATTTTCTCAGGAAAAAAGGTGCTTGCGAGGGGACATGATTACACTTTACAAGTACATTAGAGGACATTATAGACAAATAGCAGGGGACCTTTTCACCCATAAAGTGGATCACCGTACCAGAGACCACCCCTTTAGACTAGAAGAAAAGAACTTGCATTTGAAGCAACGTAGGGGGTTCTTCACAGTCAGGACAGTGAGGTTGTGGAATGCACTGCCGGGTGATGTTGTGATGCTGATTCAGTTAACGCCTTTAAGAATGGCTTGGATGATTTCTTGGACAGACATAATATCAAAGGCTATTGTGATACTAAACTCTATATTTAGTATAGATAAGGGTATATAGAATGTATGTTAAAGTAGGGAGGGGTGTATGTATGGATGCTGGGTTTTCATTTGGAGGGGTTGAACTTGATGGACTTTGTCTTTTTTCTATGTAACTATGACAAAGAAAGATCTTTGTGAAACAGCAAATATTCTCAAAATGTACTAAAGTCAAACGGTGTATATTCTAAGAGATTGCACAACTTTTTTGTTTTTTTCAATACATTGGAATCTATGGGTGGTTTGTTTTGTGACTCATTACTATTGCTCAACAATTCTTTTAGTGTTTACATCAGGGATGTTCAACCTGAAGGCCATAAGCTGTTGAAATGCAACTCCCAGGACCCCACTGTCAGTCAGGAGCTGAATTTCAGCACCAGCCGAGGGTCGCGGGTAGGACATCCCCAACAAATGTTTTTTCCTAATGTAAAAAACGAATCCAGGATTGAAGTTCCCCCAAAATCCAGCAACTTCTTTTAGGGCTCTCCTCTGCCCAAACAAGCAAATGTTTTTTCCTGCTGTCACAAGGGGGCTCCCCCTTCCCTAATTCTTGCCCTGATCCCTTAGCCCCTTTTAAAACAATCACCGACTCTATTTTCTACCTTCAGTCCCGGTCTGGCTTTAATGTGCACCTTATGTGAAAGGTTGGACTCAGTCTCCAAAGCAGAAATGCCAAATCAGTTAAAGCTGCAGCCATCTGGATCAGATTGGATTCAATACGGTTTTGGTCGATTATAAAAAGATTTTTCTCCAACTTTACTGCTTCCCAGGCTTTCTGAATTTGCTCTCAGATTAGATCCCGATAACATCACCCAATGTCATGTGTCAGTGGAAAAGGCCTGGGTTAACCATCTAGCGACCAGAATTTTTCACCACTTATAAACATTATGCTATATGGTTAGTGCTGTCATGTAGTTCATTGCTGCCAACACTAGGGTTTGCTAAAACTAGGGTTTGGTTTTTAATGGGTTTTGGTTTTTAAATGACCTTAATCCATTTTCTATTTATTACTAATCTGAGTAAAAATGAGGGGCATTTACTATTACCCAGAACGAAGTGCTAAAAGGGTGAAAATGTACTCCCCTCGCTGTTCTTTCAAAAAAACTTGCGTCCAGGATCTGACTGCACTCTGTACTTAGCGGTAATTATTTGTTGTGCATGTATGGGATCAGTTATCCAGAAATGCTTTATCCAGAAAGCTCCAAATTAGACAGACCATTTCCCATAGACTCCATTTTATACAAATCAAGTTTTTAAAACTGATTTCCTTTTTCTCTGTAATAATATAGTGAATAAAGTACCCCCTATTATAAAGTATAAGGACATTATAAGTTACTGAGGAGTTCCATGACCATATAAAAGCACAAGTTTATATGTAAAACTTGAAACAAAAGCATGATATGCATTAACATATAGAGTATGTCACTATCTGCTTAATAAAAGTCTGTTTCTCTTATGTACCTGGTCAAGAGATGAATTTTTAATTATTACTAACAAGGGAATATTCTTATTTGCCCATCCATTAATAATGTCATATATAAAATATGACATAAAAGCATGACAGAGGCAACGTCGGTACCTGTCCCAGCCCTTACTCAATAACCAACAGCCCCCCTTTCCTCCAAGCCCCATTAAGGAATACGACAATTATGCATTTGGATGAAAAGGCCGCAGAACAATTTTATTGTAACACATAATATATTTAGTGCAAGAAAACGCACTACAACAAATAACATCATGAACATAGTATATAATAACAATAATATTTGTATAACAAACAATACTGTAGCAAACCTTATAACTGCACAACGCAACAGCGCTGCCAGCTGCCATAGTAGCCTGTAACCCACCTGCTACCTAAAACCACTCCTATTCCTGTGGTGTTTTGCTACCCCTGAGGTGCCAGGCCTTCCAGCTAACCATTAACCTTGAAACTCCCGTGCTCACCCACCTATTGGTCACTGGACTCCCTGACCCCGCCGTCACCAACTCTATATCTGCAAGGGGAGGGTGGGTGGGAGTTTTCTTGTGCTTCTACAAAATGGAGTGGGGGGGTGGAAACCTAGTCCCCTAACTTTTAAAGCCTATCCCACGTCACCCTGATCCACTCTTCCACTGCCCAATCACCTATTAACAACTAGGAGGGGCTTCTGCACCTCATGGCCTGTCATGCCCCTTCTTCCCTAGGCTGTGCCCCGTGTCATCGGGTTACTTGAAACATGTTAGCACACATATAGTACATGTCATTATCTAATTAATAAAAGTTTGTTGCTCTTAAGTTTAAATATATTAATAGTAAAAAGATGCAGGTTTAGACTGTTGCTCCATTAAATAATGGTACCAGTATGGTTGTAACAGATACAAAAAAGACAAATGTGCTAAATCAGTTTTTTTCTTCAGTGTATACAATAGAGGAGTCTGAGTTCCCAGGCTCACTTCATAGCTGCACTGATGGCTCAGCTCAGTCTAGTCAGTGGCTGACTCAGGATATGATCTATAAAGCTTTAATAAAAATTAATGTAAACAAGGCTCCAGGGCTTGATGGCATACACACCCGAGTTCTAAGAGAGCTTAGTTCAGTTTTAGACCAGCCCCTATTTCTGATTTTCTCAGATTCGCTTTCATCTTGTATGATACCTATGGATTGAATATCATCGAAAATCTATGGGATGATTTAAAGCAGGCTGTCCATGCTCGGCAGCCATCAAATTTAATTGAACTGGAGAGATTTTGTATGGACAAATGGTCAAAAAACCACCATCCAGAATCCAGACACTCATCAAAGTCTATAGGAGGCGTCTAGAGGCTGTTACATTTGCAAAAGGAGGCTCAACTAAGTATTGATGTAATATCTCTGTTGGGGTGTCCACATTTATGCACCTGTCTAATTTTGTTATGATGCATATTTTATGTTAATTCAATAAACGTTATGTCACTGCTGAAATACTACTGTTTCCATAAAGCATGTTATATATTAAAAGGAAGTTGCTACTTTGAAAGCTGAGCCAATGATAAACAAAACTTTTCATATGACTGTGTGTGTATATATATACATATATATATATATATATATATATATATATATATATATATATATATATATATATATATATATATATATATACATATATATATATATACATATATATATATATATATATATATATATATATATATATATATATATATATATACATATATACACATATATATACATATATATCAGAATTTACTTCTTTGTAAACGTGCCAGTGTTTGCTTTGGGATACCGGCATTGCAGTCTAGGAATGCATACAATTCAAATATTGACTTTTAACAATGACTTCTCAGTCTATATAGGAAGGGAATGTGATGTGCTGAATGCTTGGCTACTACTGATATCTTAAAGGGATACTGTCATGGGAAAAAAAATTTTTTTCAAAAGGAATCAGTTAATAGCACTGCTCCAGCAGAATTTTGCACTGAAATTAATTTCTCAAAAGAGCAAACAGATTTTTTTTATATTCAATTTTGATATCTGACATGGGGCTAGACATATTGTCAATTTCCCAGCTGCCCCAAGTCATGTGACTTGTGCTCTGATAAACTTCAATCACTCTTTACTGCTGTACTGCAAGTTGGAGTGATATCACCCCCTCCCTTCCCCCCCCCCCCAGCAGCCAAACAAAAGAACAATGAGAAGGTAACCAGATAACAGCTCCCTAACACAAGATAACAGCTGCCTGGTAGATCTAAGAACCGCACTCAATAGTAAAAACCCATGTCCCACTGAGACTCCTTCAGTTATATTGAGAAGCAAAAACAGCAGCCTGCCAGAAAGCATTTCTCTCCTAAAGTGCAGGCACAAGTCACATGACCAGGGGCAGCTGGGAAATTGACAAAATGTCTAGCCCCGTGTCAGATTTCAAAATTGAATATAAAAAAATTTGTTTGCTCTTTTGAGAAATGGATTTCAGTGCAGAATTCTGCTGGAGCAGCACTATTAACTGATGCGTTTTGAAAAAAACATATTTTCCGATGACAGGGTCCCTTTAAGTGAATCTTTATATAAGGTAGTTTTGTTCAGTAAGCAGTCTTTACTCCATGCTGAACTGCAGTTTCACCAAACCTATCTGTATACGCTGTGCTTATGAGATCCAGTGAGCAGTATCACTTACAAGGGCAATGGCATTCAAGACAATTATGGGCATGTTGACACCTAGGCATTTTCCAGCTCGGTTGGCAGACAACAAAATGCTTGGAATTGCTCCCCATTCCCATTGCACCTGGACTTTTGGGTCAAGTGATAGTCATTAGACTTAGCGTACTGCTGTATTTCCTAGTAACTACTACCTGCCCCATGAGTGAACCCATAAGTCCAGCCAACTGCCATTAAAATCAATAGAGAATGATTTAAAGTATTTGGTCAGCTGCTTCCTGCTGGAAATTCCCCAGAATCACCCTATGTGCCATTTTCCTTGGCTAACGCTATCACAGGGGTGCCATTTTGCATAGCAGGACAGTGTCCATATTTCGAACAATTGATAAACATAACAGTATAGCTTTAATAAGCATAAAAGTATAGCTGGATAGTTTCTTCTGTATTTTTTAAACATTTCTGGATCTAAATTAAATGTACTTTTAGTAACCAAGGCAGAGAAAGAAAAGTGAGCCCTGGGTTGTCTAATTTTACAGAGGTTAAATCATCATTTTGCACACCTGTGCTAGCAATTCTAGGTTTTCACGAGGTTCCTTTGCCAACATTTCTGGGTTAATTTCCCCTTCATCTGATAGTTTTGTAGGTAACACTTTGGATAATGAGCTTTGTGCAGGAATAAAGTTTCCTAAGAACGTCTGTAACACAGGAATATAAACTTAGAATAAGAATGTGCTAGATATTTTTATCCTTCTACTTTTGAGCAGTCAGTTTGTATTCAAATCTATCCCACAACCTCTTTTTGATCATTTTATATTGACCCTATGTTTGTTCCCTATAGGTGGTTATGACTTTGATCATTTTATTTCTATTGCTTTTGATTTCCTTGCCTTTCGTAGAAATTCCATTTAATATTGTATCACCCTCATAGCCCCATTTTCTAGTTGTTTTCTTTACTTCTAGTTATTTATTATAACATACAAAATGCACAATTACATCACAGCATCAATCTGATGGGCCGATCCCAACATCACCAAGCTTTCCCCCCCCTTTCCTTAAATTATCAAACCAACCGCATGATATCTTGGGTAAAAAGGCTGCAGCTTATTTATTAAATCACATAAATAAAGACCAACATAAACCAACAACAGCTGAGTGTAGGGCAATGTACAATTACATTTATATAATATTTAATATTCATTTGCTTAACATCTGATAGCTGCCGAAGGCTGTAAAGAATTGTACCCAAGAGTGAGAGGCCCGCCTGCTGTCCATCCTAGGCATGGTTTTCCTCAGTAACTCACGCCCCTTCCACTGGAACCTTCCATCATTTTGGTCCCAGGTCTAACCCTTGTTACACCCTACATTTGATACCAGACAGAATGGCACCCCTGAAGGAATAGTTGGGGAGAAGAAAGTATACACCTTCCAGGTTGTCAGTACCTCATGTTGTCTGGATCCCTGATATAGAAGTGGAACAGGGATAGAACAATAACCTGTTTCCCTTGTCAGTACTGTGGTCCATTCACTACAGGTAAGCAGAGCCTGGGGGAGAGTTATTCCCATCTATCTTCCGTGGTGGAGCCCAAAACTGCTCTTGCTCACTGATACTCTCTAGATAATGCTATAACATTGGCAATCATACACAGTAGCTAACCTCATTCACGGGGTCCCTGTTCTCTCAACTTCTCTAAAGGGTTGTCCCTTCAGGGCCTACCCAGATGAACTGCTTGGCCAAAGAGGAAGGACCTCCCCCTGCAAAGCACTATGTTACAGTGATGCAGGATATGGTCATCAACCTATGGGTCAATGAACTGGGTATGTAAATAAGTACAATTGGTTAAATGGGTTTTAACCCAGCAACAAGGAAACAAGGCTCTGGTAGGGAAATGAAACCATAGGGGCCATTAAACCTATAGGTCCCTACAACATATAATATATAATGTCACAGCCAATGCTTTCTGGACTGTGTGTATTGCAAGAAATACGCAAGCTTCTACATTAAATATAAATAATACAAGTCACTGAGGAGTTCTGTGGTCTGTATAAAAACAAATGACCTGTAGCCTTGTCAATTCTAACATTCTTGTATTTTACACTAGGGGTTACATAATTCCCTATATAAAGATCGAAACATAAAAATATTCTGTTCCCTGAAAATGAATGGATGCAGGCAATGAAAGGTGGTAAAACTGTTTTAACAGTAATGTATACTTTCTGTTCTGACCAAATAAATCTCATTGATTTGACATGATCAATCACCTGTTCCCAGAGATGTCATTCTTTTTAAATTTTGGGTTCAAGACCTCAATTGTGGACAAACATTTTGGCAATGGCTTTCTTTAACAAGTTTACAGATACCTGTATATGAAAACCTTGCCATATTACCTATCCTGCCATCGTTCCAAAAATATATAATAAGAAAATAGAGAAATGGGTTATATTATCCTTAAAACTGTTAACCAGAAAGCTCCAAAATACAATTCAATTCAAATCAATTTTGCATACAGTCTTACTCGGCCCAGCAATTGTTATGTTTTGATTTATTTTTTCCTCTGTTGCAATTAAACACAACTTCAAACTTTATGGGAACTAATTTGCATGAATTCCTATTGGTGGCAAAATAATCCTATTCTGAATATTTGCTGTTTAAATGTCTTTGGTATTAACCTTAAGACAGCAATTCGCAGACAGTTCATGCCTCCCTTTGAGGGTCAACTATTGATAAATCAAGGTTACAGGAAATCACTGGTGCATCAGCCATTCAACCATAGTTTAAAGAATATCAAAGACAGCAAAAACGTTTTCACCCCAAATCTCACCTAATATACCTTCAGTCCAGGGTTTTGATTATTTCTTGAAAAACATGTAGGTATTATCCCCAAATCTTACCCAAACTAGCCATTAGGGTGAGCCCCTACTGTTACTATGCCAAGTTCTCCAGTGGGTCAGCAAAAGAGTTGGATGACCTCTGCCTCAAAGTACAGTGATCCATATTTTCGGAAAACCATCATAAATACCCCAGGTAGCTTTTTATAAATATTTATATATCAAGGCTCTGCTGAGGCTCAAACCCTGGACCTCCTGGTTGTTGGCTGTATTCCCTAATCATTAGTCTAGAAGAGTAGCTGGCAAGTGCTCATCTCCATTTATTCTTCATTACACTTGTTTCCCTGGCTATATTACATCACCCCAGTAGCCTTATTGTTTGGGTGGGGTCAGCCTATCAGGGCTGATTGTGCCCTAAATAAGTTCAATCCTCATCACCTGTGCCTGAGAGTGGGCCTATGTACCTGAATCCTGTGGCATTTGCTTAGCTCTCTGTTCCTGGCTCTTGTTTCTGCTCTTTGTCCTGTCCTTCTTCTCACCTTTGTCTCTGCTCAGTAGAGATGGCGCGAACTGTTCGCCGGCGAACTTGTTCGCGCGAACATCGGGTGTTCGCGCTCGCCGGAAGTTCGCGAACGTCGCGCGACGTTCGCCATTTTGGGTTCGCCATTGTTGGCGCTTTTTTTTGCCCTCTCACCCCAGACCAGCAGGTACATGGCAGCCAATCAGGAAGCTCTCCCCTGGACCACTCCCCTTCCCTATAAAAACCGAAGCCCTGCAGCGTTTTTTCACTCTGCCTGTGTGTGCTGAAGAGATAGTGTAGGGAGAGAGCTGCTGCCTGTTAGTGATTTCAGGGACAGTTGAAAGTTTGCTGGCTAGTAATCGTTTTGATACTGCTCTGTTATTGGAGGGACAGAAGTCTGCAGGGGTTTGAGGGACATTTAAGCTTAGGTAGCTTTGCTGGCTAGTAATCTACCTTCTACTGCAGTGCTCTGTATGTAGCTGCAGTGGGCAGCTGTCCTGCTTCTGATCTCATCTGCTGACTGCTGCAATAACAGTAGTCCTTGTAAGGACTGCTTTTATTTATTTTTTTGTTGTTTTACTACTACTACTACTATAAGAGCCCAGTGCTATTAGTCTAGCAGTGTTGGGGAGTGGGACTGGTGTGCTAATCTGCTGCTCCTAGTAGTTCAGCAGCACCAACTGTAATTTTTTTTTTTTAATATTCATTTTTTTTTTATTTTACTTTTTTTTATTTTACTACCACTGTAGTAGTGTATAAGTTGACCTTTTAGGCATTATTTGCCCTGTAGGCATTTTTTGCCCAGTGTGTTATTCAACCAACTGCCATCTAGCTGTGTGACCTTGTTCACATTCTGTCTAAATATCCATAATATTACCGTCTCCAGAAAAAACACCGGAGTGACTTTTTTCAAGCAGCCATAATAAATTTTACGTAATCCGTATCCATCGCTGTAGTAGTGTATAAGTTGACCTTTTAGGCATTATTTGCCCTGTAGGCATTTTTTGCCCAGTGTGTTATTCAACCAACTGCCATCTAGCTGTGTGACCTTGTTCACATTCTGTCTAAATATCCATAATATTACCGTCTCCAGAAAAAACACCGGAGTGACTTTTTTCAAGCAGCCATAATATATTTTACGTAATCCGTATCCATCGCTGTAGTAGTGTATAAGTTGACCTTTTAGGCATTATTTGCCCTGTAGGCATTTTTTGCCCAGTGTGTTATTCAACCAACTGCCATCTAGCTGTGTGACCTTGTTCACATTCTGTCTAAATATCCATAATATACCGTCTCCAGAAAAAACACCGGAGTGACTTTTTTCAAACAGCCATAATAAATTTTACGTAATCCGTATCCATCGCTGTAGTAGTGTATAAGTTGACCTTTTAGGCATTATTTGCCCTGTAGGCATTTTTTGCCCAGTGTGTTATTCAACCAACTGCCATCTAGCTGTGTGACCTTGTTCACATTCTGTCTAAATATCCATAATATTACCGTCTCCAGAAAAAACACCGGAGTGACTTTTTTCAAGCAGCCATAATATATTTTACGTAATCCGTATCCACCGCTGTAGTAGTGTATACGTTGATCTTGTGGGCAGTATTTGCACAGTGTTTTCTTCAAACCGCCATCTAGCTGTGTGAGCTTGTTCACATTTTGTCTAAATATTGATAATATTATCGTCTCTAGAAAAACCACTTGAGTTACTTTTTTTCAAGCAGCATTCTTATATTTTACGTAATCCGTATCCACCGCTGTGTATACGTTGACCTTGTAGGCATTATTTGCACAGTGTTTTCTTCAAACCGCCATCTAGCTGTGTGAGCTTGTTCACATTTTGTCTAAATATTGATAATATTATCGTCTCTAGAAAAACCACTTGAGTTACTTTTTTTCAAGCAGCATTCTTATATTTTACGTAATCCGTATCCACCGCTGTGTATACGTTGACCTTGTAGGCATTATTTGCACAGTGTTTTCTTCAAACCGCCATCTAGCTGTGTGAGCTTGTTCACATTTTGTCTAAATATTGATAATATTATCGTCTCTAGAAAAACCACTTGAGTTACTTTTTTTCAAGCAGCATTCATATATTTTACGTAATCCGTATCCACCGCTGTGTATACGTTGACCTTGTAGGCATTATTTGCACACTGTTTTCTTCAAACTGCCATCTAGCTGTGTGTATTATCGTTTCCAGAAAAACCAACTGAGTTTTTGTTGTTGTTGTTTTTTTAAAAATAATGCCAGGCAAAGGCAGGCCGCCACGCAGAGGCCGTGCTAGGGGCCGTGCTGCTATGCAATCCTGTGGCCCTAGCAAATTGCCCAGTTTTAAAAAGCCAATGACCCTGAACTCCCAAAATGCTGAAGAGGTAGTTGACTGGCTTACACAGCACACCCCATCCTCTACCGTTTCTAACTTTACCACAACATCCTCCTCATCCTCCACTGCTATGGCCACCCCACGTAACACTTCCTCCACCACCGGTGCCCCTTCTTCACTGGAGTCAGAGGAGTTATTTTCCCATGAGTTTCTTGAACTGAATAATGCGCAACCATTATTGGCAGAAGAAGATGAAGGAGATGAGGACGTTACACCAGATTTAATTCTGGCAGAGAACACGACAGAGATGGACATAATGATGAGTGATGAGGAGGAGGTCCCCGCTGCTGCTTCCTTCTGTGATGTGTCAGAAGAAATTGATGCATCTGAGGAGAATGATGATGAGGAGATTGATGTTTTGTGGGTGCCTAGTAGAAGAGAGCAAGAGGAGGGTAGTTCAGATGGAGAGACGGAGAGTCAGAGAGGCAGTAGGAGAATAAGACTTAGAAGAAGCAGGGAGGACAGCCCCCAGGGATCAGTAGGGCAACAACATGTATCGGCACCTGTGTTCAGCCGGCCAACGCACCCGCCATTGCCGCCAATGCCGCCAACTTCTACTGTTACTGCCAGATCGCACACTTCCAAAAAGTCAGCAGTGTGGGATTTTTTTAATGTGTGTGCCTCTGACAAAAGCATTGTAATTTGCAATGAGTGCAGTCAGAAACTGAGCCTTGGTAAGCCCAACAGCCACATAGGTACAACTTCTATGCGAAGGCACATGAGCGGCAAGCACAAAGCACTTTGGGAGCAACACCTCAAAGGCAACAGGCAAACTAAAAGCCACACTCCTTCTGGTCCAGCATCTTACTGCTCTACCTCTGCTCTCCTTGACCCATCTGAACCACCCTCCACTCCGCCTTCCACCTTGACCACCTGTTCCCATTCCCAGTCATCTGCCACCAGCCAAGTTTCTGTGAAGGCCATGTTTGAGCGTAAGAAGCCAATGTCTGACTGTCACCCCCTTGCCCGGCGTCTGACAGCTGGCTTGTCTGCACTCTTAGCCCGCCAGCTTTTACCATACCAGCTGGTGGACTCTGAGGCCTTCCGCAAATTTGTAGCAATTGGGACACCGCAGTGGAAGGTACCCAGCCGCAATTTTTTTTCTAAAAAGGGAATACCACACCTGTACCAACATGTGCAGAGCCAAGTTACCGCATCTCTGTCACTTAGTGTTGGGCCAAAGGTCCATATGACTACTGACGCATGGTCCTCCAAGCATGGTCAGGGCAGGTATGTCACCTACACTGCCCACTGGGTGAACTTGGTAATGGCTGGGAATGGGAAGCAGGGAATGGGTAGCTCAACAACAACAACAGTGGAGTTGGTGTCACCGCCACGGATTGCACGCGGTTCTGCCACCACCTCTACTCCTCCATCGCTCTCTACCTCGTCTTCTTCCTCTTCTTCTTCTTACTCTGCTGCTGGGTCCTCCTTCTCCTCCTCCACACCTGTGCACCCCCAGCTCCCCCTAGGCTATTCGACGTGCCAGGTACGCCGTTGTCACGCTGTCTTGGGGATGACGTGCCTGGAAAGCAAAAACCATACCGGATCTGTACTCCTGTCATCTCTGCAGTCACAGGCCGATCGGTGGCTGACCCCACACCAACTGCATATCGGAAAAGTGGTGTGTGACAATGGAAGCAATCTGTTGGCAGCGTTGAGACTGGGAAATTTAACACATGTGCCCTGCATGGCACATGTGTTAAATTTAATAGTCCAACGTTTTGTCTCCAAGTACCCAGGATTCCAGGACGTTCTCACCCAGTCCAGAAAGGTGTCGGCCCATTTCAGACGTTCCTACACAGCCATGGCACGCCTTGCTGACATTCAGCAGCGCTACAACATGCCAGTCAGGCGTTTGATTTCTGACAGCCAGACTCGCTGGAATTCAACGCTCCTTATGTTGGAACGTCTGCTGCAACAACAAAGGGCCGTCAACGAGTACCTTTTTGAACTGGGTGGTAGGACTGGATCTGCAGAGCTGGGGATTTTTTTCCCCCGTTACTGGGTGCTTATGCGCGATGCCTGCAGGCTCATGCGACCTTTTGAAGAGGTGACAAATATGGTCAGTCGCACCGAAGGCACCATCAGCGACCTAATACCCTTCGCTTTCTTCCTGGAGCGTGCCGTGCGACGAGTGACAGATGAGGCTGTAGACCAGCGTGACGAGGAGCTGGAAGCGCACGATTTATGGTCGGAATCACCAGAACGAACCCAGGCACCTGCTGCAACGCAGGGAGAGGTGCCAGAAGTAGAGTCAGAGGAGGAAGGTGGCTTTGTGGAGGAGGAGGAGGAGGACCAACAGGAGCAGGCTTCCCAGGGGGCTAGTGGTGACCTTTTGGGGACCCCTGGTCTTGTACGTGGCTGGGGGGAGGAGACCGTGGATGATGCAGTCCTTGATAATGAGGAAGCGGAGATGGATAGCTCTGCATCCAACCTTGTGAGAATGGGGTCTTTCATGCTGTCATGCCTGTTGAAGGACCCCCGTATCAAGAGGCTTAAGGAGAAGGACCTGTACTGGGTCGCAACGCTACTAGACCCTCGGTACAAGCATAAAGTGTCAGAAATGTTACCAACATACCACAAGTCCGAAAAGATGCGGCATTTACAAACCAGCCTGCAAAACATGTTGTACAATGCTTTTAAGGGTGATGTCACTTCAGGAACTCATCAACATTCCAGGGGCAGAGGTGCCAGTAATCCTGCCACGAGCACACCTGCAAGGACAAAGCCCTTTGGCCGGTCTGTAACGTCAGACATGCAAATGTTTTTCTGTCCAAGGCAGCGCCACAACCCTTCTGGATCCACCCTCAAAGAACGCCTCGACCGGCAGGTAGCGGACTACCTGGCATTATCTGCAGATATCGACACTCTGAGGAGCGATGAACCCCTGGACTACTGGGTGCGCAGGCTTGATCTGTGGCCAGAGCTGTCACAATTTGCCATGAACCTCTTGTCTTGCCCAGCCTCAAGTGTGCTCTCAGAAAGGACCTTCAGTGCAGCAGGAGGGATTGTAACTGAGAAGAGAACTCGCCTAGGTCACAAAAGTGTCGATTACCTGACCTTTATTAAAATGAATGAGGGGTGGATCTCGGAGGGTTACTGCACGCCGGAAGACTTGTTCTGACTTCTATGCAGCTGTCCTTCTCTTCAAGCCTCATGACTCCACACACAGCTGTCCTTTAGCGTCCTCCTCCCTCCGCCACCGTTACAAACTAGGGTGCAAACCCTACTGGTTTAATTTTTTCTGGCCTCTGTGCTTCAGTGGCTGCAACCAAAAAAACTGGGCAAACAATGTCTACAAGGTCAACGTATGGCGAAAAATGACTATTTTCAGCATTTATATGGCATATTTTTTCTGGCAACTGTGCTTCAGTGGCTGCGTCCAAAAAAATGCATATTTTCTGCATTTATATGGCATAATTTTTCTGGCCTCTGTGCTTCAGTGGCTGCAACCAAAAAAATTTATATTTTCAGCATTTATATGGCATAATTTTTCTGGCAACTGTGCTTCAGTGGCTGCGACCAAAAAAATGACTATTTTCAGCATTTATATGTCATATTTTTTCTGGCCTCTGTGCTTCAGTGGCTGCGGCCAAAAAAACTGGGCAAACAATGCCTACAAGGTCAACGTCGTTGACCTTGTAGGCATTGTTTGCCCAGTTTTTTTGGCCGCAGCCACTGAAGCACAGAGGCCAGAAAAAATATGCCATATAAATGCTGAAAATAGTCATTTTTTGCCATACGTTGACTCAACGTATATGGCAAAAAATGACTATTTTCAGCATTTATATGGCATATTTTTTCTGGCAACTGTGCTTCAGTGGCTGCGACCAATAAAACTGGGCAAACAATGCCTACAAGGTCAACGTATGGCAAAAAATGACTATTTTCAGCATTTATATGGCATATTTTTTCTGGCAACTGTGCTTCAGTGGCTGCGTCCAAAAAAAACTGGGCAAACAATGTCTACAAGGTCAACGTATGGCGAAAAATTACTATTTTCAGCATTTATATGGCATATTTTTTCTGGCAACTGTGCTTCAGTGGCTGCGTCCAAAAAAACTGGGCAAACAATGCCTACAAGGTCAACGTATGGCAGTTGTTTAAAGAGAACAGTAGATTACTAGCCAGCAAAGCTACCTAAGCTAAAATGTCCCTCAAATCCCTGCAGACTTCTGTCCCTCCAATACAGAGCAGTATCAAGCAGATTACTAGCCAGCAAACTTACTATCATCTGTCCCTGAAATCACTAACAGCTCTCCCCCTACACTATCTCTTCCAAGCACACACAGGCAGATTTTTCAGATACATTTTTGCCCTTGATCCCCCTCTGGCATGCCACTGTCCAGGTCGTTGCACCCTTTAAACAACTTTAAAATCATTTTTCTGGCCAGAAATGTCTTTTTTAGATGTTAAAGTTCGCCTTCCCATTGAAGTCTATGGGGTTCGCGAACCGTTCGCACCGCTCGCATTTTTGCGCAAGTTCGCGAATATGTTCGCAAACTTTTTTTCCGACGTTCGCTACATCCCTACTGCTCAGTCCTGTTCTTGCTCTAGTCCTAGTCCTGTTCTTGTTCATGGTTGGCTTCTGTTCCAGTCCTGTTCTCTACGCCCTCTCCATTCAGTTCCAGTCCTGGTCTCCACTCCTCTACCTGTCACTGTTTCTTCACCCACGCTATCCCTAAGCTGCCAGACCCCAACTCTTCAATCTCATCAACCTGATCTTGTTTCAGTACCCTTTGTCTGCACAATACCAGTCCCCGCAGGACTCACACCATTCCCACATTCTTCTCTTTGGAGTTCCCCTACTATTCCTTATAAGAGATTGCTTAAACCGGCCTTTGAGCTACACTTCCATAAATTTCTAAGAGAGCAAATAATCTTTCTGAGAGTAACCTTCCCCTTATCCCCAGCCCCCATACAGGAATAACCCCAGTCTGAGCACCTCTGATATGTGTTGCAGAAAATGTTAACGGTAATGTTATTTTTTATCTAATATAGGAATCTATGAATGACAGAGAAAGAACACTGTTAAATGATTACATTAAAAACTTCAATATCCTTCTTGTAACCTGTAAGCTGTTGTAACACAAACTTGAAGATTCTCTGGATCAAAGTATATATCTTAAATAATTTATCATCATATCACAGTACAGCAGCTTCAGGGGAGTGGGTTTTTTATAAGATGTAATCATGTTGCTAAGATAATCTGGAAAAACTCTCATCTCTAGCTTTGCCCTATGGGTGTGATTATAAGGTATTATACATCAAAGAGCTCACTGTAGTACAATGCATTAATAAACACAACTTATTTATTACATGGCTTTTATAATTTGACAAGACAGCTGATGTGTTATGCATGAAAGATTCCAAACATTACGCCTGATTCAAAGTTTATAGACACATTAAGGGGCCTATTTATTAAACCTTGATTTTTTCTGGTTGAGTTTTTAAAGGGGAATTTTTAGAGGAAAAAAAAGAAATTGGCAGAGTGCTATTTGTGGACTGTGTTCAACACAATTAGAAGTAGGCACAGTTACAACATTCAAATTAAATATATAGCAATTAATATGGGAATTCCATTAAATACTGTAAAGACAATTTGTGCAAACAGACTCTGCGGCAAGTGTGCCATTTTTATGTGGAGGGGGAGGATAACACTGCTAAATGTTTTGCAAAATGAGCTACAAATTTCAGATTGATCTAAAAAGTGTTTATTTTGCAGTGGAAAAGTTTAGTTACTGTTGCTGGGTCTGCTGCAGAGCTAGTTGGAATGTTGATCCTGTGAATTAAAAATATGACCTCTATAGACTTCTAAGCAATGCAATGGATTAAAGTTGCAGTGGATATAATTTCCCTGGCAAAACTGTCTCTTTCAGAATACTTTTTGGTCGTAGTCCTAGTATGCTTTCTGTGTCCAACCTTATGGCCTCCATTTTATTGCATCATTTAGATTAGGAGTATCCATACTTTTTTACCCATGAGCCACATTCAGTTTAAAACCAGTTGGGGAGCACAAGCATGAAAAATGTTCCTTGGGTGCCAAATAAGTGCTGTGATTGGCTATTCAGTTGCCCCTGTGTTTACTTGCAGACTACAGGAGGCTCTGTGTAATGGATTCTAACTCACCTTCCAAAGATGGCGTCCAAGATGGCGACCTCCTGCCTCACCGCATGGTTCCTGATGGGCGCAGCTCCATGGTGTCATCGTCTTCCTGCTCCCGGATTGGCCGCCGGCGACGGAATGGACGCCGGCGTCAGAATGGGCGTCGGCGTCAGGACGTCAGCGTGGGGACGCTGGCGTCTGCGTCTGACGCAAGCGTGTCGGCGTCTGACGCCAGTGCGTCAACTTTGGCGCCAAACTCAGAGACTATTTAAACCTCTCTCCCCTTCCAGTCCCTGCCCAACTATAGGTTCCTGTTCGTCTGTTCCTGGGTGTGATATACTGCTTTTGACTATTGTGTACCGACTCTTGCCTGTTATTACGATTCCTGTTGTCTTGACGATTCTTTTGATAAACCCTCTTGTACCTCGAACTTGGTTTGGTCTCCTCTTTGGTCTAAACTATTACTGCGCCTTCGGGCCCATTACAGTATAGTTGGGCCATGGACCCTTTGGAGGAGATTCATGCTTCGCCTGATGTTGGTGAAACCATTCGAGCTTTGGTTTCCCGAATTGACTCTTATGAAGTACTCCAGTCTCACTTTGGTCAGGCCATTGACGCAGTCCTGGAGAAAGTGTCTACCTTGACTCCCGTGGCACCAGTCGCTGTACCTGCAACCCCGCTCCAAGTCTCCGAGACTCGCATCCCCGCACCTCCTCTCTACAGTGGTGATCCTGACGCTTGCAGAGGGTTCATTATCCAATGTGAGATCCAGTTTGCCCTGCTGCCAGGTCAGTTTGTCTCGGAGCGAGCCAAAGTGGGTTATGTTATCTCCCGTCTGCAGGGAAAGGCCCTAGAATGGGCATCACCCTTTTGGGAAAAGAAGGATCCTCTGATCGATAATGCCTGTGCCTTTCTCCATGAGTTCCGGACGGTGTTTGATGCTCCTGGACGAGCCATAGCTTCTTCGGCTCGGTTGTTCCAGCTCCAGCAAGGCTCCCGCTCGGTTCCGGAGTATGCCATTGAGTTTCGCACCCTGGTAGCGGAGACGTCATGGAACAATGACGGTTACCATGCTGCCTTCTATAACGGCCTGGCTATAAGAATTAAGAACGACCTCGTGTCCCGGGAAATTCCTCCCCGCTGGGAAGAGTTGGTCGCCTTGGCCGTGAAGATTGATACTCACCAGAGGGAGTTCCAGGTCGAGCTTGACCATGAGTATTCTAAGAAGAACCCTCGTTTCCAGCCTATCCTGGCCCCCCGCTTCCAGAGACCCCTGCTCAACAGTCCTGCTTACTCCTCGCCCTCTCCACCTCCTACGGCTTCTGCTTCTTCCTCTCCTACATCTGCTGAGGAATCGATGCAGATTGGACGGGCCCGTCCTTCCGAACAGGAGAAGAACTGGAGAAAGGCGGCGGGATTATGTCTCTACTGCGGGGGCAAAGCTCACTCCATCCTCGAGTGTCCTGTGAAGCCAGGAAAACGCCAATACCTCGGTAAGTTTGGGGAGACTTACCTGGGTGGAGTTTGTCCTTCTCCCCGACCGTCTGGTCATCGTTTCCTACTTCCGGCACAGATCCAGTTTGGCTCCCGGAGGATCTCGGTTCAAGCCTTCTTAGATTCTGGTGCTGCCGGGAATTTCATGGACAAGACTTTTGCCAGCCGACATGCTGTTCCTCTTCTTCCTCTGGCTATTCCTCTGCGAGCCTTGGCTATTGATGATCGTCCTCTGTCTTCTGCCATCATTTCACAGACCACCTCGGAACTTTCACTCAAAGTGGGCACCCTGCATTTGGAGAGACTGTCCTTTCTTCTTATTGATTGCCCTTCTACTCCTATTGTTCTGGGTCTTCCATGGTTATGCACCCATAACCCAGTCATTGATTGGTCTTCTTCACAAGTTGCCCGTTGGGGTCCGCATTGCCAACAGAACTGTTTACCTGCCGTGCCCATCGTCAAAGTTTCCTCTGTGTCTTCTAAGCCCTCTCTTCCAGTCGTATATCAATCCTTTTCGGATGTCTTCGATAAGGGCTCCGCTGAGACTCTTCCTCCCCATCGACCCTACGACTGCCCAGTTGAACTCTTGCCTGGTTCCATGCCTCCTCGTGGCCGCACCTATCCTCTGTCTCCTTCTGAAACAGCTGCCATGAAAACCTACATTCAGGAGAATCTCCAGAGAGGGTTCATTCGTCCCTCATTGTCTCCTGCTGGAGCAGGTTTTTTCTTTGTCGAAAAGAAGGATGGCAGTCTGCGGCCCTGCATCGACTATAGAGGACTGAATAAAATCACTATCAAAAACCGTTACCCTCTCCCCTTAATCTCTGAACTTTTCGATCAATTGAAAGGCGCTAATCTCTTCACCAAACTTGATCTTCGGGGCGCCTACAACCTCATTTGGATCCGAAAGGGCGATGAATGGAAGACCGCTTTCAATACTCGTGACGGGCATTATGAGTACCTTGTAATGCCATTTGGTCTTTGTAATGCCCCTGCGGTCTTCCAGGAGTTTGTAAATGACGTTTTCAGAGATTTGTTGGGGCAATGTGTAGTCGTTTACCTGGATGATATCCTCATTTTCTCCAAAGATCTTCAGGAACACCGTTGTCAGGTGAAGGAAGTTCTTCTTCGTCTTAGAAAGAATAATCTCTTCGCCAAGTTGGAGAAGTGTTCTTTCGAGGTGCCTTCCATTCCTTTCCTTGGGTACATAATTTCACAGCAGGGGTTCAAGATGGATCCAGCCAAGGTTTCTGCAATTCTTGATTGGCCTCTACCCACCAGCGTCAAGGCTATTCAGAGGTTTATTGGCTTTGCCAATTATTATAGGCAGTTCATTAGAGGCTTTTCTTCCAAGATTTCTCCTATTCTTGCTCTCATCCGCAAAGGGGGCAAACCTCAGCACCGGCCCCCTCTAGCTGTGGAAGCCTTTGAAACTTTGAAAGAGGCCTTTTCTTCTGCACCAATTCTGAGACACCCCGAACCTCTTCTGCCCTTTTTCCTTGAAGTGGACGCCTCTGATGTGGGAGCTGGAGCCGTTTTATCTCAAAGGTCTTCTTCGGATGGGAAGTTACATCCGTGTGCATTCTTCTCCAAAAAATTCTCATCTCCCGAACAGAATTACGACGTTGGGAATCGTGAACTGCTTGCGGTCAAATTGGCCCTGGAGGAGTGGAGGCATCTACTTGAGGGATCTTCAATTCCTGTGACCATCTTTACAGACCACATGAACCTTGAATTTATCCAGTCCCTGAAACGTTTAAATCCTCGTCAAGCCAGATGGTCTTTATTCTTCTCCCGTTTTAATTTTATCATCACCTTTCGTCCTGGCTCTAGAAATAGAAAGGCTGATGCGCTGTCCAGGAGTTTTGTTCCCGAGATTCCTTGTTCTGAAGATCCCGAACCTATAGTGCCTCCTTCCAAGATTGTTGCTGCCTTGTTTCCCTCCTTGGCTTCCGAACTTCTTTCTGCCCAGGCCTCTGCTCCTGATAACATTCCCTTGGGGTTGCTTTTGTTCCACCTGAGTGTCGCCAGGCCATTCTATCTCAAACCCACAATTCCAAACAAGCTGGTCACCCGGGGATTGAGAAGACCACTGAACTCCTGTCACATTTGGTGTGGTGGCCATCGATGAGAAAGGACATGAAAGACTTTATTTCTTCCTGTGCTACCTGTGCCGTCTCTAAAGCTAGTCATTCTTCTCCCAAAGGTCTTCTCCTGCCGTTGCCCATCCCTTCTCGCCCTTGGACTCATGTGGCAATGGATTTCATTGTCGATCTGCCCTTATCCTCCGGCCACACTGTGATCTGGGTGGTGATCGACAGATTTAGTAAGATGGCCCATTTTACTCCACTTCGGAAATTGCCTTCTGCCTCTGAACTTTCTGAACTTTTTATTAAACATATTTTTCGTCTTCATGGTTTTCCTGCTGAGATCGTTTCTGATCGGGGTTCTCAATTTATATCCAAGTTCTGGAGGTCGATTTGCAAGGCCCTTAATATTTCTCTCCAATTTTCCTCTGCTTACCACCCACAATCCAATGGTGCTGCTGAACGGGTCAACCAGGCTTTGGAGCAGTTTCTGCACTGTCATGTGTCTCTGTGCCAGGACGATTGGTCGGATCTTCTTCCTTGGGCTGAGTTCGCTCACAATAATGCGCTGCATTCCTCTTCCCTAAAGTCTCCCTTCTTCTGTGTTTATGGTCGGAATCCGTTGGCCTTTCCTCAAGATCTTCTTCTTACCAACGTTCCTGCGGCCAACGACCAAGCTGCTCACATGTTGGCTATCTGGGAGGCCACTGCCACTAATTTGGAGAAGAGTTCCCTGGCTCAGAAGAGGTTTGCCGATAAGAGAAGAGTTCCTGCTCCTCCATATACTCCTGGTGACAAAGTTTTTCTTTCTACTCGTAATATTCGTCTGAAAGTTCCCACTCCCAAACTTGGTCCTAAGTTCATCGGTCCTTATCCTGTCGTCGAAGTCATCAACCCTGTGGCGGTCCGCCTTCAACTTCCTCCGGAGATGCGGATTCCAAATGTCTTTCATGTCTCGTTGCTTAAGCCTGCCGTGTCTTGTCCTTCTTCTTCTTCCCCAGCTCCTGTCCTGGTTGATGGTCACCAGGAATTCGAAGTCAAGAGAATTTTGGACTCTCGTTTTTCCAGGGGTACTCTTCAGTATCTCATCGAGTGGAAAGGGTTCGGTCCGGAGGAGTGCTCCTGGGTGAGGAACTCGGACGTCCATGCACCTGCCTTGGTCCGTAAGTTCCATAGACTTTTCCCTTCTTCTCCTAGTCTCGGTGGTCCTGAGGCCCCCCCTAAGGAGGGGGGTACTGTAATGGATTCTAACTCACCTTCCAAAGATGGCATCCAAGATGGCGACCTCCTGCCTCACCGCATGGTTCCTGATGGGCGCAGCTCCATGGTGTCATCGTCTTCCTGCTCCCGGATTGGCCGCCGGCGACGGAATGGACGCCGGTGTCAGAATGGGCGTCGGCGTCAGGACGTCAGCGTGGGGACGCTGGCGTCTGCGTCTGACGCAAGCGCGTCGGCGTCTGACGCCAGTGCGTCAACTTTGGCGCCAAACTCAGAGACTATTTAAACCTCTCTCCCCTTCCAGTCCCTGCCCAACTATAGGTTCCTGTTCGTCTGTTCCTGGGTGTGATATACTGCTTTTGACTATTGTGTACCGACTCTTGCCTGTTATTACGATTCCTGTTGTCTGCTGCCTGGTCTGATCTTTTTGCCTGTACCTTGACGATTCTTTTGATAAACCCTCTTGTACCTCGAACTTGGTTTGGTCTACTCTTTGGTCTACACTATTACTGCACCTTCGGGCCCATTACACTCTGTTTGGCAGTACACCTGGTTTTTATACAACCAAAACTTGCCTCCAAACCAGGAATTCAAAAATTCAAAAGTGACCACCTGCTTTGAGGTCACTGAGAGCAACATCCAAGGGTATGGTGAGCAGCACGTTGCTCAAGAGCCACTGGTTGGGGATCACTGGTTTGGATGATACTGATACACAGAACTACATATAAATCTGTTCTTCCTCAACATCAAATGCCCTTCTCTTACTCCATCTGCTTCGAATGTACAATTCCTGGCCCAATCAGGAGCTGTGCACTGATCCTATGTTCAATAAGATGCATGTTTTGTATGCCCCAGTGATATGTTTGTGGAGCAAAACTATTCTCCAAAATAATAAAATGTTCTAGGATACAAATGCTTTAGTCAATTAATGGTCAACAAAAAACAATTTCAACTTCTTATCCTCTATGACAGTGGTCCCCAACCTGTGGCTCCTGAACAACATCTTGCTCACCAACCCCTTGGATGTTGCTCCCAATGCTTGTTTTTTAATTTCAGGCTTGGAGGCAAGTTTTGGTTGCATAAAAACTAGGTGTTCTGCCAAACAGAGCCTCCTTGCAAATGCAACTGCTTATAGCCAATCACAGCCCTTTTGTGGCACGCCAGGAACTTTTTACATGCTTGTGTTGGATGTTTCAAAATGATACCCCTTTTTTATTGCAACACCTCTTCTTTTTTTTTCTTTTTTTATGATACACTTTTCCAAGGATCATTCTAGGTCTATAGTAAAATGAATATCAAATACTGAATTTCAAACAGCAATCCAGTAAATTCTGTCTGTGATTGGCTGTTATGGGTTACTAGACCCTCTTTCACGTGTATAGTATACAGGCATGGGGACCCTTATCCGGAACCTTTTATCCAGAAAGCTCTAAATGATGGAAAGTCAATCTGCCATAGAGTCTATTTTAATCAAATAATTCACAATTTTAAAATGTTTCCTTTTTTCTCTGTAATAATTAAACAATATCTCATACATTATCCCAACTAAAATATAATTAATCCATATTGGGTGTAAAACAATCCTATTGAGTTTAAATAATGTTTATTCATTTTTAGTATGGCGATCCAAATTACGGAAAGCCCCAGGTTCCAAGCATTCTGGAATATAGGTCTGTAATAATATTCCTGATGCAGGGACTTTCAGTAGTTTCCCATACATGTTGCCCTCAGCATTGTAAATGGTAAGCCTTGTGAGGTAATCTGACAGCAGTGTGACCCAGAGGGTGGGGAAACAACCTGGTTATACTCTATGGGGCCGATTCACCAATGGTCGAATATCGAGGGTTAATTAACCCTCGATATTCGACTAGGAATTGAAATCCTTCGAATTCGAAGGATTTAGCGCAGGAAATTCGATCGATCGAAGGATTATTCATTCGATCGAACGATTAAATCCTTCAAATCGAACGATTCGAAGGATTTTAATCCAACGATCGAAGGAATATCCTTCGATCAAAAAAACTTAGGCAAGCCTATGGGGACCTTCCCCATAGGCTAACATTGACTTCATTAGCTTTTATCTGCCGAACTAGGGGGTCGAATTTTCTTTTAAAGAGACAGTACTTCGACTATCGAATGGTCGAATAGTCGAACGATTTTTAGTTCGAATCCTTCGTAGTCGAAGGTCGAAGTAGCCCATTCGATGGTCGAAGTAACCCAAAAAACACTTTGAAATTCGAAGTTTCTTTAATTCGAATCATTCACTCGAATTCACTCGAATTTAGTGAATCGGCCCCTAAGTATGGTCAGAAAAACCAGATGATACAACAGTAGTGGAAAATTACTATAGGGAAGACACAACTTCACAAAACTTTATTAACACTTCTGTATTAGCAGACAAAGATCATGTTACATGACACAGTGTCAGTATCAGATTACTATGGGATCTGTATAAGAGCACACACATTATTATCTATCCTAACAACTTCTTGTCTGTCGGCATGCAGCAGCTTCTCAGTTTCATAGTTTAATAGAAACATCATTATTTTTACTACAACAATGCTGTGGCTTCAGTTATAGAGACATGCTGTATCCCAGTCAAATTCCTGTATAGAGAACAAGAGTCCTGTAAATGCCATACAGGTACCCAATGGTGTTCCCGTCTCCGGCAGCGCTGCATTCAAGATGGAGGCGCCCATGACCCACCTGGGCCGACGCTGGCGCCTTGACGCCAGCACGATGATGTCACGCAGCAGGCAAGAATAATTGAAAATAAGGACTTCCAGGTCACGGGTTCAATGCCCTATTATAGGAATTGCCAGAGTCCAGAGTCCTAAATTTCTAATTTGCTGTTTCCTGGATTCCTGACCCTCTGCTAGACCCTGATTCTGATTCTTGCTGTCTGCCTTATTGGACTCATGCCTGAACTTGACTACGCTTATGCCTAGGGTTGCCACCTTTTCTGCTGGTGTAGACCAGGCAGGGCTATGATGCAGTGATTGGCTGATCGCCGTGTCAATCATGGGGAATACTGCCTGGTTTTCCTAATTTGGAAAGCCGGGCAGGAAGTTTCAAATTACCGGGCTGTCCATGTCAAAACTGGCCAGGTGGCAATCTTTGGATACCACAACTTGGACTTTAACCCGTAAGCTTCCTCCTTGGTCCGGACTTCTCCGCGAAGAGCCAATAGGTCCCTGACATACTTTTGCTGTCTACTTAAAGGGAAAACATGTTTTTTTTCAAAACACATCAGTTAATAGTGCTACTCCAGCAGAATTCTGCACTGAAATCCATTTCTCAAAAGAGCAAACAGATTTTTTTATATTCAATTTTGAAATCTGACATGGGGCTAGACATTTTGTCAATTTCCCAGCTGCCCCCAGTCATGTGACTTGTGCCTGCACTTTAGGAGAGAAATGCTTTCTAGCAGGCTGCTGTTTTTCCCTTCTCAATGTAATTGAATGTGTCTCAGTGGGACATGGGTTTTTACTTTTGAGTGCTGTTCTTAGATCTACCAGGCAGCTGTTATCTTGTGTTATGGAGCTGCTATCTGGTTAACTTCCTATTGTTCTTTTGTTTGACTGCTGGGGGGAAAAAGGGAGGGGGTTGATATCACTCTAACTTGCAGTACAGCAGTAAAGAGTGATTGAAGTTTATCAGAGCACAAGTCACATGACTTGGGGCAGCTGGGAAATTGACAATATGTCTAGCCCCATGTCAGATTTCAAAATTGAATATAAAAGAATCTGTTTGCTCTTTTGAGAAATGGATTTCAGTGCAGAATTCTGCTGGTGCAGCACTATTAACTGATTCATTTTGGGAAAAGAAATGTTCCCATGACAGTATCCCTTTAAGGAAATTAAATGTAATGGTATAAATTCTATAGAAAACACAATGGAGAGCAGGGATGGAACTAGGGGTAGACAGAAGAGGCATGTGCCTTAGTTAGGCTGAAAAAAGACATGTCCATCAAGTTTAAACTTTTAATTCTGTATATAAACTGCCTAACTGCTAGTTGATCCAGAGGAAGGCAAAACAATCCTTCTGAAGCCTCTCCAATTTGCCTCAGAGGGGGAAAAATAGCCTTCCTGCATTATGTGTAAAAACATGCCAATTTGTGTCCAAAATTTCACTCTGCATACCACCTTTGGGTTCATAAATAACCCCCTTTTATGTGTTCCCAGACAAACATAAAAAAGTTTAAAACGCTAAAACCTTTTACAAGACTTTCGGGCAGATAGTGAAGTGTTTTATGTTAATAGCACCAGTACTAAATCTGTAATCCTATTTGTTGACTCTCTGATTCTGGAGTGGCCAGTTAGGATTAATGTGAATAAACACCATCTTGGTTACTGGCTAAAGCACCTAAACCTTCCCTGTTCATGAGCTCAGTTATGTATTTTTCTCTGGTGTATTACAGGCTCTGTATTTTGACAATAAAGTTAAAAGGTATTTTTTACGGTTATTAAAAAGATACTGGCATCACTGGTTTTTGTGCCTAAATGTGTAGTGTTTCCTAAAGCAATTTTGTTTTGGAAAAACATGAATGACTTGAGTTGTGACAAGGTGCAGTTACTTGTGTGTTTGTGCTGGGATAGATAGTGAAACTTTTCATTTCCTTCCTGTTATATACCAAACCAGCTGTATTATCACTGCTAATGGCTGAGGTTCCAAATACACAAATTAATTCAGTATATAGTGGGCCGAGATCTTATCTGAAATGTATTGTTTACTGCAGGACTTTAAGACCTGCAACAGTATTTCTTCTTTTCCTATGTGAACATATATTCAGGTATGGTACCTGTCATCCAGAATGCTTGGGACCTGAGGTCTTCCGAATAATGAATCATTCAGTAATTTGAATCTTTATACCTTAAGTCTACTAGAAAATTATGTAAACATTACATAGACCCAGTAGGTTGGTTTTGCTTACAATAAGGATTAATTATATATTAGTTTTGATCAAGTACAAGGCATTGTTTTTATTACAGAGAAAAAGGACATCATTCTTAAAAATGTGGATTATTGGATATAATGGAGTCTATGGGAGAGGGCCCTCCCATAATTTGGAGTTTTTATTGTGTTGATAATCCCTTTAAAGGAAGCCAGATAGGCTTGACTTACACGCAAGGGTTTATGTTCTGATGCCATTTTGGGCAAGGCCAGCTGAACAGGACCATAAACAGCTGAACAGGACCAAAAATGAAGGACTGGGTCTTCCCCATGAGCACAGCTCTGTTTTTAAGAGGATTAAAGGGGTGAAGGCATTATGGCTGCCACATGTCTATTTTTGACCTGAGTTTCTAACCACCTATCTGGGTTAAAATCCAGGAAATCCAGACAGGGCTCTGCAATGAATCATGCTGTGATCAGCCAATCACCGACTGCTGTGTCATAATCCCACTAACTAATGTCACAACCAACCCACTAAACATCATTGCCCTGCCGTCTACATCACCCACCCCACCCCGATGAACATCTTGCCACGTTTCCTTGGTCCAAAAAATGACAACCCTATGAGACAATTAGACGTTAAAGTTAAGTAGCGCTGGCAGCATTGCACTTTGCACCTAACAGCAGATATCCAAGCCAGTGCTAGGTGCAGCTAGATCCCAGACTTGCTACCAGGGCCATATAAATCCCTATGAAATCAACAATCGAAAGGGTACACACCCCAAAACATTTTAAAATATTACATTTTGTGAATATAGTCTCTACCAAACAAACTCCAGTACATACCGCTTCACTGCATACAAGTTAAGCAAAATGGTTCAGTGATATTTTTTAGTTTTAAATTTTTTTTTTTAAATATTTCAGAATTTTTGCATCAGATATTGTAGAGCACCGCCCAAAATATTTTTTTATTTTTTTTTAAACTTGCAACACATTATGGAACAGGAAAATAATATATTGTACACCTTCTTTAAAAAAGCTTTTTTTCCCTAATGAGAAACACACTTAAAAACCAAAAACATGGACAAAATAATTCATATGGGCTGTTAACAATGTTAGACAGTAATATCTCTGAATGTATAATTTGTTCCATATGTGATCTGCAAATATCTGCCTTTTCCTGCAGGGCCCATATGAACTCAGCCTCCCACCTTACAAGAGCTTGTAGAGACGTGTCCGTAGAAGCCATCGCTTGCCTGAACAGGTTGGGTAGAGCAGGTGTCTTTGATTACTCACCAAACAAGGGTGGGAGAAGTGCAAATGCAAGGGACTGCCCCTAACAAACTGTTCTCCTCGTTCATACATATGTAAAGGATGTGTGTAGCCAGCAGCCGAGGCACAAATCACTGATGACTTACTTTGTGCAGCATTTGTGGTTAACAGGATTGAGGTCACTGCTGTGTTGTTTGTGACATCTGGGTTTTTTGCTTTTCAATGTGAAACTGCAGGTTGCAGGTCTAAGCTGAGTCACTGAAAATTCTCTAAAAATTGTCAAAGGTTAGCAGATAGATTTAACTCTTTAAGGGTCGCAGATCATAGAACCTACATCGATGACTCTAAAAGACCAAGTTGAATCTATGCATGAATCTATGCTTGCCATACTGGCAACACAACAAACAGTCTCCAAATGGTCTTAAAACAAAGACTTTAATGCAGCCATTCTGAGTTGTGATAATTGGCTACTTTGTCTTTTTCATCAATCGGGAACTGAAATATGTTTTTGCTCCGCATTAGCTTTACGATTATCGTAATAGTGCTTGTTCTGTGTTTTTTCCTATATATTTTCTGAAATTCTTAACATTAAATTAATTACTTAAATGCCTTTGAATTGAGCTTAGGGTATTTATGATAAAGGATTGATAATATAAAAAAAATAGAAAATAGGAATACTATTCCTAATATAGGAATCCCCAATCAGTGGTATAACAAGAGTGCACTGGGCCCCCCCCCCAAAGGAATCTTCAGAAGAGCCTGGAGCATCAGGAGCTGCTCCCCTTTATTCATCACAACCCCCAAGGGAGGGGGGATTTCAATATTACAGTGGAAATGGACCTGTGGTTTGGGCCCCCCTGATCCCTGAGCCCTGCCCCCCGTGAACACAGGGCCTGCTTCCTCTCTAGTTACACCACTGTCCCCAATGGTGCTGCCTGACTGATGTTTGGCAAAAATTACCCAGATATCAGTTGGACAGGTTTGAAAATCATAGTAGATGAGAAGAGCATGGGCACATTGATTTGGTACTCGTCCGACAGGCCTTCGTGGCCCCAGTGAGTTGCTCATTGACTATGCCAATGATCACCCATCTTATGGGTTAAACCATCAATTGCCAAATGGTAATACAAATTTACCTAAGCTTCTGCCAACTTTAAGCTAGTTGCCCAATAACTAGTGTATCCCTAACACTCCAAGGCCACATAAATGACAACTAGCAAGCAACAAACTAAAACAATATTAACCCCACATCTAGAGAGTTACTTTGTGTTGCTAATCCTCTCGTGACCTAACTGTACCCAACTACATCCACCCCACTCTAAAACCAACTCTTACTTCAGACTAACCTATAGCCCTCATGATGTGGAGCCAAGTCATGCAGCCTGTCTGCCAAAGCAATGCTTCTGTCTGGGGTTTGCAAAGTAATTTGCAGATCTTTTGCTGCCACCCAATTGTCTTTAGTTCCACAAAATTCTCAGGAGCATGTGAGTAATATGTGATGTTTCAGGTGCTCCGGAGAACTTTTTTTTACCATATAATTTTATTATTTTATTGCCACTGTGTAAACTTTGGTTTATTTAATAGGTTATATTGTCTCATGCTCTTAGAGATATTAGTGCTATTTATATTTACATACAGAACCTTTCAATCAGCCAGAAACAGAAGGAAATATACTTGTCCAGTAAAAGAAAACAATGTAAGTGTAGCTCATTTAATTCCAAATATCTGACAACCTGAATTTGCTTAAAAATGACTGAAAAACTTACATGACATGAATTAATACCTTATGTTTCTGTAGGCAACTGGACTGGAGGAGACCTTGCTCAAATTACTACACAAACTGAAATGTAAGGTTTAAAAGTCTAAATCAAGACCATTTTGACATACAGTATGTGTGTCTTAGACATTTAAAATAATTTAATGGCAAAATGAAAGTAAACATCATCTGAAGTGATATAATAAATAGCAATATGATAAGTTGCACCTCACAAACCTTATACCTTAACATGTTCACAGACTGAGAAAGTCATAGCCAAAATGAACACACTCTGATAGTTCAGTAGGTAAGATCTCTCCACTAGATCTCACCTAACTGTCCTTAAATTCACTTCATTGAACTCACTGGGACAAACCATCAAAAATGGAGATGGAAGAGAAGATTTAGATGTAACCGTCCACTGTACAGTTTGGTGATTCCCAAAGTGAAGGCTGGATGCCCTACAATTTATTTGGAAATCCTCTAACTCTATAGTCAGTGGTTACATCTATATCTTCCATCCATCTCCATAGCTAATGATGAACCCTTCTCCTCCAGGTCAAGCTATAAAATATGTTTGTTAAGATAAAAGTTAGAGTTCCAAAATACTAAAAAATTATGATTAATACATATTCTGTACTTAACTTTAGTGCATTGGGTCTCACCATCAACTTTGGAGATGGAAACAATGATTTAGATGATATCATCGACTAGATAGTTTGGTGATTCCCAAACTATAGGGTTGTACATCCTACAGTTTGGGGATCACCAAGCTATCTAGTTGAGTAACATCTAAATATTTGCTTCTATCTCCTTAATCTTATCCAAGTCAAGCAAGAAAAACATTTTTTGTATATAAAAAAAAATCTAAGCTTACATTGTAAATAATTCTGCAAAAACATTCAACAGCATTCTGTCCTACATTGGAACCATAAGGAGTTCACCTTCAACTATGGACAGAAGACACGATTTAGACGTTACCATCTACTGTATGATTTGGTGAGGGATACACTATAGTTTGGGAATCACCATCAACGATATACTTGATGGCTACATCTAAATCTTTACTTACTGGTCATATGTATTTGTAGATAAGAAATGTTGTCAAATGCTGTAAAAAAAAATCATTATGCATTGGACCGATAGGCAACTATGGCAATAAAAGTGAAGATTTATTGATTAATAACTATATTTTTGGTGGTGATTCTATACAGAATGGGAATCTGGAAGCTACAGTATACAGTATAGTTGATGGGAGAATCGAAATCTTCTTTTCCATCTCCATAATTGATGGTGAGTCTTTTATCTGGTTCAGGTCAAGAAAAAAAATGTGCTTTATGATAAGTGAGAGTTAAATGGTGTTATATTGGATGCATAGGGAGTTCAGAATCATAGCGATGATTGGTGGTTCCCAAACTATAAGGCAGGATGCCCTACAGTGTGGACCACCAGTTAATAGTAACATCGAAATTCTCTTCCATGTCCATATCTGATGTTGAGCCCTTAATTTCAACCAGGTTAAGCAATAAAATGTGCATATGGTGAAAATTAAACAACTCTTGATTACTAGAATGGGACCTAATGTTAATAGATGGTTGTTACCATCCAATTCAGGTTGAGAAGCCAAAGTGAATAATCTGACTTCCACGAATAAACATAGAGCAAATGAAAACTGGGCTAAATTCTCTCTACCCCCAGCAGAACGTGATTGTGTCTATCATAGTATTAAATGCTTCTTGTCCATCGTGGAGAAAACGAATTTCCAGTCTGTTACAAATGTTCAAGGATAATACACAGAGAATATTTTTTCTTGCATATTCTTTTCCTGAGAAGTTTGACAATTGCACATTTTCTCTTTGACCTGCTGTGAAGCTGGTACCTTGTTGTGTTTACATGTCGATATGGAACTCAGGGGACAGATGTGACAGGCAGGCATGAGTAACCGCAAGAGGACAGCAGGACAGATGTCAAGAAACTTTTTTTTAAAGGCTGCCAAACAACCTGCATAGTGCACATATGCTTCAGTATCCACAGCCAAATATATCACAGCCAAGTCAACATAATGCTGAGTGCGTATCTCCTCCAAGCCTTGAATTAGCACAAGTGTACTTTCCTGTAAAAACCTTTCCAAATCCATCTTTGTAAAGTTTCACTTATCCCACACAATCATTTGCTTTCAGATCAGAAATAAACATTCTGCAGTAACAGCCCTCCCTCCAAGCTGATGGGTTTGCAAAAAGAAAAGAAATTACATTTTTAAACATTTAAAGCTATACTGTCATTGAAATTCCAAACTTCTTTTAGTGTTTCTGAAGCAGATAAAAAAACAGCCTTAGAGCTAAAGTGCATTATTACAGGCACGACAGGGTCATTTATTGCAGTTGTAGTCGCAGTAAAATGGCTGAAGTCTTTGCACAAAAAAACATTCTTGGGTCTAAATTTGTTCTATGCATTTCTGGTTCCAACCCACCTCCTTTTGCTAAACTACTTGTAGCGTGTCAACTGAAGGTGACTAGCTCCTGGGTTTCCAAAGTGAACTGTGTCAATTGAGGCTCGAAACTTGTGCCTAAGGATATACAGTTTTAATATATATAATATAATTTTGATTCAGTTCACTGGAAATTACTACACCAAAAATTTTCATAGCAATTCCATGGCTGTAATTGTATCAGGTGCTGAAATTGTGGGAAAAACTTTATTTTATGGGTAAAAAGCATGGCAACTTACATCTGAAATTGCACTTTGAATTGCACCCTGAACTTGCCATTGTAAAAAAAACCAAAATCAATAAATCTGTCACACAGGAAGTGATATATAGTTGACCTGCGCCATGCAGAAGGGAGGTATTCTGCCATGGGCTTAAAAATGGCGATTCATAGGCCCAAGCTTGGGGATGCCCTTTTCTCTAGTGCATAAAAATGGGAAGGGATTGTCAATTTTTAGGCTCTTGGTGCTCCAACCGGAAGTGGTGTGGCTGGTGGGATTATTTAGGGTCCAAAGGCTGAAATAGGCCTTGCTTCTGGATTAGGTTTTGGTGCCAGAAACCCATCAACAAAGACTAGTGACTGGTAGTTAGACCCTGTTATAGTAAACTTCAGGTGTGTAGGCAGATCAGTTAGAGTTAGAGTTAGAAAATAAGGGTTGTTCAGTGGAGAATCTAGGAGAATTAGTGGGGTTAGTAAATTACCCCAAGTCAGATAGGTCACATCAAGTGATTTATTCATACTCTACACCAAACTGTATGGCATCCCTCACCAGACACATGCTTGAAAAAATTTCCTGGGGGTCGCAAATAAGGGCTGTGATTGGCTATTTGGTAGTCCTTATGTTGACTGACAGACTGCAGGAGGCTCTGTTTGGCAGTATAACTGGTTTTTATGCAACCAAATGAAAAAACAATGACCTACTTTGAGACCACTATGGGCAACATCCAAGGGGTTGGATGAGCAATATGTTGCTCATGAGCCACTGTTTGAGGATCGCTGCTCTACACCATGTCTTGATTACTTTAATAGACATGTTCATAGAGTGACAATAACAAAAAACCTGACCGTGGCAGGGTTTATATGTTAAAAAGGTCAGCATTAGGGCTCCTAGAGGGGGCAAAATACTGGTTCACAAGGTTTGGAGAGAAGCTATGAAGCAAGTTCTGACAATATCATATTTCAGCTTAAACAAAGAAGGGTTTCAATTAATTACCCAACTGGTCACAGAAAAATGTAAACCTTCCCTTACACCTGCCTGTATTTGAGTTCTATGGTACCCACAGTTTTTATATGCAGTATGCCCCCACCACATTTGAGGGACAGTTGTACTGGAGACACCATGATTCCAGTTTACATGTACATAATCAAAAAAGTCTAAATATCATTGCAATAACTGACCTTATATTCATAGCAGATTCTTACATTTAAGAGGTTATAAAAAGGAATGCTCTAGAAATGTATTTTTTTCTTGCTGATATTGAGCAGATGATGTTATCTGGCTTAGTGGGCCTTAGGAAAAATAACCCTGTTGGGAAACATTCTGCTTGAGGTTAATAAATAACCATGATTTCCTCTGACATGCATACCTTGAATATGTCATGTTCCACCTGCAAGACCTTTACTCTTACACCTGTGCATTATAGCTCTAATAAACATGTTATCAGCTCATTAAAGCTCTGGTAAACCTGTATCTGCAAGCACGTGTCTTTAACAATCTGTTTTTGTTCTTTTGCCTTAGTCAATGTTTGGTTATAACTGGAAGCACTGATTCAAGGCAATTACAATCTCCTGTTGGTGTACCAGTATCGCTAGAAAGTTTGTTTACAATTAAAACTATAACTATTTCTCTCCATGTGTGGGTAAATAAAGTCGTAAATGTAAGTATGGTTAAATTATTAAGGCAGACTAAACGTTAACCACATAAATAGATGTTTTTGGCATTTGTCTATGATGCAACAGTTTATAGCATACTGCTTCCTTGTTCCTTAGAATTAGTAGTATTTTGAAAGTAGACCATGGGTGGCAAGCCTGTTGGGACTTCTTCAAGAGCGGAGTCATAAGTGGAAGAAGTGCAAGGTAGAATAGTTTCAGTAAAACTGGAAGGGATTCTCAGTCAGTATGAATGTGGTTGCCTGGGCAGGAGCTTTAAGCATAATACTGACTAATTGGTAGGAGGCCCATTATAAGTAAGAAAGTTACACTCACTGATGAATGTGTCATAGAGAACAATACTAAGATACTGATATCCTTGAATAGCATATGGTAGATGGCCCATTGAAAGAATATCTGTCTTCATGAAGTTTGTATGTTCCTATCATACTTTTAAGGGTTAAAAACAAGGTCAAACAGGATCAGATAGGATCAAATACGATCAGAGCAGCTCCCATTGACTTCTCCGGAACCTTGGCTCATTTTACTCTGCAAAGTTTTTCGTGTGTTTTTTACACTTTATAATTCTCAAATTTTTGGAGTTTTAGAGAGGTTTTAAAAAATACAAATTTTTTGTGAGCAAATGCAATTTATTAAAAAATAGAGTCATAGGTGTATTCAAATCATAGCTTTAATGCATTTTTTGCATTGCCCTTAGAGAAAACCTTTTAACCACAATGGTTCGACAAAGGGGGTTATTTACTAAAATCCGAATATATCTCATTTTTTTTTAAAAAAAGTCAGTTCAAACAGTTTTGGTCCCCATCACTCACATAGGACATTATTGTATTAGAGAGGGTACAGAGAAGGGCAACTAAGCTGGTGAAAGGTATGGAAAATCTTAGCTATGAGGAAAGACTGGCCAAATTGGGGATGTTCACGCTGGAGAAGAAGTGCTTAAGGGAAGATATGATAACTATGTATAAATATATAAGGGGATCATATAATAATCTCTCTAATGTTTTATTTACCAGTAGGTCTTTCCTGCTGACACAAGGTCACCCATTCCGACTAGAAGAAAAGAGGTTCCAACAAAATATTCAGAAGGGGTTTTTTCCAGTGAGAGCTGTGAAGATGTGGAATTGTCTCCCTGAATTAGTGGTACAGGCTGATACATTAGATAGATTTAAGAAGGGGTTGGATGGCTTTTTAGCAAGTGAGGGAATACAGGGTTATGGGAGATAGCTCATAGTCCAAGTTGATCCAGGGACTAGTCCGATTGCCATTTTGGAGTCAGGAAGGAATTTTTCCCCCTCTGAGGAAAATTGGAGAGGCTTCAGATGGGGTTTTTTGCCTTCCTCTGGATCAACTGCCAGTTAGGCAGGTTAAAAAAAAGTTAAAAGGTTGAACTTGATGGATGTCTATCTTTTTTCAACCTAACTTATTATGTTACTATGTTACAGGTATAGGATTCCTTATCCGGAAACCCAATATCCAGAAAGCTCCGAATTACTGAATGGCTGTCTCACATAGACTCCATTATATCCAAATAATCCAAATTTTTAAAAATGATTTGCTTTTTCTCTATAATAATAAAACAGTAGCTTGTACTTGATCCCAACTAAGATATAATTAATCCTTATTGGAAGCAAAACCAACCTATTGGGTTTATTTAATGTTTAAATGAATTTCTAGTATACTTAAGGCATGAAGACCCAAATTATGGAAAGATCCGTTATCCGGAAAACCCCAGGTCCCAAGCATTCTGGATAACAGGTCCTATACCTGTACTAACTAAAATCCACAATTTGACCTTATTTATTATTTTCAAAAGCTCGATTTAATTGGTTCCGATAAAAACGTCGATAAAATCGATTGAATAACTGAATCGTATGATATTTTCTGGGTTTTTTCCTGAATTGTTCAATTTTTTTGGGCTTCTTCAAGAAATGCCCAAAAAGGTCAAATTTTTGGGCTTATTCCAGCGCAGACCACAGAAACTTCAAAATAGGATAGGGACCTCAGCCACTGACTTATACACAACCTTGGCAGGTCTGAGATGCTGGGTTTTCGGATTGTGACTTTTTCTATCCTCGGGGTATAATAAATCTCGAAAAAATCAAGTTTTTTTTCCACTAAAAATTCAGTTTTTGGCATTCGGATTTATAATAAATAATCCCAAAATGTTTTTAATCTCATAAGAAAGTATTTTTTAAAATCTCAGTCCAGTTCTTATGTCAGGAACCATTTCAGTGCAGAGAAAAGGGAAACTGGCCTCTAGAATTAAGGTTGCTCTCATATTTTAGAAAATGCTGATTTGAATCAATACCCACAGTGAAGAAACACCATTTAATGTACAGCATGTTGGGTCCTCCTTCAAACCACAATGTTCTACAGTTGTCAGTGAAAAGTTGTGGAAATGCTGTGAAATGATGTGTCAGAATATTTAAGACGGAAAAACGTGTAAATTAAAGGGCGAATTTATAAAGTTTTATTTTCTTTCAAGGTTGTTGCATTTTACGTGGTTATATTTACACCATAACCTATTTAAGTCAATGGGCATTTAGGGGACAAGTAAATTCCCATGGTAATATACGCAGTATTTTCAAGCAGCTGTTGTTTTTTTTACCCTAGAATAATGTGCAAAAAATGTTATGCTGAAAATGTATACTATTTTGATAATTGCAGTTTTTTTCACACAGCAATGCCTGGGGATGAGATGGCGATGTGTTTTGTATTTGGTTTTACATAGCATGATAAATAGTCCCCCCTGTCAGGAGCAGCCCGGGACTTGAACTCTAGGAGGTGCTCTACCTGTGTGAAGCACTTACTCCATGAGCCACTGGAGGCTCTTTAGGCGGGTCCTGGCCCCAATGCTATATGTTCAGGTGTTCTCCCTGTCTATAGTTTTCTCCTCCCTGTTCTCCACCCACCTCTTTCCCTCATGTGTTTCCTATTCCTCATCACCATCCCTTTATAAACACAGGCCTGAGCCTTACTCTGGGCTTAGTCATTGTGTTCCTGTACCCCCTGCATGACCTGCGTTCCTTGTTCCTGAGTTCCTTGTTCCAGCGTTTTTTTTCCCAGCGTTCCTTGATTCAGCGTTCTTTGTTCCAGCGTTCTTTGTTCCAGCGTTCTTTGTTTTGTTTCAGCGTTCCTTGTTTCAGTGTTCCCTGTTCCAGCGTTCCCTGTTCCAGCGTTCTTTGTTCCAGTGTTCTTTGTTCCAGTGTTCTTTGTTCCAGTGTTCTTTGTTCCAGTTTTCCTTGTTCCAGTGTTCTTTGTTACAGTGTTCTTTGTTCCAGTGTTATTTGTTCCAGTGTTCCCTGTTCCAGTGTTTCTTGTTCCTGGCCTTTGTTCCCCATATTCTCCTGACCCTCCTGGATTTCCTGGTAATGACCTTAGTTTGTTCCTCTTTATTGATTTTTGCCTGTTACCATCTTTGTTGCTATTAATTCTCAACAGAATTCACTATGTCGTCTCCAATTGTCTATGGGTATCCCCCCTGGGCTTCCACTATACCCATTTCCCAGTGTGTGGCTCCTTGCTGTAAGCGTTACACCCCCAAAGTTAAAACACAGTTTTGGTATTTTTCCAACAGTATGTGCTCTGAAAAGACCTCAGAATTGCTTGTCCTAAAATTGCACTCAATACTTTTATACTGTAATTTTGATGCTATTTGTATTACTAGCAATGTTCTATAGTTGCGGTGAACTAGCAACAAGAATGTAATTGGTAAAATTATGGAAAAATAGAAATAACTCATCTTACTGTCACATTTTTGTTTTACTCTAATATGTTTATTGGAAATTCAGCAAATACTTCAAGTTTCTATAATTAGGGAACTAATCGGTTTTAAGGAAAAGAGAATCACGGTAGGAGGAAATGAGTTCTTAAATCAAAGCTTGGCATTAAAACAACAAACAGGATTTCTTTCTATTTTTTCAATAGTTTTTATTGGCATTTATAATTATAAACCACCAGATTAACATAAAACAATGATAAAAAGATCTTAATATACATGTACGAACAGAATCTTTTACTATAAAGACTTTCAGGTGGAGGGAATGTTTTTTAGCATTGGAAGTCTTTGCCCCATTAATTCCATTTTGTTGATTTCCCAGCATATATGATTGAGTTGTAGTATCTTTTGTGAAACCTGATAATCTTATGTTCTTATTGTTTGTGCTTTAACTGTAAGATTTGAATTAACACTCATTACTGCATTACATTCAGAAAAGCAATCATCATGAAGGCCTTTCATTTAAGAATCTGATTAATTTAAAAGATTAAAGTGTTGTTTAATATGTGCATTTTGATTTTCTAACACAGAATTACATATTGAGTTGTGCTTTCACTTCAGTGTTTATGGTGTGACTTGTTGGAGTGGCACTAAACTTGTGGTTCCAAAACTGTAGGGTCGGTCCCACATGGGGCAGAGATTTGGAAAAATACATATACAGTATCCTTTTAATAGATATTTCTGAATTCTATGGGTAAATGCATTGGAGTCAATGGGAAGGTGTCTGCATTTTTCTACGTTTTTTCCGATAGAAACAAAATGCATGACGAAATTCTAATGAGATATTGGATTTTTTTTCTGTGTATTTTTACACAGTTAAAAAAAGTATTTTGCTTTTGGCAAAACAAAGATTCTAGCTTTTGTTCTCCAAAAAAGTTCACTCGTCCCCAGTCCTGTCCAAATTTTGAAATTAGGGACTGGTAAATGCTACCTGCTGGTTTGTTGGCTATCAATACTGAGACAAATGTTGCACAAATTATTACTGTACATCAACCTGTTTTCAGTAGGTGCTGGTTGTCACTGTTAAAGGAAAACTATACCCCCCAAACAATGTAGGTCTCTATTAAAAGATACTGAGTAAAACAGCTCATGTGTAAAACCCTGTTTCATGTAAATGAATCATTATCATAATAATATACTTTTTTATTAGTATGTGCCATTGGGCAATCATGAATAGAAAATTGCCATTTTAAAAAATAAGGACAGCCCCCAGAGATCGTAAGATTCACTGTGCACACATACAAACCACATGTAAGGTCACATGAGCCAATTAACAGACAGAGTTCTGCCTTTTGCTTCCTCACTTCTTCCTGTTACAGTTAGTGTTGTAGTATTTCTGGTCAGGTGATCTCTGAGGCAGCACAGATAGAGTCACGAAATGGTGGTTCAAGGCAAGAGATGTAAAAGGGCAATATTTATGTAAATATATATTCCAGTTTGGTAAGATTCTTTAATATGTCATTCAATTTGATATAAACTATCTGTTGCTTAAGTATTCATTTTGGGGGTATAGTTTTCCTTTAAGTAGTTAAAGGGAGGCCAATTAATAACCTTTAAAAATAAAAAAAAATTCAAAGTCGACCCCCCCAAAAAAATAGTGATTCAAGTTTTTTTTTTTTGCAATCTTTTTGTTCTCAATGGCGAGCATATTCACAAAAAAATCACACTGTTTCATTCACTTTGTTTACAAAAATTCCAAAAAACAAATAACTTAAATGTTGAAAATATACCGCCAATGACTACTTTAGAAACCTGAAGGGATTACATTTCAGAATTTTGTTATTATAAATGTCAAGACTTTAAAAATATTAGGTTTGGAATAACTTGAATTAGAAAACAGTGAACAGCACATTTATTAAAGGTTGAATTTCAGCGGTATAAGAACTTTTTGAAGCCAAGATTAAACTCATTGGGGCTCATTTATAAACTTTGCACTGGGCAGATTGGTTCGCACAGTGAATATATTTGCCCTGCACATGGTTACATTTATAAAGCTGAATAAGAGTGTGCAAACAGAATTGCAAATACTATGCGAATGTCTATTAGAGCTTTTTAAATATGTCAAAAATCGCAAATTGCAAACGTTTATGTGTAGACTCTGCATTTGAATTATGCAAAATTGCAAATTTTAAGTTACTGTCCGCACTATTTTAATGCACAACTACCTCGCACAGTGTGTGCACTCACGCAAACACCTGTCTCATTTGCGAGCCATTTGCAAAACTATTCACAATGCGAATTTGCATAAACCGGAAAGATGGGCATAGCGGTGCAATATATTAGCATTCAGGAAAAAGCATGGGCAAGACAACCATTTCCAAATAAATTTGCGCTGCGCGAACTTTATATATGACCCCCATTCTCTCTAAAACCACGAAAATTATTAAAATATCAGAATATAAAAAGTAAGAACGGGAAAAAACGCTGATCAATCCCTAAAAATTCATGTTTTTTGAAAAAAAAAATCTGTGAACCTCTCAAAGTCCGAATGGTTAAAAAAAGCTCTATCAGGTTCAGTGCAACTTCCATTAACTTCTGTGGGACCTCGACTGTTTTTACTTGGCACGGTTTTGTATTTTTTTGTAGTTTTTCATGGTTTTCACAGTTGAGAAATCAAGATTTTTTTGAGTTTTAGAGGATTAAAAAAACACACATTTTTAGAGACAAAATATGATTCTTGAAAAAATAGAAATCCAAATGTTAGTAAGTCGGCCACTCCCCAAGGCCCCAGACATAGGAAAAAATCAAGTTAGCTTTTTATTCTTTTTCCCCTCGTTTTGATATGATGATGTAAAATTCTCCCCATTAATTACAGTATATATATATATATATATATATATATATATATATATATATATATATATATATATATATTAATGTTTGTATATTGAATGTTTTTTTGCTTATGTTAAATATATTTCAGGAACAAAGACTGGCTGAGAATTCTTCGGAGCCTGTGGGACTCAAGGAGGGAGTGGAAAATGCTTTGGCTCCTTCAGGGCATAAATTGAGACCAGAATGGAATGCATTACTTGGGTTATGAAAGAGGCAATTGGACACATAGCTTTGAATTGTAATAGAAGGGTAACAAACCCCCAAGACGTAGATCTGCAATCAAACAATGGGGATCTATTTCAGCACCTGTGTTTCCTTTGTTATTAGGCATTTCAGCACACAGAATTAAAAATAACATAATTGTATTTATTATAGGTGAGGCAAGCTGTTTTGTGATGTGACTAACTTTGTAATCATACCTTTGACTGCTGGCTTAAAAGGGTACAGTTTTCTCTGTAAGGGAAAACCACACCTATAATAACATCGTACAGTTTGTATCAATATAACTTACAGGCTCTTTCTTATAATTGACATACGGCTAGTGCTTATTAAAAGTGTTGATCAAGAGCTAGTCTGACATAAGCAATGTCCAACTTCTACAGTGAAAAAAATATAGAATTTTGTGATTAAATTGAAGATATTTCCATGTTCTGCTTTTACAATAATTAGGTTAATTGAATTTTATTTTTTTTTAAAGCCACTATATTGATATTTTTGGATTATATTTGCTAAAGGCAAACAATACAGTGGGTTCTTCTGTCTAGTCCATTAATAAGTACTGTATAAAAAACAAAGTCTCTTTCAATAAACCAATAGACAGATTGAGAATAAGGTGCCCATAATTAGTGATGGGCGAATTTATTCGGCAGGCGCGAATTTGGGCCGAATTTGCGCGATTCGCCGCCGGCAAATTCGCCAGCATAAAAAAAATTGGATGCCGGGGTCCGTTTTTTGGATGCCGACGCATTTTCACAAAAAAACTGACGACGGCGTCAAAAATGAGATGCCGTTTTGCACGAAATTCGCAATTTTTTTCGCCGAACGCGAAACGGTGCAAATTTACCCATCACTACCCATAATGGAATTTTTTGTTTTTATTGTGGCATTAAAGAAATCAGACCAGGACACTACATACTAGTGTCACTTATTGAGGCAGATCAATGTAATACAGGATATTAGCATAATAATCAGCATATATAGGGGAGTCAGTGAAGACGATTTGCAGTTTGGTTGTAGAGATACCCTCCTTATTTGTATGGAAACCAGAAGGAAGGAATTATTGGAAAGAAGACCAAGATCACTTGTAAATTTCTTAACATGTAATAATGCACTGATGAACCTCAATAAGGGTGAAGTCAATCTTTAGTTGGGAATGTGATCAGCAAACTGCATTGGATGTGCTTTATGTCCTAGTTGGTCAGCTTCAGTCTCTATGGCATTCAGTTTAAATGGGGATTTAGGAGCAATCCTGGGCTTCCTTCAACATTTTTTTTTTGTTTCCTACAGATGAACAGGGTTTCTCCTCAACCAAAAGATTTCCTGTAGTGCTGCAACCAGAAAGGCATGGCCACTGAAACTTTGATCAAATTAATTGGAAATGGTAAACAGGACTGAAAGGACCAACTCATCAGCAAACTCCTGTCCAACGGTAACTTTCATCTTAGGAGCTCTAAGATCTTAGATTTGTTTTTTTGCTTTAGGCCAAATCATAGAATCACCTGATAGAAGAGACAAATGAAAATATTTGGAAATGTTAAAAAGGTCTGAATTTGGGTTTGGCAAAATGCCAAACTGTACCAAACTCTCTCCAGCTTATTAATATCCTTCTTAAAGGACTGGGGCACAAAAACTGCACTGTTTAGTCATAGTGAGTAGCCACTAACTGACACTGCCTAGCATTGCTGCGTATGTTATCCACAAATATACCAAAATCCTTCTCAAGTAAAACGAGGCCCCGGAACACTACAATTTAATGTATAACTAGCATTTAAATTATTTTTTCTAAAGTACGACATTGCATTTATCAACATGGAATCTTGTTTCCCAGTTTGCTACCCAGTTTTCCTCAACCAATTTATATTCCTCTGATCCTAAGAGTCACGCCCCTTCTTGCATAATTTTTTTATTATTATTAATCTATTTGCATGTTAAAAAAATAATTTCATATTTATTTTATGCCTCACTACAACGCTGTTTGCTTTCATCTACAGTTACCAGTAACTAATGATGTTTCTCTTCAGAATTCTGTAGCAGTAAATGTCAGCAACTTTAATAGTCTTCAACACTGTAATTTTTTTTGCACATATGTCCCAACAATTTACATACAGATGAAGCCACTTGGATTTGTGAGTTAAATGCGTCATGACTCAGGGGTAATTGAAGAAACTGTGTTATCTTAAGTCATCTTAACTCATTTAATGCATTTAACCTTTTCATTAGCATACCAAAGCTCAATTGTTCACAATGGTGAATGCTTTAATTAGATGGGATGTTGTGACACAGTTTTCTGTGTTAAATGAGATAAATGGGATATCTGTGTTTAGTTATTCTGTGTCAAACAGACAAACCAAAGTGGCTGCATCTGTATGTCTTAAAGGATTTCTGTTGTGAGAAAACATGTTTTTTTAAACACATCAGTTAATAGTGCTGTTCTGGCAGACCTCTGCACCGAAATCCACTTTTTTTAAATAGCGAACAGATTTTTTTTTATATTTCATTTTGAAATCTGACATGGAGCTAGACACGTTGTTGGTTTCCAATGTGCCCTTAATCGTCAGTCATTCAATGTGTCTTCCTCTAGCTATAGTGACTAGCACGTTGGTAAACTGGGCTTGCCTGTCATTTTTATACATTTTCTTGATGTTCTATGACGGAAACATGAAAACAGCATATGTGGAAGCACTTGATACCATCTATAGAGCTATAGGATATTTGTAGAAAGCCCTATAGTAAAATACTAAATAGATAAGACTATGAAGATTTTCATTCATCCAGGTCATAGTATATCTAGTATAGGTCAATCTAAAAACAACTGGACTTGCTGCATAATCAATGAAGACGTTTCACTACTCATCCGAGCAGCTTCTTCAGTTCAACTGACTGGTGTGGGAAGTTCTCCACATTTACAATGGCACATTGTAACTCTTCAAAGAGGTGACATCTGAAGAAACTCACAGAGGTGTTGATTCTGTGTAGTTGTGATAGGATTATCCAATGTGTCATGCAACTCCTAGATACAGTTGTTACTTGTGAGAGTTGCATGAATGGATGTGTGAAGTGTTCTGAATCCGCCGGGGTACAGATGTTAGAACAGCATTGTATGTAGCAGACAGGTGGTGAGTTTCTTCAGATGTCACCTCTTTGAAGAGTTACAATGTGCCATTGTAAATGGATTAGTGGAAGAGTTTATATGACGAGAACTTCCCACACCAGTCAGTTGAACTGAAGAAGCTGCTCGGATGAGTAGTGAAACGTCTTCATTGATTATGCAGCAAGTCCAGTTGTTTTTAGTTTGACCTATACTAGATATACTAAATAGATAACAAGATTGGCATGCACTACTAGAATGGAATAATTTCTACCACTTAGTAACCCTCACCCTTGAACTTTATTTTCTGCTTTCATGACTTTAGGAGGAAGTGTTCTTCCACAGAGACCATGCTGTATATTAACTTTCACAAACAAACTCATCATCTGGTTGGCAAAAAAGATCTCCAGCTGGCAACATTTAGGGGGTTATTTATCAAGGTCCGAATTTATCTCAATATCGGCTGCTACATACTCCGATCTAACTCGCTCGGGTTTTTAACGCTTATTTATTAAATTTTCGCGAAAATTTGCTTTGCGGGAAAAGCTCCAATTTTCTTGATTTTTTCGTGAATTTGAGCTTTCACCCAAAGCTCTGAAAACATTGTGAAATTGCCAGTAACCCCCGACACAACCAAAGATCAATGGGACTGTTCCCATTGACTTTTATGCAGCCTCGACAGGTTTGAGATGCTGTGTTTTTATATTCAGACGTTTTAGCCCCTGTGGGTTTAATAAATTCCGAAAAATTCGTGATTTTTTTTAAAAGTCGATTTAAAAAAAAAAATCACAATTTTTTTGGATTTCGGGTATTCGGAGCTTAGTAAATAGGCCCCCAGAGTGTTTACTATCCGCCCATTTTACAAAATTATCAGTGAAACACAGAACACATTTATAGTCTTATCAAATTTCTGTCAGTCTAGAGATGGCACATAATCCTGCTATATTCTGTACAACATAAAAAATGTAAACTTTTTTTCTTCAAAAGTTTGAACAATATCTTTTCAGACCTTTTTTTCTCTAAAAGGGTCATTGTCATTTTTCTTGTTTATAATACATGTTCAATATTTAGCTCTGCTATTTACTAGTTACCCTATTATGGGAATGAAAGGAACCATGACAATGCAAGCTGTACACTGAACATTTCTTAGGTCAAAAAGAAAGTAAGAAAATGTATCCGTCTGTAATAATTTGATTTACCATTACTGAGCTTTGTAGGCAATGAAAAAAATTCTCTTTGGGTGATCAAGGTAACCACTTTAGACTCCACTCTTGATGAGGAACAGGTAAGTAATTGATTCATTTTAGCTCTATGGTAGATGCACCAACCTATAATTGAAATTCATTGGGGCAAATTCCCTAAAGGGTGAATTTCTGCCAGCAAAGGATCCACTACACTTCACGCCACTTTGCCAGGCGTGAATTTGTTACCACTATGCCAATTCAATAAAATGCAAAGTTGTGTCTCTGTAGCCAAATACTGGTTAAGATTCGCTAGCATTAATAGGGAACTTTCACAAGCGTTAATTTCTGTCTATCGAAACGTCATTAGTACATTTGCGCTTAGGTCAATTTGAATAGGGCGGATACATATAGGTCATATAGAAATCTTCATTAGAGATGTGGGTGTAAATAGTTGAAGTGGCCACTTATTATTACAAATGTCCAAGGAAGCAAAATAGATCCTCTAATGTCCTAGACACGAGCCCACCCTAAAACAAATGTGGCATGCCCCTCAAATGGTTGGGAAAAAAAAGTTAACACAAAATCTTTAATAGTCAGGACTTTTAAAGAAATCCCGCTTTAAAATATGAAAAAATTCCAGCATTTTTTGCAACTTTTATGACTTTTTGGCACACGGGATATGATGTTACTGACATAAAATTGAGGAGGATGTAGTTCCATCTTCTCAGTTCGCCAGGTCTAAGGTGGCAAAATAAACTCTGGGGAAAGTGACTTAACTTTCTGTAAAATTCACACTTTAATGAATTTGTGGCGTAGCAATCATTCACCTGAGCGAAAATTCGCCTGGCAATGTCACTGCTTTTGGTATTTCTGCCGATTTTTTTCTAGCGACAGCAACTTCGCCCTTTACTAAATTATGTCTATTAATGCCAGACTTGCTCTTTTATTTATCACATGTGGGTTTATCATAGAGCAGGGCTCCCCAACCTTTTTGTACCCAAAATCACATTCGATTGTAAAAACAGTTGAGGAGCAGTATTGCAACAATACCAAAATATCCACAAAACTTGTGATTTAACTTTCTGAAGGTACATTTGCTCAAAATCAGTGCAAAATATGTATTTAAGTTAAGCTTTACATATGTCAGCAATTTCTGGGTTCAGTTAACTTATTATTGTGTGTACTCATGTGATAGGACTGCTATTCCAGCACACAGGGCAGGGTTTATCTCGTCCTTTAAAATGACCATAAAAATAAAATGTGTGCCTGTAAACATTGTTTCATAATGAGTATAGTATGAAAAGAGAGGAAGAAATTTCACACTTGGAAGCAGGTGCCTTAAACTAAAAAACAAGAGGGATCATTTACAGTGTGTAAAGTGCAGTTTTGTACTCCATTTGTCATGTTTTTACCCAAAATGCAGTGTTTTCTTTCCAATATTTCAAGTATTGTTGCTGTGTCCAAACACGTGTAATGGGGGTGTGCGTTTTATCGAGTCAGATTTAATTGTGTTTTTTCAGCTCATACCTTCAAATTTACAACTGCCTGTGATTCTTTAGATGCCAGTATGCTAGAGCTATTGATGCAGCAGGAACCATGGAATTACCGGCAGCAGGAAGGCGGTGTCAGCTACAGGGTCTTCCTACATCAATATGTGTTTTTGCAAGCAATTCGAACAGGAAGTGGGACATATTCACTGACACCAAGCACAACTATTTAGTGCAAAGTAAATCTTTTGACATAATTAGGGCATATTTAATACTGCAAAGTGCCACCAGGGCAGTTTATCAAAACACAGCACACTTGTGTCTAAAAAAAACAGGTGCCAACGTCATTTGAAGAGACAAAATCCAAACACTGAAGATGTTCAACAGACTTGCTTCCAATGCACATTGGGGGTAATTTATCAACAGTGGGCAAATTTGCCCATGGGCAGTAACCCATGGCAACCAATCAAATAGCTGCATCAATTTAATTCCAGTTCTAATTGCAGCTGGCTTTTAAAAGCTAATCACTGATTGGTTGCCATATGTAACTGCCCATGGGCAAATTTCCCCAGTGTTAATAAATAAGCCCCATTGAGGTGCTAGCAAAGCTGTGCTTATTTTATAATATCATCAGATACATCAACCCCTACAACCACAAAAGCACTGGGATTATGTAAAAAAACAAAACATGGTGATTGTGCCTGCTTTGCACACTGCATTGCTTTGCACACTGCATATAAAGAAGCTTATGAGTAGTAAGTACCTAATGAATTGTGTCATCAATTAGAAATGGTATTATTGGCTGTTTATTGACTGCCTGTGATTGGCTGTTTTAATTTAAAATATTATGGTTTATTCAGTGTTATTTTTTTAGCCCCCCAGAGATGTGGGCTAATATAGTAGGCTGCCTATATCAGGAGGGAGCTCCTGTCTGGGTGGCCATTCTGAGGCAAACACATACTCATAATGAGTAAGTGCCGCAAGTCACTCATTATGCACATGACTTGAGCTCGTAAGACTTGCGTATGGCTATGGGCACACATACTTTTTTCTGCCGTGGTTTTTAAAAAAAAGTCGGCCACTGTGTAAATACGCTAGCGGAAGTGCCATAGCCTAAACTTGAAACTGCTACGCAGCAGTCAGCTTTTTTATAAACCGCGGCAGAAACACAGCAGAAAAATGTATGTGTGTCCATAGCCTAAAATGTGCATATGCGCTATCCAAGATTGCAGCCCACACTGGAAACTCCCTCACGGTGCAAGTGACCTAGCACTGGCGGGGGCTATTATTTTTCTATTGGCCCACACTTTTGATAGGGTCAAATAAATGGTGACCAATGCCCTTTAAACCTACAACTACGTGCCCTCAAAGCAAGAAATGTGTAAGACTACTTCTTTGAGATTTTTTGTCTTAATAAAACTTCTTTTTAACTGCATCAACTCCTCTTTGGTGGTCCAGTTTGTACCAGCTCATGTTTAAAGAAAGAAAGTAGTCATAACCTCCCCTAAGATGGGGCATGAGCACTGGGACCCCGGTTAACATTGGAGAATTAACCCTTAATACAATGTATGATAATTTATGATAATATGGATATATGGAAGCCACTTGAATATATAAATAGCAGGGCCCTGCCATTGTTAAAGGCAACCCTGATAAGGACATTCCAGGAGTCCACTTGCAGCAGGATTAGTACAAAAAAACATTTATGTCTCATTTTGCTAAGAAATTATGTGTAATCCAGCAGAACCAAGGTGGCACAGTGCAAATCTTTTAGAAAGACTTGACCTAGATGAGATAACATGCTCTGTTGTAATATCCATGTCGCTACATCAAACAGCTCTTCTTTATGTTTACAGAAACACAACAAAGATCGGCGTGAAAAACACTGAAGAAAATTGACCTTGGCACGTCTTATCAGAGAAACCCAAACACAACTTCATTGGCTCCTAATTAATGTACACAAGAACATTTTTCCTTGAAGGTCACTGCTGTTGAAGTCTTATCTTCATTTTCAAAAGGAACTTCTGAACCTAAAATAAATAAGAAGAAGGAGAGGTTTGGTGGTTAACAGCAATGGCTTTGAATGGCATTTTATCCGCACAATTGTTATCTGACTCAGATCCATTGAGAAGAAAATGTTGCCTAGAAATTGTAGGCTCCTTGTCCTGCCTTTTGAAGTGCTGATATATTAACACAGTATACAGCTGAAAAGACACGGGATGTTTTGTCACCAGTCATATAGTCTTCCATTAAGGCAACAAATGTACAAAAACACCTTCATTTTACAGGTGATTTCCAATGTAATTTTTCATGTTTTTTTTAACCAGAATGCAGTGTTTATCCCCATACTTCCAGAATAATTGGCCAGGAGGGGTAGTTGCAGCTGACCCAATTGTGCCTAATGTACAGGGTTGGACTGAGCCTCCCAGGGCCCACCAGTACTGCAACTGAAAGGCCCTCTTCCTGGCACATTCATTTCAATCTAGCTCATGCGTGCCACTTACCACACTACTTAGTCTGGGTAGACAAGAGGCTAGGTTCCAGACAGGGGAGCAGCCTAGGTCACAGGGCCCATGAAGGCCAGGGCCCACTGAGTTTTTTCCCAGTGTTTCGGTGGCCCATTCCAACGTTGCCAATGTTTAAAAGTGTGTTTAATAATGTCTGCACCTGATTTTTAGGAGCAATTTTTCTGTGCCATTTTGACACAGGTCACAGTGGGAACTCTGGAAGATGGCAATAACTCCACGGTTCCCCTGTCAATTGTCCGGAAATCTGAAGAGGATGCAGGAATACATTTACCACCAATTAAGAATAAGTTCACCAGTAGAGGCTGTGGGTGGGTCTACAAGGGTCGTGTGTAGATGAACCGCACCTCTCACCCTTTCCACGATGCTTCCTGCCCTGGTGGTGCAGATCTCTCTAGACGGTCGGCACTCGTCAGTACAATGTAGAAGATTTAAGGGCGTGCCATGGCATCAATGGGTGGGGCTATGATATCACAAGGGGCAGGATCATGACATTCAGAGGGCAAGAGTATGGATTTGAAGCAGGCTGGGGGCGTATTAAGTACATACAAATTTACTGGCTAGTATATTGCTAGTAAATGTGTGGTACAAGCCCGGTAAAATACCAGCCAGATGGAAACCCTTGGCAGGACAGACACCCTGAATTTGAATGCAACTATAGGGCAGTGCAAGAAGCTTGTTTGAGCCCTATGATCTAGTAAATTTCCAAAAACAATGTATGATCATCTGTGTGTGTGTGTCTTCAAATATACAGTCATAATAGTGAAAGCGACTCCTTGGTTGACCTAGCAGGCCTCCATCAAATTGCCTTCAAATGGGAGGACATGTATGCAAGAGTGGGTGTGCGTGGATCCAAGTGTGTGCTTGTTTTGCAGTGTGAACCCATTTTACTATTAAAAAAAAAATAGTATTAGCACATGAGCCAAGAACACTGAATATTTAGTCATTAAAGAGTTGGTAGCACCACCATGCCAACAATTCATGGCCATTCAATCCTTCTCTGTCCCCTGATTTGCTTAGAGGATATGGATTTGTCTAACATATGGGGGCACATGACATTTTTGCTGATGCATTTGGTGCTGGCATAATCAAATTAATCATCAGAATATATTCCATCATCTACATCCCAATGCTAAAGCATAAATTAAGGAACCCTAAACTGAAAATCAAAAGATCTATACAAATGTATTGGGGAAGTTCAAGGTCATGGCTGGTGCCGTTGGCCATTCTGTTCGGTACAAAGAGAGATGTTAAATACCGTTGTTTAATTCAGGGGAAACTTAGGGCAAATTATTTTAAAAGGGACCATGCATTCTCTCCACGGTCACACCACATTTTTGTTGAAAGCTAAATATTGTATCATGCACGTAGAAGGCAAAAAAAGCAATAACTGGTACTTCCACTATTTCACACAAACAATATTGTTGATGAGGGCAGTGTCCTGATTCATTGCGATAAGTGCATTGTGTTTTACTGCATGACCTTCATGCTTCTTTTCACTGGAATCACGTAAAGTTGGACGGCTCCTGACATCTAATGCGGGAACAGATGAGTCGAACAAGAAAAGTGACAGAAAGACAAATAGGTTTCCTATAAACATTAAGAATTGCTAACTAAGACCACACATGAGAATGCATATTTAAGAAGTCCAACTCAGCAAATAGGGAGTCTGGCTCCAAGAATTTCATTAATACGTAAGTCCCAAGACAGAGTCAAATGTATAGCAGCTCTGAAACCATTCTACCATTTTAGTGCACAGCTTGATGCCTAAAAATACTTTAAAGGACATTACTATAGAATTTTTGATAACTGGGAAAAAGTGGAATTTATTTTTAATTGATTCAATATTTACATTTACATGTTTTACAAGTATATTATGTTTTGATATATAGAGAATATACTTATCCTGCTTCATTTTGTCTGTATCTCTAGCAGAAACCACAGCTCATTTATACATTAAATAAACCCAACAGGATTGTTATGCCTCCAATAAGGATTTATTATATTTTAGCTTAGATTAAAGTGCAAGGTATTGTTTAGTGATGGGCGAATTTGCGAAACTGCGCTGGCATCTTGTTTTTGACGCCGGTGCCCGTTTTTTTTTACGCCGACGCCCGTTTTTCGACGCCGACACCCGTTTTTGATGCCGACACCCATTTTTTAACGCTGGCGTCTGTTTTTTTTGACACCGGTGACAATTTGTTTTTGACGCTGGCGAACTTTCGGCAGCAAATTTTCGCTGCCGTTTTGCAAATTTATTCGCCGGTGGCGAATCGCGCAAATTCGCTGCAAATTCGCACCTGGCGAATAAATTCGCCCATCACTAGTATTGTTTTATTATTGCAGATAAAAAGAAATACATTTTTAAAATTGTAATCAAACTACTGTGGAGTCTATTGGAGTTGGAGATGGCCTTCCTGTAATTCAGAACTTTTTGAAAAACAGGTATTCCTGATGGTTGGGAAGGATGTAGGTATTACCTCTCCTGCATCTACATGTCCCCATCTTTCCCTTACACCAGGCCCGGACTGGCAATCTGTGGGTTCTGGCAAATGCCAGAGAGGCTGCTATAAGGTGCCATAGAAAGTCAGTATTTAGTAATGATGCACCGAATCCACTTTTTTGGATCCGGCCGAACCCCCGAATGCTTCACGAAGGATTCGGCCGAATCCGAACCCTAATTTGCATATGCAAATTACGGGTGGGAAGGGGTAAACATTTTTTACTTCCTTGTTTTCTGACAAAAAGTCACACAATTTCCCTCCCCGCCCCTAATTTGCATATGCAAATTAGGATTCGGTTCGGCCGGGCAGAAGGATTCGGCCGAATCCGAATCCTGCAGAAAAAGGCCGAATCCTGGCCGAATCCTGAACCGAATCCTGGATTCGGTGCATTCCTAGTATTTAGTGGGCTGGTAGGGGACATTTGGGCCTCTGTGTACCTGAAATGCCAGGGTCTATTTCAATTCTTTCAGTCCTTACACTGGTTATGTCAGCAGCTTATTGGACCATCTAAGGGGCCTTCCAAAGGGCTTCCCCAATTGAAGCTAGAACCACATGTGGTCCTCTCTCTGACCCTGGTATTTCTGTCATTGAGGTCCTCAAGGTGGGCATATTGGGAAGAGATTTGCTTGTTAGGTAAATTCAAAAAATGAACAGATCTTTGCATCTATGGCCACCATAACTTGATGGTGTAGGACTCCAGGGGGACCTGTACCTACTGGCCTTGTGCCCATTGGCTCTGCACTGGATTTCTAGGTGCAAAGTGCCTCTATGCTCTGGACACAACTGCGTTTTGAATGAGCAATAAGGGCACACTAGGGCACACTTTTGCCCTAACAAGGAAGGGAAAAATATACCTTATGTGTATGTGGGATTACATATACAGCAATGCATAATGGCAATACTGTACTTTATCTGCATGTAGCTACATATTTTGCCTAAGGCGCAAAGTCCAGGATTTAGTACAAATCCCATGCAAGATTACTATTCCTTAATTAATTGTTGAACTAAATCCAAACCCTATGAGGCTCAATCATGTCAATGTGGGGCAAAAATTAATTAAAGAAGAGACCGGCACACAAGGCACTCAAGTTGCAGGGAGCACCCGCTTGTTTTAATGTGTGTAAATGCAATGTTTCAGGGGCAGGCCCCTTTGTCAAGTATGTGGGAATCGTAATGCGGAAAATATAAATAGGGTGGCCAATTAACAAATTTACATATACAATTAGCAGTGTTTTTAAGCAAAAAATTGGCATAATGCATGAAAAATACTACATGAGAAATATTAAATCCCCCAAAGTGAGTATATTCAGTGTCCAAGAGGATTTTTTTTAGTTACTATAGTCCATGATTGCAAACCATCAAAAAGTAAATCCTTAGGTGATTAAAAAAAGAAAAGAAAAAGTCCAGAATTGAAACAATTAAAGAAATTAGCTAAAGGAAAACATAATTTATAAATTGAAATAAAGTAACAACCAAAATTAGGAAAAGGCAATTGGCAACAGTTGTAAAAAGTTACAAAGTATCATACTAACCCTGTATTTAGAGGGAATGGAATAGGGAAATTTTACCTGTCCTTGGGCAGATATTAGGATGGTTTCTTATCTGTTAAAAGAGTAAAAAAGACAACAAAATTAGCCAAATCAATAGTAATTCATAAGAAGCAAGACAAATTGTACTCTTCATTAAGGCCCTTAAGGTTTTTTATTTTAGCCAAATCCAAAAACACTCCCTCTGGAGTAGCTGACTTTTCTTGAGGCAAAAACAGCTAAATCGCAAAAGATGATATCATTATTCAGTTCACTTTTAATGACTCTGTAAAATTTGATTGTTAAAAATAGACCTCCTAGTGACTTCCATAGAATCTTGTCGGGATTTGAATTTTGGTAATTTTTTTTCCATCTATACAAAAAAATCTGAGATCTTGTTTTCTTACTCACATTTTAATTTACATTTAAGGTCATGGGAGTTTAACACACAACTGAAGGTGCATCGATTTAGTTATTTTAGGTGAATTCATTGATTATGAAATAAATAACTGTCTTGCCTTCATCAGATTCTGAGCAGCAGTTATCATAGAAATGCTTGCCTTTACCCAACCAAAACTGTTGACACATGTAAGGACCCTTGTTTAATTCAGCATAAAGTCTCCTGCAAAAACATCTTTGAATTTGAAATCCACAAATATTTCTGCCAGTTTACAGGCCTGTAACTCAAAAACCCTAAATTCAAATGCAGCACCCACCAGCACTGTATGCCTGGCAGAACTCTGCATATGGACATCATTAAACCCACAAGTTGTGCAATGTTATTTTACAGTGTATTAATAAGCTTAACACCGTTAAAGGTGTCTGTGTAACAACTATGTAACCCCAGAGATTCATAATGACTTGTGATTCACACACCTAAAATAAGGAATATGCACGCTGATTTAGTGTCAAAAGGTAAGTTCTTCTGGTTCTTTAAGTTGTTATGTTTCCCTCCTACACACACATGTATCTATATATATATATATATATATATATATATATATATATATATATATATATATATATATATTGCAACTGCCTGTCACTACTCAACACAGTTTGGCCCTAACATTTCTTGGTTGTAACAGTTCTATTTATCATGTGGGAGGAGTCACATCTTTGACTCTTGTTTATAAATTCTATAACCATTCATTTAGTTCTCCAGAGCTTCTCCATTATCTTCTATACAATTATAGCTCTGCAACCCTACTGGAGCTTGAGTGACAACCCCCTTGGCTAGACAGTATATTAGTGATGGGCAAATAAATTCGCCAGGCCTAAATTCTTGGCGAATTTCCACAGCAGCATCAAAAAAATTTTGACTCGTATCTGTAAAATTGATTGTGTCAAAACTGTTGCGCGTCAACATTATTCGGACGCCCATTGACTTTAAGGCGGGCGTCAAAATTGATGCAAGCATTGAAATTGCTGCGAACTGACATGGGCGTCAAAATTGAGGTTGCGTCAAAATTAGTGTTTTGTTAATTTTCTCCGGGAATATATTTGTTGAATCAAAAAGGGACAAATTCGCCCATCATTGCAATAGATTATTTATACAGCCCATTATACAAACATTTTTCCTTGCATGGTTACAGGACTTTCTATTTAAATATCCACGGTTGCATTTTCAATTTCCATAAGTGAGGCACAATTAATTTCAATCAATCTATATTTATTTCCCCATAATACACCTTTGTATACTCTCCAGTGACAATGCCCCGTCTAAGTATTTATCATTCATGGGAAATGTTGAAGCAGATTTATTCATTTTTGAAATTTGTGGAATAAATCAACATTCAATCATGTTAATTTGCAGAAAAAAGATCAAAACCAATATCACATTGCTCCATTAAATTTTACAAATTTGACTGTTACAAAAATAAAATAGCTTAAATGTTAAAAATATCCCGCACTGATCACTGATCAAGATTTTGTCTTTTGTAATTACATTTTGAAAATCTAAGCTTTGAAAAATCAATTTCGAAAAAATTCCATACATGATTTTTTCTGCCGGACAGCAAATGGCTTGTTATATCAGACTAAAAGAAGTGCTCCTTCTTGTAAAGATAAGTTCTACCCTATAATTTTCTCAATGGGCTAACACGGTACAAAAACATTACATGGCACCTCTAGATTAGCAACCCACATACTGTTAAGTCTTACCACTGTCTAGATGAGTCCCTTGATGGGATCAGTTTTCCCACATTATTCTTAGAAATGGGATTTTAAGCAATTTTGAGTGAATTACCCCCATTTACAGAAGTGGTTCCCAAACTATCAGGGGCTCAGAGGTTTGGTTGGGGGACCCTACCTAAAAGTCAGTTACAGATAGGTTTAAAGGAGAAGGAAAGTCGTTTACCACTTGGCGGTGCCAAATGTTTGGCACCTTCAAGTGAATGTATTTACTTACCTGAAACCCCGGGCCCTGGGTTATTCCAGCAAGCACCATGGATCACTTCTCTTCCGGCTTCTTCTTTCTTCAAATTTCCAGAGGCAGACGCATGCGCAATGTAATGAAAAAGCTGACTTTCTAGTTAAAGTTCGACTTTTCACTCTAATGCGCATGCACAGCCGCGAGAAGAAAGAAGAAACCAGAAGAGAAGTGATCCGTGGTGCTCGCTGGAAGCCCCAAGTGGTAAACGACTTTCCTTCTCCTTTAAGGAGAATATCTATGTGTTCTCTCAAACACTCTCTCTCAAACACTCCATTATTGAGTTCAATTAGAGTGACAGTCAACTCTTCTTTGATGGCCTAGCTATTCTTAGAACTATGGCTCAATATCTGATCCATCTATCTTTTTATGTAATAATGTTGGTGAAAAATGACACCTGTCTATTGAATTCAACCTTTTTGTTTAAATGAAAGCTGACTAACTTCTAGATGATCCAGAGGAAGGCAAAATAAGATCTTTAGCCTCTCCAATTTGCCTCAAAAGAGAAAAAAATCCTTCCAGACTCCAAGATGGCCATCGGACCAGTCATTGACTCAACCCTGTATTTTGTCCCATGCCAAAAAAGTCATCCAACCCAACTTCACAGCTCTCACTACAAAAACCTTATTTGTGTCCTAAAGTGGAACCTCCTTTCTTCTAATCAGAATGGATGTCCTCATTGTCTGCAGGAAGGATCAACTGGTGAATAAAACATCAGAGATGTATTGTATGGTCCCTTTATAAATGTACACCTTATTGTGATATTCCCATTCAAACATTTCTACATTTTAAAAAAATCCCCTTTTTTCTTAACTGAGACCTTCCATACTCTTTTCTGGACTTCTTTGTTATAATATGCATATGTATAACCTTGTAATGAGCTAAGTGGGCTGAAGTTGGGCCTCAAAGGGGGGTTTGAACTAAATAAGTCTGACAACTGCAGATACAGATGGACTTATACAGAAAATAACAGTATCCCCTATTGTAATTTTATTTTAGAATTCACATGTTTCAGTTAGTCATGTGATAAAATGACATCACTAAGTACCAGCTCATCAGTACCAGTGGCATCACTCATCATTGTTTATAAGGATACATTTTAGAGGATATGCAAGGCTCTTTTGTGTTATATACAGTGATGATTAGTGAGGGGCGAATTTCTCTCATTTTGCTTCGTCGAAAAATTAGCAAATTTCCCGTGAAACGACAAAAAATTTGTGAAACTCTAAAATTGATACCACTGTCAATTTTGGACGTTCATCTGAAAAGTCTCTTGTGTCAATTTGACACTGGCGTTAAAGTTAATCGCCATTCGAATAGAACAACTTTTCAGTCGTGCGTCCAAAACATTTTGCCGCTGGAGTATTGCAAATTTATTCGCTGGCGGTGAAACGGTGGCAAATTCGAACCAGTTGAATCTGTCCGCCCATCACTAGTGATGATCTATTTTTACTCAGTATACCCCACATTTACTCTCAACCTCACCACAAAGTTGCTGCTTCATTTAGGCTGCAGCAAGTAATTTTCAGAAGTGAGCTGTTAAAGACAGAAAACTTTTGTACTCGTATTTTGTACAAAGATGCACAGTTTCTATATTTACCATTTCTTCAACTGAGTCTTTTAATTGTCACAAATTCTGGGGTCTGGTGCTACATAATTATTTTTTTGGCAGTTTAAGAGCTATTTGTCTATATTTGCTGCAGACCCAGTGCATCTGTTCTTTAGAATATTGGCAGATAGCATGGAGGAACATACAAAAAGTGTAGATAACACGGAGCTGCAGCTTGAACCAGAAGAATCTATTCTGGATAATAACGAGGGAAACAAAAATAAAGCAGAAATTTCAGAATAAATTTAAAAAAATATTTAAACAAAAGGTTACAAAAGTAAAACTGTGATACAATTACACTTTCTTTGGTTTATTTGTATAAAAATGGGATTTGTCATTCCCTTAAAAACACAATACATTGAATGGGTTTTTCGTTCATAAATAAAGTTATTTACTTAAGAGAAGGCAGGGCCCATGTGTAAAAAAAGGGCACAACAATCTCTGTGCTGCAAAACCTACATGCACATAATTCAGACACACGTTACGGAGTGGCAGAAGCCACAGGCCGCAATAGGGCCCTATCATTACTGCCTGATGCAGCTAATTGTTTTCATCAACCATTGTTAAGGCTCAGTGAGAAATACTCCTGTAACATAACCTGGTGATCTAGTGGGCCGGCAGGGACGCCCGCCACGCACGGATTACCTCTTCTTCTGTGGTTCTTGGTGATTCCTAGGGCACATGTGTCGCGCACTTTCAGGTTTTACGCGTCATGCGCGTGGTGCGAGATTCATATATTTAAAGGGGCTTTGAGCCCAAACTCATTGGCCATTGTTAGGTCTAATTCGCTAGTATCTGGGTGTGATTCTGTCTTGTTTTAATTCTGGTTTTGATCCTTGCCTGCCTGGCTATTCTGAACTCTGCCAATTCTGACCCTTGCACTCTCAGAATTACCCGCAATTCGGCGCTGACAAAGGCATCCACGGAGTTGCTGCTGTATTGGTTGAACAGCTTTTATTGAACAACACATTGGCAGTGGGTGAGTGATAGAACTCTTCTTCTGACTCTTGCCTGCCTGACTATTCTTTGAATGTTGCCTGTACCTAGTGATGGGCGAATTTGCGCCGTTTCGCTTCACCGGAAAATTTGCAAAATTCGCGAAATGGCAAAAAATTCGCGAAACTGCGCCGGTGCCCGTTTTCGATGCCGGCGCCCGTTTTCGACGCCGGCGCCCGTTTTTGACGCCGGCGTCTGTTTTTTTTCGAAAAAAAAATTTTGACGCCGGCGATTCGCGAATTTATTCGCTGGTGGCGAAACGCGCAAATTCACTGCGAATTCGCCCATCACTACCTGTACCAACCCCGGCCTGATTGACCTTGCTTGAATTCCTGCTGAACCGACCATTGTCTGTCTGACCCTGCTTAAACTCTGCCTGTACCGACCCCAGCCTGCCTGACTACGCTTCTCGTGTATTCCCTGAACTGGTACCTTCCGCCCAAAACCTTGGAAACGCACGTGCCCCTTTGCTCGTTCAGAACATCTGCTTTGCTCCTCTTAAGGTAAAACCTGGCGCCATCTGAGTAGCTGAGGGCTCCTCCCTCTGCTACAGGTGGAAGATTGAGCCGTGACCAGGGAGCTGAGCAATTGTTCTGAATTGAGGGAGCCGTACATGACAACTCCTAGGTACAATGGAATAATGAATTTAGCATCATGAAATAAAGTAAACTGTGTTGGGGTATCATGTTGCAGGTATAATAACAGAGCCATTGCAATGTAAGCTTACCGCTAATTTTTAAAACTCTTAAGTGGGGGTGCAATGAGGCTGTGACCACAGACAAATAAGTCCTCTGCACTCAACCCATTATCAATTAATTAAGGAAACTTAGACATTTTGGACCAGATTCATTTCAGTGAGAAAAAGTTGTGTCATGGTTTCTCACATGAAAATGTAATGGATGAAATTTTATTTGAGGATCAAAAAACTTTATTCCTAATTCAGTTCCAGTTTTTTCTCAAATGCTTTTCACATGATAAACCATGAGATATTGTAGGTTTTTCTGAATTGCATATCAAAAGGTATCTCATCTATGACTTTTCACATGATAAACCTTTTTGTCACCAAATTGAATCTGGTCCTTTGTGCCTTAAGCTACTAAAAATGCCCTCCAAGGATTTGAAAGAAAAAGAGACTCACATGCCCCTACTGCAGCCACTCTTTCATTGTGTCCAATCCTAATGGTGTGTTGGTTTCCTCGTACTGGTCTCCATCCAGTGGACATCATATGTAGGGGGTTTAGTGGGCGAGAGAACCATTCCACACACATGGGATAAAAATCACTGTCCAGCTTTATTTTGAATAGTTAAAACAACAAACAGGCATCTATTACAGATGTACTCCTACTCTATGACATGTTGAATAACCTGACGCGTTTCATGCCTCTTTCTGGCACTTCATCAGAGGTGAGGCACTAAAAATGCCCTCCCCTTTAAACAGAACTGGGATTGTTTGTCAATTTATTGCAATGTATTTAAACTGGCCAACTACATCAAAGTCATCCCTGGTCTGGTCCAGTCCTACACTCAACTTTCATTTGATTCATTAATAATTCTACTGCTTCATTATACATTTTACACAAGGACTACGTTTTATCTTGTCCTTTTATTGGCCACCACTGGGGTCATTAAAGCTTTAGCCTGATATTATACTTGAGCCAAGAGCACTTTGAAACAGAAATGATTTGCTTTACAGAGTTATTGGAAGGAGCAAGTGAAAGTACTTCTGAACAACACATGGACATTAGTCATAACCCAACTAGGCATCTGTGCCACAAAGCTCAGTCTAAAAATAGAAATACCACCCAGTTAGGTGCACAATTTGAGTTAATTTGCCTTTTTTTAATTGACACCTGCACCCAGTGCAGCTATTTGTAGCGTGCAGGAGCTGCAGCCTAATAACCTTTAGGTGGGGTAAAGGAAATCATGCTCTTAGCACAATGGCCCATTTCCCCTTTGCACTCTCGCACAAGTCACACACAAGACAGTGTGCACAAGATGCACACCCATATTTTATTCTCAGCAAGCTGAAACTGTATCCCCCAAGAGCTTGCACAATATGTTTATGTTTTATTGTTCCATTTTATGTAATGATGCCATGTTGTGTCCACATCTGCTCTAAGATGAATGGGGTCTTTCTAACAAGCTGTCCAGGCTCACTTTCTATCTGGGACAGTGGAGGATTGACATAGTGATACCAAGGGTTCACTTGAGAATATTGTACATATGTTTAAGTCAAAGTTCAAAGGCTGCATAAAATAGACAACCAAAAATAATATCTGGCTGCAAAAAAGTATATCCGTAGTGATAGCATGTACTATTGTACATGTTGCTATTGAAGCAACATCATTTATAATATATAAAAGCAAAATCACAAAGTAAATTTACCGACAATTTAACCAAGATAAAGTGTTGTACAGCACTCTGTTAATTTTATGAGATAGCTGAACCCAATCATGGCGCCCTCTAAGAAATCCTTTCCTTACTAGTTACTTGCAGCCACTTCCGATTGTATTATTTGTTACTCATCTTTGATCTGTTCAAAGAATTCAAACTTTCAGCAAAACCTCAGTGAAGATATGAAACCAGTAGAAGGTAAGGAACGGTGTTGTGAAAATTGGCATGCAACTATTTTCTTAAATAAAGAGAAAAAGGAACAGTTTGAAAACCATAATAATACAGAGTTTACAAAGTTTACCTAAGTGTAGAGGCAAGGTGTTTGTCATTTTAGCTTATGGAAGCATTATCCGCCATGAAGAAGTGCCATTCACATCTCAGTTAAGCTGATGTCCACCCTTCTTTGGATTGATTTTTATTATGGGATTTAAACACAATAAGTGACCTATGGGAAGTGATAAGGAGTTACCTGCCTAGTGAAAGAATGGATACTTAGTAAAGGCTGAAACTGCAAACTAAGCCTGTAAAACTTTTTTCGTAAACTTGGGGTAATCAACCAAAAGGAAATTACTATACTAAATTCTTAATACTTTTTACATCCAGTAGGCAAATCCATTGGGGTAATGAAAAAAGGTGAAGCCATAGTGATGCATAGAAATAGAGGAAGCATACTCTACTGCAGCTGGGGGCACAGTGGCTCTCTACACAGTGAGAAACTTTAATATGTATTTCTGAATCATACTTTCTTGCTCACGTTTAGGGGAGCTAAAATGATTTCACTGTGGGACCTACTAACTTCTAGTTACACCACCTAGGGTTCAGATAATTGTATAGATTAAAATGTTGAATTTCAGGGGTTGGCCACCAGTCTTGTCTTGAGCTGTTTTGCTAATTATTTCAGAAAACAATCTAAAAGATGTCAAAATGCATTCATTGCAGGTTCTTAGACAACAGCTCAACCTCTGTCCCTTCTGTGCCATTTGATTTAAGGGTAGAACTCGATGGTGCACTTTGAGCCGACACATCTCCATACAATGAAACGCATTCGACATGTCCTTAATATACAGGAAGTGAAGGAGAAATCGCAGGTAAGAACTACATTTATCCCACTGTCGGATGAAGATGCAGCATGCAGCGTTTTCATCCAACAGTCGGATAAATGTAGTTCTTACCAGCGATTTCTCCTTCACTTCCTGTATCTTCAGGACATCTGTCACGTCGCATGAGTTTCATCGCATGGCAACATGTAGGCTCAAGCCGCACCATCGAGTTCTACCCTTAAAGGCAGTGGAACAGCTGCAAGGGTCAGAATGGTTTATTTGATTTTACAGGCAGTTGAAGCAGCTGCAGGGGTCAGAATGGTTTGCAAGTCAGGGTGAAAAAGAGGGATGAACTGATTGTGGGAGACCCAGCAACAGACTGGTTACCTGTGTCCCCAACTTATTGACTGACCACATATGCCCCGACCTAAACAACTCAAGCATGGCCCCATGCTGTGATCTCTATTAGTGCTCGTCCTGCCTATTCCTGTGCCTATATGACATGGGGCAGGTTAGCATGGGTATATAAAACATTATGGCTGATATGTTGTCAGGTGATTTAGGGCTGGAGGGGTCCAGGATTTTTTCCCAGAATCCCAGTGGTACAGTCTGTCAGTGGGGAGACCATGGGAAGATGCTGCAAGAGTCACTCTGCAATTCTTTTTATTTTATCCATATAGATAGGGAACAAAAATGGTTTCAAAAACATATTATCAAACAAGTCTCATCCTATTTCACTTTATGCTGATGGCATCATTATGGTGGGTGGTCACCTATAACTGTGTACATTGGTTTGCAAAAGAACAGTGGAATAACACAATCAGTTGTTGATGGTTCACGTTGTTATGAAACAGCAACCAAATAAGTGATATAAGCACTGAAACTTTCAGAGACATATTCATTATTGGCCCAAATATTTGGCTAAATGACTTAATTTTTGATAATTACCACTAATCAAATTAGTTTGTTTTTCAGAACTTTCAACCCTGCCAGTTAATTAATCTCAATGTTTATCCCATTAATTCACCTAATATTAGAGGTCAGATTCGGTCACTAGTGGGACTGTTAGGAATTTATACAGAGAGCTTATGATAGCAAAATATAACTAAAAATTCCAGTATCATGTCATTGTGCCGTCTTTAGTGCCAATCCGTATATAATGGTTTGTATAATGTCAACTTGGCCCATGTCAACATATATTCAGTTTGACTAAAGTTCTAACCTAAACTTCTGTTGGGTTTCAATGGAATTTGTCCAGTCTAAGTATTGTCTTCTCCAACGGCTTCAGACTCACCAAGAACACATAGGTTTAGAAGAACAGGGTACAACTTCAATAAAAATATTTGAAAACCTAAAAAAAAAAAAAGAGCAGGGCACTTTGTAATTCAAAGAATGCTACTGAAAGAACATATTTCCATATCTAAACTTGTATAGTGAAAGTCTCAATGGTATGTACACAAACCTCTGGGATGAAACGAATTAAATACTTATTTTAAAGACAGTTTCTATGCAATCACCATAGGCAAATCTAATTTTAAATATATATATATGTCTTCATTTCTCAGAAACAAAGAAAAAAAAATGATTTTGCCAGCTGAAGTGGAAAAGAGGAAACCTCAAGACAAAACTCTAAAAGTATTTCTTCACACGCTGACACTGTTAAAACCAAGTATAACAGAATTAGAAAAAGGCTACTTAAAAAGTGCGTCAGGCCTCAACAAACCACACTATATTTTCCTGTTTCTATAGCACACATGCATACTTTTTTCACATTTTTATTTTTAGCAGTGTATACCACAAGAGCCATCGTGAGAATTTTAGCCCTGCATAGTCTGACGAATCACTTTTAATTTGAATTCATGTAGGTGATCACTCGTCTTCCTGGATGGCCATTAAGATCTTTAGGACATGTTGCCTGAATTTCCACACAAAAAAGTGTAAGACATGCAGGTGGAAAATAATAATGATTTAGGGAGGCTTAGCCTCCCATAAAAATATATATAATCATATATATATATATATATATATATATATATATATATATATGTTATCCAATAGAAGCCTTCTATTGGTAGTAAAGATAAAATTCCCTCAAGGAATCAATACTTGTACTTGAAGACAATGAACTGACATTAGAAGATGGGCCACAGGTGTACATTAGTGCATGTAAAGTGTATTAAAGAAATCTCCAAACTACAAGTTTGACGCATTTTGTGCCTATTTAGGAAAAAAATCCCCAAACGTCAATCCTTACACATTTCCAGCTAAAAAACATCCATACATAGTTTATGCAGTTTAAAAAGCCCAACATATGAGACCCTCATCAGAACATCCATCAGGCCTTCATAGCACTGTTTGGTCTGATCATTGGCCTTTTGCTAAACATCAGGTCAGCCTAAGACCTAGTGCATTGGCCAAACAAATAGATCCCACCATGTACAGACAGATTTAGATGTTGGCACAATGCTCTGATCTTTTCTGAAAAAGGGCATATACCTGGTGGAAAACAATGTAGAGGCCCATTTATTAAAAATCAATCTTCAGTGGTGTTAGAGCTTTTTGAAACCATGATTAAGCTCATTTTCTAATGCCATGAAAGTTTTTAAAAGATCCCAATATAAAAAGTATGAATGGAAAAAAATGCTAAATGACACACTGAAAAATAAGAAAACCTCTAAAAATTCTATTATTATTTTTTTGGATGATTACAAAGGAAAAAACATCCAAAAACCTCTAAAAGTCTGACTGGCTAAAAAAAGAGGTCCATCAGGATCAGCACAGCTCCCATTGTCTTCTATAGAACTGCTTTTACTTGCCAAAGTTTTGTATTAGAGTTTTCCGTGGATTTTATAGTTTTAGAGAGATTTAAAATTTTTGAGAACAATTATGATACATGAAAAAATAGCAATCTGAATATTCATAAATTGGCCCCTTAGTCAGAAGATGAAGAAGGGAATAAATCAAAAACTATAAAAAAGTAAAAACTGTAGTCCAATTGAAAAATTGCTTAGAATTAGCCTTTCTAAAACATACTAAAAGTTAACTTAAAGGTGTACAACCCCTTTAAGTGGCCAACATATTTTTCACAAAATTTGGCCACTAGAGGGCATTTGTCATTATGGTCAGTGAATGGGAAGTCATGGCACCCTTCACCCGTTTCAACCAATATAAAGATAAAAAAGATCCCCTTAGCAGCATAAACTAAGCCAATATACTGAGACTTACGGAAAATAACGTGAATATAAAACATGTTTATGAACTGGGTATATTGTCCCTAAGGAGACTTCCATTGCTGCGAGGGAAAACCTCTTTTCTTTAGATCCGTGTTCTTTGAAAAATGATACTCTCATATTGTTATTGTGAATGGAGATGTCAAAATTATTGCATAAGATTATGACGATGAACTTCCTTTTTCTGGCTGCGGGGTTCAGCTGAGAGTCTTTCTAGTTGGAAACTACATTCCTAGGTATTAAGGAAACACGGGGTTGATCTGTATTAGTTGAATTACACAATCTGGACAAGGAATGGGACTTTTCATCTCTCTCCAACAGCAGCTGCAAAGCTCTTGCCAAATTTAGAACAACATTGTGATGAAATCTATCTACCACCGAAATCAATGGGATATTTTTTCTGTTTTAAAAATATTTGTGCTGGAGATAAACATGACTTCTGTGCATGTAAAGCAGGAGTTGGGGGATTGTCTATTAAAATACTAAATGAAAGGAGGAAGGCTGGTGGTGAAATATATTATTTACATAAATTATGTTCATCTTACAGACCACCAGCTTTTCTTACTACATCTGCCCTCATTTTCATTTACCCTCCATTCATCCACTGACACTCTTCTACCCACTTGGTATGAAAACGTACTCTTTACATCTACATTTGACTTGTGTTCCTTGTGTTACTGCTCACATAATCATGGTGAGTAGGAGGCTGAATCAGCGGTTTCTCCATCAGACAAATAGTGTCAGAGATACTACTACATGTGATATTAACGTTACAAGGTTGGAAAACTTGAGCTTGTTTATAAACCACAAACAAGCTGCATCTGTGTCACTATGAGAGTCACACCAGCATACCATTGGTGCTCTCTTCTGCCTTCTGTGCAGTATCTGTTGTTACTGAGCTGTAGAAGCATTTGCTCCTCTTTCATAGGCAAAGTTACCTTGATCTTCTGGCCAATGGATCAACAACTTGGAAGTCTGGGTGCATTGTGCCTTAAGAGTATTGACCCATGGGGACCCAAAGTTACAGGTGGAATGGTACATTGCACAACACAGTTTAGGTTTCATTTGTTGTCTTCACACCTTTGCTCTGGTTTGGCTTGGCAGAACAATTTCTGTCATTACTTTTCTTTGCCAGCTATTTATTTTTGAGGACTACTTACTTCTGAGGCTGGTATAAGCCTATAAAAGCCTTAGACTTCTTGCCCCATGTTCCTGGATCTCCTCAGGAGAATTTGTGCCAAGGGCAGGGGCGTAACTACAGAGGAAGCAGACCCTGCAGCTGCAGGGAGCTCCATAAGGCCCTAATAAATGAGCAATATTAACATATATTTGTAAAACAGGACAACCTGTGGGGCTCAGTATAATCTATTTACTGCCACTGGCCCAGGATGATGCGCTGGAAAATCCGAAGACCCTAAGCCTGGGATGACTATGAAGATTTTCATTGAACTGAAGAAGCTGCTCGGATGAGTAGTGAAACGTCTTCATTGATTACTCAGCAAGTCCAGTTGTTTTTAGATTGACCTATACTAGATAGACTAAGCCTGGTAGACCTTCTGGCCAGGCATTTTGGGATAAAGGTGCATTTTCTTTTCAAAGGAGGACCTGAAAACTTTGCACCCATGTGCACTTTTGTGTTTTCGCTCTTTACACACCTTAGGATCTCAACAATAAAAAAAAACTGACATTCTCCAATACCCCCTACAATTATAAATTTTACAGACACAAAATAAAGAGTATGAGTGCAATTCACAAAGAATACCCTGGACTGACACGTGTGGCCATTAAACAATCTCTGTTATGACAGAACATTATCATTTAAATATTCTTTATAAAGAATTGCAATTCTATAAGAAAATATGCGCTATACTCAGCTTTAATAACAGTCTACCGATCTTTCTATTTGGTCAGTGGGTGCCAGTTTTCTAATATCCCAAGCTCTCTATACAGTAATATACGTAACTATCATCCAGAACAAGAAAAATGAAAAGATGAGGATACAAAGAAATATACAGTATACTGAGTTGTCCGTAGCTAAACTCTTTTATTATACAAAACATACAGTAGCACAAGTAAGATGGGCAACACTGGAACAATTTACCCAGGGGCGGTAACCTTAGCCAACATCTACTGATGAGAGAGGCAGTATGGATTAAAACAATAGATTCTCTTTCCCCTCAAGGATTAAATGATAGCTTCAGTTTAAGATGTTTTTTTTTATAATTAAGACATTGTATTTATTGATGGATACTTTTGTACTGGTGATTTTAATAGTGATACTTTATATTTAGGGACAGATTTATGAAAGGTCAAAATTTCGAGTTCATGGTAGTTTGTAAAAACTCGAAATTCAAAGAAAAAACAGAAATTTTTCAAAAAAATTTAATTTTTCAAATTCGGGTGAATGGGATCAGCCCACAAACTCGAATCAAATTCAAATTGAATTAGATTCAAATTCGATTTGAGTTTTTTCTCCCAAAAAAAATAGATTTTCAGGAAGTCTGCAAACAACTCCAAATTGATCCCAGGACATTCCCATAGGCTAAAACGGCTATTCGGCATGTGTAAGGTGGCGAACAGTCAAATTCGAAGGGCCAGTACATGAAAAATTTAGAAAATCAAATTCTAATTTCTTTAAAAACTCAAATCGAATTTTAACTATTCCCTAGTCAAATTCCACTAATAAAAATATTGATAATTCAAATTTTCACTACGACCCTTGATAAATCTGCCCCTTATTGTTGCAATTTTGTAGATAAGGAGATGTGGACTGTTTGAATTATATTAACCTCATGGGACTTTATATTGACTAAGCAGTTGGTTAAAAAGGAAAAGGGTTAAATAATCACATGTTAGCATCACATAATTTGTAAAGTGTTTAAATGTTTTTCGTTCTCTAACGTGTGTTGCACCCGAGGAAGGAGTTGGTCCCCGATAGCTTATGCTTCAAATTTCTGCAATAAAATGAGATAAAGGCTTTGCAAGAAAAATTGGTGTGCTTCTTCCCTACACAGTCTTGTTGATATACAGTAGGCTTGAGAAAGGGCAAGATTAAGCCCGAAACGTTGCCTGTTGGTACTGACCAATAAACACAACTTTTTCACTTTTGCAACTAAGAGGTGCTGCAGTTATTTCTTCTTCTCTACTTGTTGCTATACAGTAGGACACCTTGATTGCTATCAGTGCTATGTTAATATACTGTATTAACGCATAGTTCCCAGTATAACAAGTGTAAGATAGTAAGAGCTCACCAGATTTCCAGATTTTAGAGGGCCTTTTGTTTGTAGCAGAGTGATACAGTGCTATTCATATCCATTGACTTCAGCTGAAGCATGACAATCATGCAACAGACATGGATAGCTGAACCAAAGTTACAGCAGTCTCCTGTTTTTTTGTCTTGCTCTTAATTTGCCTTCTCTTCAACATAAATCAGTATCTGCAACTGATCAGAGCAATTGGTTCAGATTTACAATAAAGTCAGCCCAACACAAATCACAGGGTGAATGAGATCTAACTCCTGAGGTTCTAAAGTCACTTTAATTGCCAGAGACTTATTTGAGTATTCTCTGGGTTATTTGCTTATGTTTATTTTCTGCAACGATATTGATTCAGTGTCAGCGTTTAATACATTTGGTGACCTTTATCTATTGAATTCCAGACTGTGTAAAAGAAAGATCACTATACACACCCCTAACATGTCCCAGTTTGCAGACCAAAGCTCATAATGAATTGTGCTCAGTCATTTGGGAAGACTAGTAAAGGATTGCTGTGAGCTAGAGCAGAAATGTGTGATCTGATATCAATGAAAGGAAAGCTCTTTTACAGGACCACGATTAGAAGTGTTATTGGGCTGCTGAACCTCTGGGCTGGTTCTTTCTGTGGCTTCAGTGTTTATAAATTCTTCTGCAGTGGAGGTTCTAGACAAAACCCCACTATGGAATCACCAGGGACTAACCACTCTGATAGATCTGACTATATTTTGGACATTTTTCAGTGGTCTTTCTGGCATGTCTGATGGATTGCTTAACTGGCCATTTATACAATGATTATACTGGCGAAGCTTGGGTTAATATGGTGATTATCCATTTTCTATTGTAACCGTACTAGCAGGTTTGGGGTGATTTTGCTGATTAATTCTCTTCTGTAGTAGTTATACAGGCATGACTGGGGTTAATATGCTCATTATTCATTTTCTATAGTATTATACTGGCACATCGAGGATTAATATGCCTGTTATCCGTTTTACTTAGGGATTATATCGGCATGTCTGGGGTTAATATGCACATTATCCATCTAGTATAGTAATTATACTGGCACATCTGGGTTGTGTTGTAGTGAAATAGGCGTTGTATTTAGGAGTGCGGTAAAAAAGTAGGCGTGGTTTAAAACATCGCTGCACTGAGAACAGCAGAATGATGGGGAGCCCACATTCGGCTCTTTGCCCCGGACCCACCAAGGCCTTAAAACGACCCTGCCTCTGCTGTCAGGGAGAGCCAGCACTTTTGCATATGGGCTTAATAAAATAATTCTTTTTTGAACACAACTACAACTTGACTCAGTGTGCTGCTGGTTTTCTCTGGAGAGCCAGCACTACAGCATGGAGCTGCTTTCACATAAACTATTGTTTCTTCTACTCAGAAAAACAGGGAAAGCGATCTGAAAATGAAAATGATGTATAGTTTATATCAACCCATCAGGTCTTTGCTTTTATTCCAACCCATGCTCATCTCTGAGGGGTAGAAATGTATTGAAAAAAATTGAGAATTTGATCAGACAGTTTGAGATTTCTAAACTCAAATGTTTAAGATTTATCAATACAAATGAAAACAATTGCCAACTAAAACGTATATAGAACACAATTAGAGACATATTTTCAACGTTCAAGCATTTTTATTTGCTGACAATATTTGATAAATCTGTGTTAGTGCATTACAATTCTTGTCTGAGGGAGACCAGTCTTGTCTGTGTGACCAGTAAGGCTTGACAACGGACAGCGTAAGGGCCAAAGAAATTGATCTCAATAAAAACACTTGTTTTTACTCTGCTGAATTACCACACCCCTGGCAAGCGTATTGCTGCATGTTCACCACCTACAAAGGGGTATTTTGCTGTATTTGAGTTTCAAGAATCTATCTTGTAGGAGTCTGACTCCATTATTGTTCGTGTGAATGTTTCCAAATGTTTTAAAATCTGTAGAATATTGTAGAATAAATTAACTTGCCAATTCTTATCTCATACCTCATATATCAATCATCTTTCCTTCTCAAATCCCTTCAGCCAGAATCCATTACCAGCAGTGCCGGACTGGGACACCAGGGGCCCACCAAAAACCCTTAGATCAGGGGCCCACTCTCAGTACTTTGTTCTGCCTCTCCTCGCTCAACCTCTATACTCTTCTTTTCTTTACATACTATAATTTATTATTACATCTATTTAGCCTCTTTGTTCAGGAAATAAGGAAATGCCATGAAATAACACAAATGTTTAGATGCAGGAGGGACCACTGACACCTGGGCCCACCGGGAGTTTTCCCAATATCCCGGTGTGCCAGTCCGACACTGATTGCTAGGATTGCCGACTGCTGCGGATGATATATTGTCTTCTCAGGATCTAAATTAGCAGCACGAGGTCCATCTTGGTCAAAGTATAAAGCTGTAGGCAGGTTTCATTATCCTTCCATCAGTTACATTAGCTTTTACAGGCATAAGACAGCAGGGATCATTTGTAAATGCAACATGTAAAGTGTAACATGATGCCATGTCATAATGCAACAAAGTTGCGTCCATCACAACCCATGTATGATGCACCAATATAAACCCCAGTTTGAGGTTTACTATTTTATTTGTAAATCATGGGCAACTTGTGGCATTTGTGTTTGAATGGTGCCACTTAATAACGGCCTTATTGTCCAATGCACTTGCGACACGGCCCAGCTTCGCTTAGCTGAAAATTCAAGGAAACTAGACAAAAATTCACAAAACGTGCCAAACTGTTGTTGAATACATTGGAGTCATTTGGTGTTATGCCAAATGTATTGAAATCATAAACTTCATGACTTGGAGAAAGCTTGAATTTTGCGCTCATCCCTAATATTGACACAGTTTGCTAAAGGATAGAGCAATTCCAGGGTCCCCTAGTGTTTACAATTGTACTTGTGTACATCATGCTACATACAGGTATGGGATCTGTTATCCAGAAACCCGTTATCCAGAAAGCTCCAAGTTACAGAAGGTCATCACCCATAGACTTCATTTTAATTAAATATTTCAAAATTTTAATACAAATTTCCTTTTTCTCTTTAATAATTAAACAGTAGCTTGTACTTGATCCTAACTAAGATATAATTAATCCTTATTGGATTCAAAACAAACCTATTGGTTTTATTTAATGCTTAAATTCTTTTTTTGGCAATCTTAGGGGGTTACATATTAAAGGTCGAGTTGTGTTCTCGATTTTTTCCGAAGTTAGTTTCACTAAAGAAACTCAAATTTTTGGAGGGAAAAAATCGAAATTTTCAAGATTTATTATGCCCCGAAGCTGCTAAAAGTACGAATCCTAAAATACTCCAGTTAATACCTGTTGAATTCATGTAGAACTCAATGGAAGGGGAGGTCCCTTTTGAGGATGTTTTTTGCCTTCATGTTTTATGCTGGTTTGCGCTTGAAAACACGATAAATTCAAGGTATTTTAGGTTTTTTAGCCTATAAACTTGATAAATTTGAGGGATTCAAGTTTTTCCCCAATTGCATTCAATAAAGTTTTTTAACATTCCGTAAATAAGCAAACATTTAAGTTTGTTTAAATTATGAGTTTATTTGAGGTAAAAAAAAAAACTCTCAAACGTGACATTTAATAAATAACCCCCTTAAAGTATGGAGATCCAAATTACGGAAAGACCCCTTATCTGGAAAACCCCAGGTCCCAAGAATTCTGGATAGCAGGTGCCATATCTGTATATGTATAGGTACTCACTGCTGGTTGCAAAGGAGCATACGTATGTGGAAGAATTTTTGTGAAGAACATGAAAATTTTGTGTCCATATTAGCAAGTGAACTCACAGACAAAACAAACGCTTTTTATATTATATTTATATTATTTATATTATTCTTTCCCCTCTTCTGCCGTTATACCTGTTTGTACTTTGCTGATGCAGAACATGACACCGAATTCCCGGCTGCAGATGGACATACAGACTCTGTAAATGTAAAGTAAAGAGGAATACATATAAAAAACTTTATTCCAATCATGGAGAAAGTAATCTGTTCTCCTACTATTGCTCACCTACACTTCCCATGTCAGCCTTTTTTAGAATAAATGTTAGAATAAATATTACAGTTCTTCCCTAGGGTTAACAATGGATATTTGAGCTTGGGTTTGACATCCTTGCCCAAGGGTAAAGAAGGATATCTGAAGCTGGAATATTGCCAAAGGCAAGCAAACACCTGAATTCAACAGAAATACCTCTGTCTGTCAGATCTCTCTTTACCAAAAGTGAAAAACACCTGTTTTCCTGGGTGTTTCTCCTTTCTCTTTTTGTTTCAGTACAGTCAGACACCTTTGTCTCAATGTGGGTGCAGGGTACCTGACCTGGTCACTTCCTTGAAACTATAATACCCATGTATTGTCACTGCCTTCTGCAGTTTCTTTTGTTTGGCTTGGTTACTGTATTTCCCAAGCATTCACTGCTTAACTCCTTCATAGGTGCCCACGCCGCTTCCTTAAGTGGAGAACCAAAACACAGAAGTTCCAGCTCAAGGGAAGAGAAGGCTAATGAGATTAAAATGATCTGAGGAATCCATGTTGGAAATCCATGGCATTGTCGCAAAAGAAAATAACCCATTATCAGAGGGGTGATACATTGTCAGTGGAATCTTCAGGGTGCCTGCGGTGATTAGTGCTTTGCTCATTTGCTGATACTGTAATGAACGCAGCCTCGGGTCTGTCACAATGGGTGCCAAATAACTTTTATGCACTTTTACGTGAAGGGATTGGTGGAAAACAAAATATACTAAATGACAACAACAACAATACTGCTCTCTTTGCTGATATTATGTACAAAAGAAAAAATAAAAAGATGTTCCATTTCGGTGCTCCCCCATCTATGCCAGTGTTAAACAGGTCCAACCCAGGAACCAGGCTGTGCAAGCCTCTAGCAAATTCAATTAAAATAATAATAAAGTCCTCGACTTTATTTTGTCTTAATAAAAAACAGGTAGAAGGTTTTCATGACTGCTACACCCCTATATTTCCCTGTGGAACTGTGCCTTGTACATGGAAATGCCTATTCAAGCCTAGATTTATGGTTTCTCTATGAACAGGTTCTGAAAATACATATCTCTTCTATAAAAGAAGATGATTAAAAAAAAAAAAAGCTAGCTTGGAGCAGTCAGTCTAAGAAATTGGTGTCCTAGGCACCTTCATGATGCTTGAAGTAAAAAATATCTAAAATATTATTCAAATATAAAGGCAAACATAAAAAGAAAACAAAGAATAGAGGCCTTTAAAATATGCTTAGCGTCTACTTTTAAAAATCTGACAGCAAATAGACCAGTGATCCCAAACCAGTGGCTCCTGAGCAACATGTTGTTCACCAACCCCTTGTATGTTGCTCCCAGTGGCCTCAAAGCTGGTGCTTATTTTTATATATGTTGGCAAGTTTTGGTTCTATGAAAACCCGGTGTACTGCCAAACAGAGCCTCCTGTAGTCTGCCAGTCCACACAGGGGCTACTAAACGGCCAATCTCAGCACTTATTTTGCACCACCCAGGAACATTTTCCATGCTTGTGTTGCTCCCCAACTCTTTTTGTATCTCAATGTTGCTCAACAGGAAATAAAGGTTGGTGATCCCTAGTCTAGAGCGTACCTTGTAAACAGAACACTGGGTACAACCAAGAACAATTTGGAAGCGGCTTGTTTGTAAAGGAGGAATAAGATGATAGCATGTCAGAAACTATTGTTAGCTTCTTTTTGTATTTATATCATATTCTTACTAGTGTTACTAGTGTATAATCAGGCAAACAGGATATATAGGAGAAATAGGGAATCCAGTATGGGTGCCATATTGTTTGGCAAGAGACATTCAGAAAATGGAACGACCTTCCCATATAGGGCCCTTGGATTGTAAATTTCTTTAGGGCAAGGGATGTACATGATATATAATCTCTGTAAAATGCTGTGAAATATGTCAGTTTTATAGAAATACGAATTACGGGACCGGCTCAGGGAACATTAAAAAAGTATGGGCACCCTTGATTTATCATCATCATTTATTTATTTATTTACATAGCACAGACAGGTTACACAGTGTTTTACTTTAGTTTAAAACAATCTGGGAACAAATGATGAATAACAAACAAGGGTTTACAGAGTACAATAGGATTAGAGGGCCCTTCTCGCGAGAGTTTACAAACTAAAGGGTAGGGTACAATTGAGACATTAGGATTTTGAAACAAATTTGTCATTTATGATACAGTAATGATTGATTTATTAAGGTACATTGAATAAGCTTCTCAGGTGGGTCTTTAAGGAGTGTTTGGAAGTTTGGAAAGAAGGAGAAAGTCTGACAGCTCGAGGCAGAGAGTTCCAGAGAAAAGTAGAGGCCCGAGAAGTGATGAGAGGAGTAGCGAGGCGAAGGTTAGAAGCAGATATAACTCCCTGGGGCTGATTTATGAACATAGCTGTTAAATTGCACATGTGTAGTTCCATTAGAAACCAAAGAGCTGATTAGTTGCTACTGGCAACTGCACTTGTGGAGATTAGCACGAGTTTGGAAATGAGCCCTCTGAGTTATGAACGGACCACGCATTTATTTCATTTCCAATGGAATGAGCTTGTTTACGAACGCAGCTGCAAGCGAGTCTGGACAAAAATTGAGATTGCCATTTATTAAAAATACAGGTGTGGGATCTGTTATCTGGAAGCCGGTTATCCGTATTACAGAATAGCCATCTCCCGTAGACTCTGTTTTATCCAAGTAATCCAAATTTTTCAAAACGATTTCATTTTTCTCTGTAATGATTCAACGGTACCTTGTACTAAGATATAATTAATCCTGATTGGGCGTCAAACCAGCATATTTATTATTTAAATAATTGTCTAGTGGATGATGATCCAAATTACAGAAAGATCTGTTATCTGGAAAACCCAAGTCCCAAACATTCTGGATAACAGGTCCCATTCCTGTACTTTCATCCAAGCATGCTCCTTGTTCTTCATTATTGTTGTACTAAGTGCCAATCCTGCTACTTCTGCTGAATCATGTCCAAGTGCAGGGTTGGACTGGGGGGCCGGGGCTGCTGTCACAGGGCCCTCCTCCCGGCAGTCTCCAGGGGCCCTCCTGACCTCCAGTTTGCCGCCTCCATGAACGAGCAAAAGACGCGCTTAAGCACGCAAAAGATCTGACACGCCACAGAATTGCGTTTCTTTTCTGGGGAGCAGGTCTGGGCTGGCGGGGGCCCATGAGGGCCAGGGCCCACTGCGTTTTTTCCTGGTGTCCCACTGGCCCAGTCCGACCCTGTCCAAGTGTGCCTACTGACCCTTTGGAACTCTGGAGCTTCCACCCTCCTGAACATGGCAATAATTTAGGGTTCCTACAGCAGGTTGCATCAATACACGCACTGCCAGAAGAACCACAGGCTAATATTGAAAGAGAAGTAAGCCTGAAGTCAAGAAGGGGCTTCTCAAACTTTGTTTTTTAATCCCGTGGACTTCTATGTTGATTATTATGTAATTGTGTAGGGGTTGCTATGGAAGCCTTTTTTAATGCAGGTTTCAAATGAAAGAAAAAAAAAAGGTTGCAAAATGTCAATGCAAAAAAAATGTGCTTTAAACAATATAATTATGTATATTGTCTTTCAACACCAACACTTCAAGGCTATTTAGTAACTTAAATGAACATATTTCATCTCCGCTACTGTAACCGGCTTCGTTTTGCATACACTAAGTCTACATTGCCGATATTTGAGATTTTATGAATGCATCTGTTTGATCAAATTGCTGCCTTTTCGTGTTTACCAGAGTTTAAATCTTCTAATGTTCTTTCCCAAGTGAACGTTTAATCCTCTCAAATGATATTGTTGGGTGGCATTAAACTCGGCACAACGTGCAATACTTTGAGAGCAATACAAAAGTGATTTGTTTGAAAGGTTTTTTTTTTTTGTGGTGGAAACCTATAAATCTATATGCAATGCTTTTAATGTGTGGGGCTTTAACATGAATTTTTTTTATCTGGTTGCTGCTAGATAAAAATAGATTCAGTGCCACATTGCAGACTAGTAATGTTACATAAAGGGGGTATAAATGGGCAAGGAATCAGACATGCTACAATTAGAGCTGCACAAACCAACATTCTATTTATCTGTATTCACACAAAGCAATAAAAAGCCTCCGATATCTGCCTATAGTGTCCGCTAATGTAATTGTGTTGAATATTCCAGCTGCCATTAGCATTAAAGGAAAACTATACCCCCCCAAACAATGTAGGTCTCTATTAAAAGATACTGAGTAAAAGAGCTCATGTGTAAAACCCTGCTTCATGTAAATGAACCGTTATCATAATAATATACTTTTTTAGTAGTATGTGCCATTGGGTAATCATAAATAGAAAATTGCCATTTTAAAAAATAAGGGCCGCCCCCTGGGATCGTAAGATTCACTGTGCACACATACAAAGCCTTTTGCTTCCTCCCTTCTTCCTGTTACAGTTAGGGGCTGATTCACTACGGGTCGAATATCGAGGGTTAATTAACCCTCGATATTCGACTGGGAATTGAAATCCTTCGACTTCGAATATCGAAGTCGAAGGATTTAGCGCAGATAGTACGATCGAACGATCGAAGGATTATTCCTTCGATCGAACGATTCAAAGGATTTTAATCCAACGATCGAAGGAATATCCTTCGATCAAAAAAAGTTAGGCAAGCCTATGGGGACCTTCCCCATAGGCTAACATTGACTTCGGTAGCTTTTAGATGGCGAACTAGGGGGTCGAAGTTTTTTTTAAAGAGACAGTACTTCGACTATCGAATGGTCGAATAGTCTAGCGATTTTTACTTCGAATCCTTCGATAGTCGTAGTAGAAGGTCGAAGTAGCCCATTTGATGGTCGAAGTAGCCCAAAAAAAACTTCGAAATTCAAAGTTTTTTTACTTCGAATCCTTCACTCGAAGTTTGTGAATCGGCCCCTTAGCGTTGTAGTATTTCTGGTCAGGTGATCTCTGAGGCAGCACAGATAGAGTCACGAAATGGTGGTTCAAGGCAAGAGATGTAAAAGGGCAATATTTATGTAAATATATATTCCAGTTTAGTAAGATTCTTTAATATGTCATTCAATTTGATATGAACTATCTGTTGCTTAAGTATTCATTTTGGGGGTATAGTTTTCCTTTAAAAATTGCAGAGCAGTGACATTGAAAGCACATTCATTTTACACCTGACCCCCATTTCCTTGGTTCTTCAGAACATTTGTGTAAGGAAGAGAAGTGTAGTCAATCCATGAATCAATTTTGAAGTTTGGAAGTTTTTTCCACCTGAAAACTCAATCAATTCGAGTTTTGGGTTGTTAACCCTGAATTCACTGATTACAGTTTTTTACATTCAATTTTTTTCTTAAATTAGAAACCATTTGAGTTGTAAGTTCGGCCTTTGTTAAATAACCCCTTATGATATGGAGATACAAATTACAAAAAGATCCATTATCCAGAAAACCCCGGGTCCTGAGCATTCTGTATAAGAGGTCCCATAGCTGTACTGTGCTTTATAAATACATGCTGATAATAATAACTCATCCCAGTGTTATGCAGTGATTTGTGTGGGACAATATAAGGCTCAGTAATAACTGAACGCAAATTGCCATGGTTGCAGTAATAATGCATAATGCAGTATTTTTCCCATAATTCAGCTTACTTGTGGCTGCATGGAGAGTTGCTCCCTCTGTTTTGTGTTTTTTCACTGCTTTTTTTCTTGAATTGTGAAAAAACTAAAACTCGGCCCATAGGTTGTCATATATCAAAGGTCGAGTTCTCAGGACCTGGGGTTTTCCGGATAATGGGCCTTTCTGTAATTTAGGTCTTCATACCTTAAAAGCAGACCTGTCAACCAGACATAAAAAGCTGTATAATAAAAGTACTTTTAAATTAAACATGAAATCCAAATTATTTTTTTTATTAAAGCATTCATAGCTAAACGCATTTAAAAATCTCAGCTGTCAATCAAATATTGACTGTCCCTCCTCTATGCCTTAGGCATAGGGGCGGGGCAGGCAATTACTTTCACTTTCCATTCAGCACTTCCTAGATGTCACTGCTCTCCCACATTCCCCCATTCTCTTTACCATTTAATTGTGTAGCCAGGGCATGGGGATGGACATCGGGTCCCCCATTCTGGCGCACAAACAAGATTCTGAGATGATGCAAGGCTTGTCTTAATAACAGTGTCCACAAAATGGCTCCTGCCTGTTTGCTTATAATTATGAATTCCCAGACTGAAGAAAACAAGATTCACATAATTTATACAGTGTAATCCATGTTTATTTTGCTTAACAAATGTGATAAAATAGGATTTGGAATATGTTTTTCTGTTGACAGGTCCCCTTTAAGTCTACTATTAAATCATGTAAACAATAAAGGGGTTATTTAGCAAAAGTTGAGTTTGTGAGGTTATTTTTCTACCTGGAATAAACTCACAACTCGAATATTTGCTTATTTATGATAAAATCTGAATGTAAAAAATGTGATTGTATGCAATCAGGGGAAAACTCAAATACCTCAAATTTATTGCGTTTTCTAGCACAAACCAGCATAAACACAAATGAACGCAAAAAGCAGCTTCAAATGGTTCAAGGGACCTCTGCCATTGACATCTGGACCTCTGCCATTGACATTTTGGATTCAGGATTTTAGCAGCTTCAGGGTATAATAAATTTAGAAAAATGAAAGGTTTTTTTTCCACCAAAAAAATTTGAGTTTTCTAGCGAAGCTACCCTCAAAAAACTTGAATTTTTCAAGAAAACACAACTCAACTTCTAATGAATAACCCCCAAAGTGTCAATACGTGTCAACCACAGTTGTGACTGCAATTGAGAATGACCTCTTATATATCCATTGAAATAAACATAGTTTTACATTTTAAACCTAGAAAAACAAGAGGTACAGTGTTCTGAAGAATACTCACTATTCAGCAGCTTAATGTGGGGTCCTGTAAGTTTCTAACTTTGCAATGGAGCCACAGAATAAAAAAAAGTTTGAGAAACCCCTGACGTGGAGGAAGCTGAACCAGTGCCTGTCCAGAAAATCTTACAATGTAACTGGAAGCTTAAACATAAGGATATAATTAAAGCGTTTAGGCTGGACACAGCAAATTGCTAGAGAAGCTACTGAAATGTTTCACTAGTGGAAACCTGGCAGACGTCGAGAAGGGAATGTATTTCGAGGTGTGAAGCAAGAATAGAGCAGGCTCTTAATTGGGAACAGGCTCTGGTGGTACAGAGAATGAGAAAAAATGAACACATTATGCAATTTGGGAGGCCCAGTGTGTTTTTTCTGATATATGCATGGCGCCAGTGATCCTAGAGGTGACCTGCTAGAACATATATACACAAGGCACACATTACAATGCCTAGTATTGACATCTGTATACATATACCGTGAAAGCAACAATTGTGTAAATCTTTACATTTCCTGGTTAAACCGCGCTGACAGGTACTTAATAGGACACTAATCCGAAAATACAGGCTGTTATTTTAAGATACTGTATATAGATATGCATGAATAAACAATGACATGTCTTGGAAAAAGAAAAACCTGAATATTTCTAGCCCAGCAGAACATGGGCCCCCCGTGCAAGCAAATTACATCATCTGTTAGCATAATGATGGCAAAAGCCAAAAGCAAATCACTAATCTACAAATCCCATCAGCCTGAGCCAACCAGCAGCCATTTATATTGGAAACGTTCCAAAATGCTCACATGTGCCTAAAATCAGCTCTGTGAGGGGCTATTAGAACTTTTTAGTGGATAGTTCATTCTATATCAGAGCATTGTAAAATGCATTATTCACATATTAAATGCAATTAAAAAAGCGCAGGATACCACTGCAAGTCACAGTTGGGCTATATGCCTGCCTTACCTATTCTACCTTCTACCTGCTGAGTTTGGGAATACCCACTTTGCCGGTGACTTTGGTAGTTGTGGTGGAAGACCATAAACTTCTTTTTTTCCACCATGTTGATTTCCCTTTAAAAACAGGACCGGATTTATATAGTTGGCGGCCCTAGGCCCACTGCCATTCGTCGCCCCTGTCCCCTCTTTATTCATGCAAATTTTCATCATCTGGACTGGAGCAATGGGGATTGGTGCATGGGAAATTTAAAAAATGATTGTATCTCCTGAGCATCCCCAGTGTTTTTGAACCAATGTGGGTGTGGTTGGGCAGCATGCCACCCCCCTAAAATCCTGCCGCCCTAGGCCCGGGCCTAGGTGGCCTTTCCACAAATCCAGGCCTGTTTAAAACTACTACACAATATTTAATTTTGGTTAAATTTCACCAAGCTACAGCGCTGGAGATTAAACCCTTCTTTTGCATCTTGACATTCACGTGCGAAGATCAACAAACTCCTGTTTTAATAGGGACACGCGGAGTCTCAGTTTCGTTATTTTAGAGGTATTTGAAACCATGGCTAAACTCACTTTCTCTAAAACCATGAATGTCATGACAATTATTAAAAAATCAGAACTTAAAGCACAAAATGGAAAAGTTGCAGACATTTTTTTCGGATTTTCTAAGTTTAAAAAATACTGAAAGCCTCTAAAACCACAGAGCAAAGAAAGATCTTCCAGTTGTAAAAGAGACATGTGCCATTGACTTCTACATGATTTCGACAGTATTTAGCTGGAGTATTTTCATATTCAGCATTGTCAAAGTTTCGTTGAATAATAAATTCCGTGACCTTTTTGGATTTTTGGTGTCAAAAAGCCTGACCCTAAAAATTCACAGCTTAATTAATCGGCCCCTTTATTGTTTGTATTTTACTTACCATATACATATGCCAGTCATTAAGTACAAGGCAGGTAAGTGCACATACCTACATCTGATCATCCTGGAATCTGCTACTGCTAAACACAACAGAAAGAAGTGCATTATCCAACAATTATTAGGTCAAATTTAATGTTATTTGGTTTACTTGGTGTATTATTTGGTCCAATGTTCTGTTATTTTGGTTTACTAAGTTTACATTGGTTTAAAAACATGTTTATGACCAAAAGCAAGATGATGTTTAATGTCATAAACACATTGTGTTTACCATACCATCTAGGAGCTCTGACAAATTTGGTGATCTGATCAATACAGAGCTCCATAATGAATGGTAAGATGTTTAAGGATATTTTACAGTAAAATATCTTTACTTAAAATAGTATATTTATCCTATTTTTGCTGTTTGGTAGCTTAAACTTTTTTTTGGTGAGTTGGTTCTTGGTGGTAGACTCATGCCAACTGTTCATTTTCCATTTTCTAGACATTTCTATCCTTCTCATTCTGAAGTGCAAAGACCTATAACTCAGGACATTACTGTCACATCTGAAAGTCAAAAGCAAAACATTTTTTTCATTATTTCCTGAAGTTTCAGACTTAATTTTGACAGAGAAAGTTTCCTTCTGTTTTCTGGCCACAACATTCTCTAAGGCGTATAATGAGATGCTATAAATTTGAATTCTCCTACAGTTGTTGATGTTCTCATACATTTAGCTTCATATTGATGACTTATCAGTATTAAAATATCCAGTACAAAGAAGAATGAACTCAGAACACAAAAAGTCGTTTAGCGTGAAAATAGTTTCTTTACAGATCAAAGTTACTAGAGCTGAAATTAGTACCAGTCTGAGAGAAATAAAGTTGGTCTTCATTTCTGAATTGTATTTGACTTGTCTTATGGCAGTTTTAGTTTCAGAGCAAAGAATTCTTTAGGCAAAATCAAGTGATAAATTAATTTTTTGGTAAACAGGAAGAAGAAGAAATACAAAAATTAGCCTGTGATTTTTTTTTTCTACATAGACTCTTGAGTTGCCGAACATCTAGCAAAGTGTTTGAGAGTTCTCAATTACTGACAAATACAACAAAAAGCAGGACACCCCAAGAAACATGTCAGAAAATGTATTTTTATTGAAAAAAATATATTACATGTATAACTTATTCCCAACAAATCTCAACTATCATGACAGTACTACTGGCACTGCTTAAAATGGCTTTTTAAGTAATTCCCTTGATAAAGACCACAATGGTCATAATGGGTTTCTGATCCCTCCTAGATGGACTAGAAGTGTTTGGAGAAGAATACATTCAATGTTGGAGAGCTCTCCAGTCTTGTCTCTGGTGCTGGCTTCAACAATCTGAATAAGTCTGAGTAATGATATCTCTTTCCTGCCAAACAATGTTATTTTAGAGTAGTGTCCAAATTTAATTTGGCCAATGACATTGTATTCCTGTTTTCATTCCAGGAGTAGGGATGGGCGAATTTGTTTCCCCAAAATTCGCCGCTGGCGAAATGTCTCCGACGCCCATTAAAGTCTATGGGTCGTCAAAATTTTTTTGTTGCGCACCACATGAGAACCTTTTTCAATCAGTCACTGCTGGTGAAACCTCAGACATTACACCATTGTAATTTGTTGTATTGGCAGTTTTCCAGTCTGCTTCTTCTTATTACATTTTTCTTTCATGGCATCTTTTTCTGTCATTAGTCCCTTTCCCTCCCTATATGAAATCCATATATTAGATTGTTCAGTTGTTCTGCTGACGTGGTGTTTCAAGAAAAGCAGAAAGTACTTTCGAGTTGTGTTATCAGAGTTTTCGAGTTGTTTTCCAGAAAAATGTGAGTTTTTCGAGTCAAAACTTGAATTTTTGGGTTAAAAAAAACTTGCTAAAACCTGTAAAGATCAAGTCAATGGCTGGGGTCCCTTGAACCATTAGAAGATGTTAGCCTTTATGATGTTCAGATTTTTTTGATGGGTTTCACTCGAAAACTCAATTAATTCAAGCGATTCAGTTTTTTTCCCATGGCAAACTTGTTTAATTCGAGTATTTGTGTTTTTCACCACAAATTCACTCATTCAAGTTTTGTTATGGTCAAGTGTTTGCATAATTTAGGAACTGTGAGTTCATTCGGGGTATAAAAAACCTTGTAAAGCTCACAAACTCTCTTAATACTAAATTATATTTTCTTGAAACTTTATGACTTCATTACTTGACATCTCGTGGTGAGGGGAAGCTAACCCGTAGTCTTCGTATTGCTGACATAGTATTTTTAGGAAAAGGAAAATTGTCCTTTTTCTGTTTTTTTGGAGGTTTTTTTTTCTATTTTTGCATACCATAGCTAATAAATAAAATAAGAGGGTATAGCAAGACTGGGGGCCTGAGCGCCAATGTTTAGATACTACAGGAGGCCTACTGAGACCTGTCAGACTAAGAATACATTATCCCACTCTTTGCCAACAGGATTTTCAAACATGCCCAATAGATAGCTTTCTAAATTTCTGCCAGATGTTGATCGGCAAGTCCTCCCAAGGGTCCCATACATGGGCCAATAAGCTGCCAACTCAAAACTCTACTGAAGGGCCCAAGTCAGTGGCTTTATTGGTCTTTGTATGACCGACTTTCTAGCAAAACCAGACTATGTTTAAATAGGTAGGTAATCTGCAGTCTTATCCCCTATACTGGGGGGATTGTGGATGCACACCTAAGGCCAATTTCAAAAAGTTTAAAGCCCTGTCTAAATGATTCAAGTAAATATGCAAGTGCATGTAATTTTGAAACAGGGTTTTTTTTGTTACAAAGTTATGATCATAATATTGATAAGCCACCATACCACGTCAAGGTAAAACCCCACATGGTGGTCCCTAACTTATTTATCTTTAGTCATAGTAAAAAAGGAATATTACCTCTCTGTGTAGTAACAATTCTTTATGTAAACATCTCCTGTGCTTTGGTTTCAAACTCTGTGCTAAATCCTCCCCCGCCAACTGCTAAGCGGCTTTTAAGAGGGGGAGTCTGCCTTAACCAACGCCCATTTTAGAAAATTAGAAGTCAGGTGTTGTAATTAAAAACAAAGTAGAGTGATATGTGCAGTTGCACAATAGTGTGTATACATGTGAAGAATGTCAAAACTAATGATGTTCCTTTTAACAATCTGTCTGTTCTCTCGCTATAGATTAAAAGGGGTTTCAGTTTAAGCTACACACGATCTGACCCCTCAAAATTATTCAGCTTTGCATGAGAAATATTTAGGCTTATTTACTGGGTAAACTTGCACCTGGGGAGACACCCATAGCAACCAATCAGTGATCAGCTTTTTTCAGCTAGCTGTGGGTAGAACAATAAAAGCCAAGGGTTACTGCCCAGGTACAAATTTGCCCAGTGTTTACAATTATCCCAAGTGATTTTTGTTTTCTAGTTGGAGAAAATTTGGAAAAAATATTTTTTGCTGCTTTTTAATTAGACTGGGAGGAATCATTGAAAGGATGAGCATTGGGTGGGGCATATTGCTATCATTGCCCAGTAATCAGAACTGGGGGAGGTTGGTAGGAGGTGTGGTAGGGAGGGGCATGTAAGACCTTGACTAGTCTTTTGATGGGTCCCAAGTAACCTAGTCCAACACTGTGAACTGCACCAGTATGGTGGCATCCAATAAGAAATTCGTTTGGATCATTTTTCCACCAGGTAAAAATGGGGGGAACTTTTTTCTCATGGGACTCAAAGCACTTTTTTTTATAAGTGAACAAAGTATTCCAGGACACCAGGTGACATGTCTAGGATCACAAAGAATAAAACTAGGGTCTTTAGAATGAGGTGCCATATCAAATACTGATCACTTAACTGATAGGTCAAGTTCTATCTGGTTGCTTGGAGTAAATGCATAGGTCTCCATTTTTTATGTCAACAGTACAGGTACTGTCAGGCCCGTATTTGCAGCAAAGCCACAAAGGCCCTGACCTAGGGCGGCATGCTGCCCAGCCGCACAAAAAATTTGTTTGATTCAGCGCTAGTGCTCCGGCGAGAAGACAGGATACGCATGCGCGCTATCCTTTGAGAGTGAGGGGGCGACAAAGGACGCCGGCCTCCGGGCGCCTTCAGGGCAAATCCGGCCCTGGGTACTGTATAGTATTTATTATTCAGAATGCTTGTGGGTTTATGGATAAGGAGTCTTTGGATCACCATATCTTAGTCTGCTAAAAAAAAATAAACATTAAATAAACCCAACAGGACTGTTTTAACACCAATATGGATTCACGCAGCTTAGGCAGGATCAAGTACAAGATGCTGTTTTCATTTTACAGAGAATTAGAATTATTCACTTAAAATTGAGTCTGTAGAAGATAGCCTTCCTACTGGCAGTTCTAAAGTGATGAACCTATAACTGCCCTAAACCCCTTAAAACTATGCCATATTACTCTTCCACTACCCCCATTTGCCTTATGTGTTCCCATCTACATGCTTCTCCTTCTCTGGTGAAAGGCATCAACCAACAATCTAACCCTACCTATTTTCTGCCCTATGCCTTAATGGTAATCGAAAAAGAACAATCTTTCTCCTGCAGAGGTTTTAGTTGTCCTTTAAATAAACAGAAATTTCCTCATACATCCAGACAATAATCTGGAATACAGATCATACCTCAATCTTCAGCCTGGAGAGCCCTAGTATGTCAAGTACTACTTAAAATATTTGCTGTTGTTTGATATGCCATGAAGCATAAAAAACCCATAAATCCAATATGTGTGAAAACAGCAAAACTGACAAGCCTTTCAAAAAATATTTTCCCTTAAATCTTGCGGTTTGTGGATCGTGCGGCTAAAAACAAGTACAAACAATCTATCTTAAGATTGGTAAATATTAATGCAGTGCTAGTCAATAGCCATTAGAACTGACACTTCAATTACCGAGGCACAGTGCTGCTATTTATAAAACGTTATTCTTTCTGAGAACGCAGGCACATGGCAAGCTCCCAAAAGGACGAGGAATGCTGAACACCTGCATTTCAAGCTTGCAACACATTACACCGAATTGCACTTGAGGCGACATTGAAAGCATGATCCTCTTTATTTACCAGGAATGTTGCGCTCGAGTAAAGAACTTTAAAACAATGCAGTGGGTAAGATAAAACTTCACAATGCTGTTCACAATGCTGCAGTCTGGCCACAAGGGCTCTCATCATTGGTTTGCTGGTATGTAAGAGCTGTAAATAAAGAACAATTAGTCTAAACAAGGCCTGTTCCAAGTGCAGTCGTCCAACAGTGATATGGTGAGGACTCGCCGTGTTTCTGATGCTGGAGATACAGTGCCACATGAACAGGAGGGCCAGAGTTAAACGGGCTGTTCACCTTGAAAATTAGCTTTTAGTATGATGTAGAGCAGGGGTCCCCAACCTTTTGTACCTGTGAGTCACATAAGTGTTGGGGAGCAACACAATCATGGGAAAATGTCTCTGGGGATGCCACATATGAGCTACAGTAGAACCCCCTTGAACGTTTTTCAAGGGACCAGAATAAAATCATGTAAAATCTGGGAAAATGTAAAATCGGGGAAATGTATTATGCATAATATAAAGGTGGGACCACAAATGAATTAAAATCAAGGGATGTAAAATTGGTTTCACTGTATTTGGTAGCCGCTATGTGGACTGATAGGCTACCGGTGGTTCTTGTTGGCAGAACACGTGGTTTTTATGCCAACAAAACTTGTCTCCAAGCCAGAAATTCAAAAATAAGAACCTCCTTTGCGGCCACTGGGAGCAACACGCAAAGGGTTGGTGAGCAACATATTGCTCAAGAGCCACTGGTTGGGGATCACTAATGTAGAGAGTGATATTCTGAGACAATTTGCAATTGGTTTTCATGTTTTATTATTTGTGGTTTTTGAGCTATTTAGCTTTTTATTCAGACCAAATTCCCTTAGCAACCGTTCAATAAGAGACTGGAATATGAATAGGAGAGGCCTGAATTGAAAGAAGAGTAATAAAAAGTAGCAATAACAATAGATTTGTAGCCTTACAGAGCATTTGTGTTTTAGATGGGGTCAGTGACCCCCCATTTGAAAGCTGGAGAGAGTCAGAAGAGGAAGGCAAATAACATAAAAAATAAATAATAAAGACCAATTGAAAAATTGCTTAGGATTGGACTTTTTGTAACATACCAAAAGTTAGCTGATCCACCACTTTAAACTCTCATGAATTTTCTCTACTCAAACCCCAAATAAAGAGATGGATGACCAGACTGGGATATAAAAGAGTTGTTTATTTTTCCCATACAAATACAGCCATCATTATAAACAATATAAAATAAAATATTTGGGAAAACACCACCTCTTTTTGTAATTCTTGCCAGCCAACCCATATGGATGACCATGTCATGACCAGGCCATCTTCTGCAGTCACGGTAGGTAGACATGTAATAGCAGGTAACCATAAATGAGCACTAGTGATGGACAAATAAATTTGCCTGGCAGGAATTTGTGGTGAATTTCCACGTTTCACCACCGGTGAATACATTTGCAAATCTCCTGCGAAAATATACGGCGTCGAAAAAATTCTGGACACACATCAAAATCACAGTGCATCAACACTATTTGGATGCCTTTAATGGCATCACCAAAATTGACGCAAGCAATTTTTTCGTCAATTTCCGTTTTTTTGGCGAAAATTTCAGATTTTCACGTTTTTTTCCATGAAACGTTCCGATTTTCACAATTTTTTCATGAAACTTTCAAAATTCAGAATTTCATGACCGGAGAAATTCGCCCATCACTGCTGAGCACTCATCTTCATCCAGGGAGACAATTATTGATTTATACACATTTAAATTTAAATATTTGCTGCCATTATTTGCACTAAAATCCGGAAATCGAATTTCGCTTTCAAGAAATGTACAATTTTTAATTCTGATGTACAATTTCAGCATCTACAAGCGGCGAGTTCATGTCGATGGGAGCAGTTTATGGCAAATTTAATGGGTTTTTTTGAATGCAAGTTTTTTTAAGTTTTCAATCCACTGAAAATGATACAAATGAGTGCAAATTCTAGGTATTTTAGTTATTTCTCACAGTTTTAGATTTGGATTTTTAAATCAATAAGCAAACATTAAATTTTTTAAAAAATTGAGTTCATTCAAATTATAAAAAAAAACTCTGACATTACACAAATTCAAATTTTCATAAATAGGCCTTTTAGTATTAGGGATATACCCTCAACCCCCTAAACATTACTACTGTGTACAGCACCATGTATACAGATATGGAACCTGTTATCCAGAACGCTTGGGAACTGGGGTTTTGCAGATAAGGGGTATTTCTGTAATTTGAAGTAAATTGTATAAACATTTAATAAACCTACTTGGATTGATTTCCTCCAATGAGGATTAATTATCTCGTTCTTTGGATCAAGTACAAGGCACTGTTTTCTTATTACAGAGGATAAGGAAATCATTTATAAAAATGTGAATTATTTGATTAAAATGGAGTCTAAGGTAGAAGGTCTTCCTTTAATTCAGAGCTTTCTGGAAAATGGGTTTCCAATCGGATCTCATACCTGTACACTAGAATCATTAAACGCAGAAATAAAGGTCCTACTGATAATGATGCTATAAAGTACTATAATAATGATTGTCACAAAATATTAACTGAAGAAAGTTCTCCCTTCGTGAAGCTTACTATTTACAATCTTTCCCAAACTTAATGGAAGCAAGTCTATGGAACAGCTTGGCCTTGATATCACTGACATGTCCTGTAGTAAATTTTTTATGGCACAGCTTTTGCCCTTGGCTTTTGCAGCCTACGAAAAACACACATAACAAAAGCATTAAAGATTGAAGCTCTGGTGGCCTCATGTTCTCTAAATCTCTAAAACACCAAGATTTTAATGGGATCATACTCTGTCCTTTCAGAAGAAGCAGCAGCTTATTGGCCCATGTATGACGTCTGCCGATTGGCCTGCTAGACCAACATCTGACCAGAAATCAACCAGACAGCTACTTGGTTGGTCTACAAATTCTGTCGGTTGAGGAACGTATCTGGATTATTGTCTGACAGATCTTCACAAGATTGAGATTAGCTCAATTAGTCCCAGCATGTGGGTGGGAAAATCTGGCCAAAATCTAGTTTGGCAACTGGCAGAGGCCTATCGACTCCTAGCGGAGAAGTCCGGACCAAGGAGGAAGCTTAGGGGTTCCTAGTTCGATCCAACAGGGGTCAGGCGTAGGTGTAGTCAATTTCTGGCAAGAGTTCAATAGGCAGGTAGCAAGGAACAGAGTCAGGGTCTTAGCAGAAGGTCAGGAATCCAGGAATCAGAAATTTAGCAGTTTAGGAACACCCAGAAACACAAGTCAGCAATTCCTATAGTTGGGCATTGAACCCATGACCTCGGCATCCACTTATTTTAAATTTTCGGGCCAAGCATGTAATGTCATTGCACAGGCATCAAATCGCCAGCTTCGCCGACGTGGGGCATGTGCGCCGCCATCTTGGACGCTGCCGGAGACGAGAGTAACTAAGTGGATCTTACCATGTATGGCCTACTTAAAGGAAAACTATATACCCAAAATAAATACTTAAGCAACAGATAGTTTATATCAAATTGAATGACATATTAAAGAATCTTACCAAACTGGAATATATATTTACATAAATATTGCCCTTTTACATCTCTTGCCTTGAACCACCATTTTGTGACTCTATCTGTGCTGCCTCAGAGATCACCTGACCAGAAATACTACAACACTAACTGTAACAGGAAGAAGTGAGGAAGCAAAAGGCAGAACTCTGTCTGTTAATTGGCTCATGTGACCTTACATGTGGTTTGTATGTGTGCACAGTGAATCTTACGATCTCAGGGGGCGGCCCTTATTTTTTAAAATGGCAATTTTCTATTTATGATTACCCAATGGCACATACTACTAAAAAAGTATATTATTATGATAATGGTTCATTTACATGAAGCAGGGTTTTACACATGAGCTGTTTTACTCAGTATCTTTTAATAGAGACCTACATTGTTTGGGGGGTATAGTTTTCCTTTAATTCACACAATTCTTGCATAGATGAATTGAAAAAAAAGGATCCTAGTCAGTAAATGCTGCCATTATTTTATAAAAATGTTCAGACACCCTTTAACACAGAATAAAAATAAGCCTGACACTTTTCGTGCCTTCATTCAATCTATAGAAGCCTATGACTAATTTCCCTGCATCAGGCTTATTTTTACTCTATGTTTACAGTATGTTAAAAGGTGTCTGAACCTTTTAATAAAATAATGACACCATCTACTGACTAAGCTCCTGTTTGTGCCGGCTCATATATGCAAGAATTGTTCCACAAGATGAAGGTCTGGGGCAAGGCCACCTGGACCCCTCGTGTGATGTGGTGAGTTTAATATTGTATGCAGCGGTATATGTTCCTAGGCCATGCTGTCTAAAGAGGCAATTTTTCCTTTTTTTGCTCTGTCCCCTCCCCAAGCACTAAGCAAATTCAGATGTGAGAGCTGAGGTAGACAGGGAGTCAGCCTACTACTTGCTGGGAGTATGTGCTAGGAGAGGGGACATCATTGCCTTCAGGCTGGATCCTTATCAATTCTATATGGGTGTATTGCTGCTATTCCTGTGACACTGCATTTAATTGATGTAGCATTAAGGAATTTTCCATCTCCAGCCACAAGAGACGTGCACTACACCTGGCTCACGGTGCACAAGTTGTCCTTTACTTATACGTTTATTTGCACATGGCTTTCACTTCTCTATTTTAGTCAACCTGCTAAATCTTGTGAATTCTTTCTAGTATATAAAATGATACAAATGTCCTTTTTTTTTTACATTGTGTAACACGAACGCTCGGTGCTTCCTTTCTCCTCTTTCGTTTATTTAATCCCGCTGAGGGGAACCCGTAATTTCTTGTATTTTGCCGCATTGTAAAAGCTTGAAGTATATTTATCTAATAACATTGGGGAGACAGGCTGTCTTTCATCAGAGGGTTTTCAATGCATCCTTCATCCAAGTCAATGTGCTCTAGAGATGAACTCGAGATGAAACATAATTAAAGCATGGCATGTTCTTTGGTGGAGAAGACTATTTTGCAACCTTCACAAATATGTATTTTATGACTGTAGAACTTCACATTTTTTTGTGGTTACACAACAACATGGGAAAGTTTGCTCAGGTCTAGTACCCCATGGCAACCAATCAAATGTTTACTTATAATCAGGCTGGAATAGATTAATACTGTACGTTCTGATTGCTGGCCGGTTGCTGTGGATGACATGATTTGGGTAAATTGTGTCCCCCAATGTTATTTGTTCTGTTCCCTTCTGGTTTTGAAGCATCTATTTTTACACCATACATTCACATACTAGTAGTGATGGGCGAATTTGTCCTGGTTCACCGAAAAATTCACGAATTTCCATCGAAATTTGCAAAATGGAGAAAAATTATCGAAACGCATTGAAGTCAATGGGCGTCAAATTCGACACCCGTGACAATTTTTATATGCGTGCCTATTTTGTCCAAATGCATTAAAGTCAATGGACATCGGAATAATTTTGACGCGCGACAACTTTTATGCGCACGCCTATTCTGACACATGCCCAAATTTGTTTGATCCGCCAGATTTTTTTCTTTGCCGCTGCTGCAGAATTTAATCGCCCATCACTACATACTAGCATTGCACAGCTTTATAAATGGATGACATTTTTTACATATTATTACATTGTGTTATAATTTGGGGAATGTCGTTAATTGATCAATATGAAATGAAAAGCCATAGGTTAGACAAATGGAGTCTACATGTGAGTCTGTTATTGTATTTTATTAAAGGAGGGGCTCCCAGCTATTCTGCATTATCCATTTCCTTTTAAACACAATTTCTGCATATATAGAGCTATATAGGAAAAGAAGGAAGGCCCATTATTTTATGCCGGTATTACATATAGTGGAATAAGGTTATTTAGTTAGGCCCCATGCAATAATATTTTTGGGGCCCTCAACCCCCATGCATGCATTGGTTACCACTTCAGAAGACTAGAGGAGTATATATGGGTACTGTACTAACTAAGCCAGGGCCCACCCTAGTCATGGGAACTGTTGTGTTTAACTTACACCAGAGAATATATAATTGCCAATGTTCCTAAATGAAAATTCAGGATGTTTTAGGCCACAACCGAATCTAACCATCCTCACCATGGACACTTTAGGGCCTAATGTATTGATAAATTAAGGGGCAAAAAGGTTTTTTTCTTACACAACTACATCCATAACACGCTCTGGTGACTGTGACTGCTTATTCAGCTTTTAGACAAATGACCAAGGTCATCCAATGGAAATATCTTTAGAAGAAATCGATCTGGGAACTGCAGAAAAGCCCTCAGGAATTTTCATCTAACAACCCATTTCCAATTTTGGGCCACATCTATAACTGCAGAGACAGATATTGATATTCACACTGCTCTCCCATATCCAACAAACTGTGTCTCATATGCAGCTCACATGCCGCTGGGTCCTGCTGCAAGAAGCACATGCGGCTCTTCAATGCATTTTTCCACGAAAGCTACATTGTAAGGGGCTAATTAGCTTAATTTGGTTTTCTGTGCAGAAATACGGACAGGGTTAACACTTGGCCTAAATAGGAGTGAGTTTATATTTTTATTTCTTTGATCAGTGGTTTACAGACCCAGTTACCTTAAAGGATGATTATGGATTTATGAACATACAGTCTAACATCTAGCCAATATATAAGCAGTCTCCTCCAAATTTCAATCTAACTGGTATTCAGACATGATTCCTCCCCCTTCCTCACATACACACCCAGTACACTAATACATAAGCCTTTCTTTTATTTATTTATTTATTTTTAAATATTTTATTTTATTTTTTCTTTAAACCATATAGATCAAATTGATACAGAACATATGCAGCTTAGGAAAAATCATAAACCTTTCTTGGAGGGAAAGGTTAGGCCTTCAGCTGGCTGTTAAATTTAAACTTTGCTCAATTCATTTTAGTGCTTTAATCTGTTGATTTTAAGGGTAGTAAATGATTGCTTTGACTATAAGATAAGGCAAAAGTCCAATGGTCTTATAACCAGGGATTTCCAAATGGTGAGCAACATTCAAATGTGAAAAAGGGTCAGGGAGCAACACAAGTGTGTTCTATCTATCTATCCATCTATCCATCCATCTATCTATCTATCTATCTATCTTTCATCTATCTATCTATCTATCTATCTTTCATCTATCTATCTATCTATCTATCTATCTATCTATCTATTTTCATCTATCTACAGTATCTATCTATCTATCTATCTATCTATCTATCTATCTATCTATCTATCATCTATCTATCTATCTTTCTATTATCATCTATCTATCTATCATCTATCTATCTATCTATCTATCTATCTATCTATCATCTATCTATCATCTATCTATCTATCTATCTATCTATCTATCTATCTATCTATCATCTATCTATCTATCTATCTTTCTATTATCATCTATCTATCTATCTATCTTTCTATTATCATCTATCTATCTATCTATCTTTCTTTCTATTTTCATCTATCTATCTATCTATCTATCTATCTATCTATCTATCTATCTATCTTTCTATTTTCATCTATCTATCTATCTTTCTATTTTCATCTATCTACAGTATCTATCTATCTATCTATCTATCTATCTATCTATCTATCTATTTTCATCTATCTACAGTATCTATCTATCTATCTATCTATCTATCTATCTATCTATCTATCTATCTATCATCTATCTATCTATCTTTCTATTATCATCTATCTATCTATCATCTATCTATCTATCTTTCTATTATCATCTATCTATCTATCTATCATCTATCTATCTATCTATCTATCTATCTATCTATCTATCATCTATCTATCTATCTATCTTTCTATTATCATCTATCTATCTATCTATCTTTCTATTATCATCTATCTATCTATCTATCTATCTATCTATCTTTCTTTCTATTTTCATCTATCTATCTATCATCTATCTATCTATCTATCTATCTATCTATCTATCTATCTTTCTATTTTCATCTATCTATCTATCTTTCTATTTTCATCTATCTACAGTATCTATCTATCTATCTATCTATCTATCTATCTATCTATCTATCTTTCTATTATCATCTATCTATCTATCTATCTTTCTATTATCATCTATCTATCTATCTATCTTTCTATTATCATCTATCTATCTATCTATCTATCTATCTATCTTTCTTTCTATTTTCATCTATCTATCTATCTATCTATCTTTCTATTTTCATCTATCTATCTATCTTTCTATTTTCATCTATCTACAGTATCTATCTATCTATCTATCTATCTATCTATCTATCTATCTATCTTTCTATTTTCATCTATCTACAGTATCTATCTATCTATCTATCTATCTATCTATCTATCTATCTATCTTTCTATTATCATCTATCTATCTATCTGTCTGTCTGTCTATCTATCTATCTATCTATCTATCTATCTATCTATCTATCTATCTATCATCTTTTATCTATCTATCTATCTATCTATCTATCTATCTATCTATCTATCTTTCTATTATCATCTATCTATCTATCTATCTATCTATCTATCTATCTATCTATCTATCTATCATCTTTTATCTATCTATCTATCTATCTATCTATCTATCTATCATCTATCTATCTATTTTTTTTATCCTCTTGCAGAACCTTTCATAAATACATTGGGTCCCCATGATTTACAACACAGCAATAGATGGAGGACTTATCTGCAGGTATTTCTTTTAACTACAGAGAAGACCAGTAAAGAAGCTGCTGTTTGCGTCTCTTCATCGGAAATAGAAAGGCATTCGTTTACAAGAACAGCAGCAGATTCATGGAGTTGGCAGAACTCTAAATTGTGACACTTCGCCAGCAGTCAGCACCCTTCTTCCCAGCGAGCCCGGCTGTAAATGTTATTCCATTCGGCACAGGCTTACTGTGAATTAGCACTTTTAATATTTTATGGCAGCGACTTATCACTCTTTTCTGTGGTGACATTAGCTCCCATGAATAATCATGAAATAAAAAGAGATAATTAATATTTAACTTTGCCAGAGGGAAGTACTTACAGAGAACCATCTTTTAGTAAGCGGCAGCTGATATTTGTCAGCTGCAGGGCAGGAGTAATTAGATGCATCAGGCACTGGTGACAAGAAGTTGAAAAACAGCTTGTCAGCTCTAAAGTGACCTATAGCAAATGATTAAATATAGAAGGCTTTTTGTTCTCGCGCCCACAGGTGTGTGTGTTTCATTTTTCTCATACTTCCCATGCCTTTTGTTTTTGCAATGTTCCGTCATGTGTAAGCAGGTGTACAGAACATGTTCTGCCCAACCACATCATTAGACATGTGGGGCATAGCTCACAAAAGGATATCTTCACCTTCATGGAGTCATGGTGGAAATCACCAAGGAGATGGGCGACGGCAGCGGAGAGGAAAAAAACATCTTTGGAAACTGCACAAAACAAAAAGAAATGCCATCTTGCCCCAGATTTGGGTTAAAACATACAGATGTACCCACTACACAATGCCTCCAGATTATTTTGTCAGCCGCAAAGAATTGTTTACAGTTTCTACCAGCAGCCACGGACTATAGTATATTGTTCATATAGGAACCATAACATACATGAGTATCGTGTTACCTTTGGAACTGCTAAATAATTATAAACTATTCAATGAGATCGAAACTGGTCAATAAAGTCATTTGCTGGAGTGGGTTTACAATAGTATTTTCCCTTCATAATCCTACTGTTGTAAACCATAAAAGAAGAACCAAACCCTTTTTTATTAAAATCACCTACCCTCCTACCCTACATAGACCCCCCTCTTGCTCCCCCCAGCCTAGGTGTTACCCTGGGTAAATGCCCCTAACTCTTTACTTTCCAGACTCTTTGCAGACTCTGGACATCAGAGTTCACAGGTGCCATCTTCTTCTCTTCGGTAATCTTTGGGAACAGATAGGAGCATGCTCAGTTGGTGAAATCTTCGGGTCCTGAACAACTGCGCATGCGCTGAAACCCGTGGAAATTGCTGACACGCCGGAAGAAGACCCAGAGGTTACCAAAGAGAAGAAGATGGTGCCCTGAATCTGCAACGAGGGGTAAGTACAGAATTAGGGGAATTTACCCAGGGTAACACCTAGGCTGAAGAGGAGCAGGGAAGGGGGTCTATGTAGGGTAGGGGAGTAGGGGATTTTAATAAAAAGGGTTTGGTTCTCCTTTAACTGTAAATCTCCCTCCTCCCGTCAAGTTCACTGCCGACTGCCATCTAGGAGTATTATATATCAACAATGGGCAATTTGCACTTGGGCAGTAACCACTTTGTGAATAGCGTTTTTCCATCCAGCTGTAGGTAAAACAATGAAAGCAAATATCTGATTGGTTGCCATTGGTTAAGGTTAATACACAGGTCAATAAAAGCTGTCAACTCAGTCCTTTCAGATAGAAATGGCAGCTTATTGTCCTGGGTCAGCGGTGTATTTACCATATAGGAACTTGAGGGCCTGCAGCTATATATATATATATATATATATATATACATACAAAGCTGCACCTGGGCAGTAACTATAGGATTTTTGAGTGCACCGGTATGTTGTTTTATATATATATATATATATATATATATATATATATATATATATATATATATATACACACCAGTAGTTTCCAAATTCCCTTTTATGTAAAACATATAATCTTTTATTGTTGCATATATATATATATATATATATATATATATATATATATATATATATATATATATATATATATATATATATATATATATATATATATATATATATATATATATATATATATATATATATATTCCTGAAATCTGGCAGCAGAGGTGAAGGGAGGTATCTGGTGCGGGTTGCAACGGGTGATGTCAATCATGTGAAGTCTGTTGTGATGTCACTTCTGCTTACTTCATTTGTGCCTATGACTATAGGCACAAAGAAGTCCAGCGTCTAAGGCCGTACAAGACCAGAATAAAGTCCTGTCCTGGGTGTGTACCTGCCGAACCAATATCTAACCAAACATTGATCAGATATCAATCGGGCAGGTATGATATTTGCTCCCTACAAGAACTGCTTTAGCAAGTTGATGCGGCCCTTATCCAATGGGACTGTAGGCCTCTCTGTATGATCCAATTGTTGGTATGATCCAAGTCATTGATTGGATCAATGAATTTTGGCCTGACATGTGAGTGGCAGAACCAGGCCCAGATCTGCTAATTTTGGCAACCTTGGGAAATGATTACTGGAAAGGATTACTGGTCAGGCACAAACTTCCATGTCCATGGTGGTGGTGGTAATGATCCTAGAGTTCCCTGGGATCACTTGCTCATGATTCATCAGAGAAGACTTGGTGGGTGTATTAGTGCTCAGCTAAACTATGCGAAAGTGCGTGTTTGGGCTCAAATAAAGGAGCCTAAAGGTGAGATATTCCACTCTTTCTGGGATACCAACCAGTCCATTCTGATAATACTAGGGTTCTCTAGAATAGACACTGAGGTTAGATTAAAGAATATGATTTTGTTTGTTTTTTTACCATTCCAGCAGGTGGTGCTTATCCTAGATCCTGTGCTGCCCATTCTGACTCTACCTTGTGCCTTCAATGCTGTAATTTTTCCACTAGCCCTGATTATTACCCATGATCATGGCTGGTGATCATGGGTAAATGTGATCAGAACCCATTTTCTGGGCTCTTGCTTTCTGTTAAAGGCCCCATGTGTCTTAAACGGTTGCTCCTTGTGCCCAAACTACCAATATCACATGACTTGATTATAAATTGATTTGTCCCTGCTCTCCTAATCCATACCCTTACCCTAAACTTGTGAGCTGTACTCTGGATAGCACCTTGCTGGATATTTCTCAACCTAAATGGATATGCTTTATAGAGTATGCAGAGATATGAAGTGAAATACATAATGGAAATCCAATAAGGTGCAGGGATAGCACTGGTATTAAGCACACCAAAAATCACTTTATAAATTCAGTTTATGTAATTAAATGATATCATTTTTAACATTCACCATAGCATTATAGTCCCCACGAGGAAATAACCATTATATATAGTGATGGGCGAATTTGCGCCGTTTCGCCGAAAAATTAGCGAATTTCGCGTGAAATTCGCGAAACGGCGAAAAATTTGCGAAACGACGCCGGCGTCCCGTTTTTGAAGCCGGCGCCCATTTTTTTTAAAAAAATTTTTGACGCCGGCGAATTTTTTCCGCAAATTTTTGCGGGCGTTTCACAAATTTATTCGCTGACGGCGAATCACGCGAATTCGCGCCTGGCGAATAAATTCGCCCATCACTAATTATATACACTGCAGTGATAGTGATACATTTTTGTCATTACACAATGGATTTTAGGGTTTAACTTAGAGTTGTAGGCCTTTAGGCAGCAAATGACATGTCAGGCAGAATGATACAGGAGAATGGGGGGAGGAATCAATTTTGTTTTTCAGAAATGTACTTTTACAAATAACCCATCAGTGGAAATTTGAGGACTGACATTTAAAAGGGAAAAGAAAGCATTTACTGCAAGTCAATTGTCTTTGTGTCAAAATTGGATTCCCCCTGCAGGAAGAAAGTGGAAAGCGAAAAAAACACAATGGAAACATTTGCTTGCCTGAAGGATACCCATGTAAATAGAACAATCCTGGCACAGAGAAATATAATAACAGCACTGGTTTGTACTCAGAAGGAAATTCTTTAGCCAGTCCCAAAACCTTTGGATTTGAGGAATTCATAGTCAGGGCAACAAATATTCTGTATCCTCCGTATGGGGCCATGTTCCACTGAAGACAATGACACCCTGCAATTCTCAGACAGATAAATACCAGGTACTGAACAAACAAGGAGTTGGTATCGGCAGTGCAATGGTATATCGTCTTTTGTGCTTTAGTTCAAAAGGGAAAGTCACCATGTTACAGGTGATTCCCCCGGAGCCTGTGAACTCTGCACAAAAGAAATAGCAGAAAACACAATACTGCCTCTGGGGACAACTGAAGAAAGTTCAACATGAAACTGTAACACCTGTTTTAAAAGCCCATTTAGGGCTTATTCTTTCAACCCTGAAAGGATGCAATTATTTCAAATGGAGTGGTTATCTACAGGCTTTCAGATGAACTACAACTCTCATCATCCAAAGATTTATTAACTCTTATATCTTCTGGATACATAGAAAATATGTACCCCCTATAACCCCTAACATATAATATACAATGTCATTGACCAAAGGTCAAGTGCTTATATGCAGGTCATGGAACTTTGAGTTGACTTCTAATATCTGTATATTTTACAACAGGGGGTACATTATTTGCTACAATACACAAGTTTCATTTACACCCCTGAGCAACAATTATAACTGATGACTTCACTAAGCACTGTTTATGACGATATCATTTACAGGATATTTGTGGCTCTTGTGATGCAAGTCTTACATCAATATTTATATATATATATATATATATATATATATATATATATATATATATATATATATATATATATATATATATATATATATATATTCTTTTTTATATATATATATATATATATATTTATACATTCTTTTTTCTTTTTTACGGGATGCCCTAGGACACTGAATAATATGGTAATGCGGTGCTAGTAATTAATAGATCCTGGGCCTGTGCATTTTTGGAGAAGGGGATGACTAGGTAGAAGGTATACAACTATAATCACTGGGGGTGCCCAACAACTTTTAACTCCCAGTGATTTTTCTTTTCCTTTATAAGTGAACAAGCCCTTTGACTGAGAACTGTGATAAGTCCCCATCGGCGTCCCTCCCTGCCTCCCTCTGCAAGTCTTACCCCTGAATTCTGTCCCCACTACAGCCCAGGATTGGGGGCGAGGCCACAAAGGCCCGGGCCTAGGGTGGCAAAATTTTAGGGGCGGCTGGCCGCCCAGCCGCATCCTAAAATATATGGGGAATGCAACATTCCCCAATACTACGACGCTCGTTAAACGCTACATTCGCGCGGGGAGGGGGAATAGTGCACACTGATATCAGGCGATAAGACCCAGAGGTTTGGGGGCGCCAGGGAAAGAAATCCGACGCTGCCCCTCTAGAAATAGCGACTAAACGTGCAGAGTGAGCACATCGGAGCTCACGGGCGCCATACTCTTCTCTTTGGTAACCTTGTTGTATTCTTCCTCCCCTTCAGCAATTTACGTTTCTTTCGGCGCATTCGATGTTGTCAAGAACCGAAAGATTTCTCCAACTGCGCATGCGCCAATACACCAATCACTTCACGAAGATTAAGAGATGAAGATGGTGCCCATGAGCTCTGCTGCTATCACTCTGCATGTGCGGTCGCTATTTCTAGAGTGGACAGAATTCAAAGATAAGACTGTGCAGGGGGGAGGCAGGGAGGGGGGGGCAGTGGGGACTTATGACAATGGGGGGTTTAGTTCTCCTTTAATCACTGAATCAAGTATCCCCTAGCCAGTGGCTACTTGGGGACTTGGGGGGACAGGGTGCCCATAAAGAATCTACACCTGCTTGCAATAGTGCTGTCCAATCCATTTGCTTGCAAGCACAGGAGTGAGGGGTAATGGTATCATAACATAGAGGGGCAAGAACTTTTTTTGTGCAAGTGTGCCCCGGAAAAGTGAAGTTATGGCCTCTGCCCTGATTAAAGGACTTTACTCCCAAGTTAAAAGCCTTGTAGCCATTCAAAAAGAAGTCATATCCCATAAAGAAGAAGAGAAAACAACATCTGGTCTGAAAAAATGCTGTTTGATAAAACAGGTGGAACAAAAGCATGGTGGTGCAGTGATAAGTGTTCAGGTTCTAGGTTGGGTTCCAGCCAGGGCACTGTCACGGGGCTGTATGTTCTCTCAGTGCTTGTGTGGGTTTCCTGATATGCACAGGATCAGATTTTAGGCTTGGGGGCCCCTAGGCCCACTGGATCCTAGTTCCCGGTGCCCATTGCAAGCACACACCCGTGCATATGTGCTTGAGCACTGGGGATTATGCGTACAGTTCCCGAAGCTCCTTAGGTTGCAGCTGGGCGGCATGCTGACCCTAAAATCTTACCGCCCTAGGTCAGGGCATTTGTGGCCTCTCCATAAATCTGGATCTGGCCATGCAGATTGCATTATTCATAATCTCTGTGTAGAGGATAACAGCTGTATATAAATAGAACCTGGCAATACATAGTAGTAAAAGGTTAGTAAATATCCGCAGTCATCAGAATGCATTTAAACCAACCTACCAAAACTGTCACCTCTGAAGTCAAACTCCCTGTGTATTGGTTAGGTAGCAGAAGAGCTCCCAGCATGCTCTTTAATTCAGTCGCTCAGCCATCTTTCTCTCTTACATTGGGGTCGGTTCCACCTTATACAGGCAATCAAAAAATCTAAACCAATTTTCTATGAATGTAAAATACGTGAATGTTAAAAAAAACTCCTGCTCTCTGTCGCTCTCCGTCTAAAAAATTCTAAGCTGTCGTATAAATATTGGTAAACAGAGATATCATTTCCTCAACACTTTCTTGTTCCGCGCATTGAGAGTCAGACGCAGAATTGGATGTTTTTGTCTGATGGCATTCCATGTGATATAAAGTTGTACATAACTGAAACAAGGGAAGGGATACATCTTTCTTTACCATATGGTGACTCATTAGTATGCACAAGAGTCCTCCCCACCCAGAGTAAACACTCGTACCGGTATTATGAGCTTCTCACTGTTAGATCAGCTGGGAAAATATAAAAAAAAAAAAAGCGCAGCAAAAAAAATGGCAAACAACAGGAGTTGTTGTAACACAATCACCTTTTAAAAAAATTAAATATAATTTTTTTGCAAGGTGCACGATATAAAGAACAGGTGCATCTAGTAAAAGCTATCTGCTGATTGGGTGCTATAGGTGACTAGACCTATGGCAGACGTTGCACCTTTTATTAAATACATTACATTACCCTGTATTTTTGCCCACAATGCACATTGCCACCATCAAACTGCACCTGCAGCTCACAGGCTCAACTCTTTGTGCTTCCTGAATGGAGCTCATTCACTGATATCATTGTTGCATATCAGCTGCTCCACATATGTAAATCCCTTTATTGACTCCAAGTTTCCTCACAAAGTAAATTTAGACTCTTAACACTGACATTCAAGGTCCATAACAATGAAACCCCTCCCTGCATTTTAGTTCTTAAATCAAAATGCTCCCCTTCACATGGCCTACACTCTACATCTCTCTTTCTCTTCTCATTGACTCTCCTACTTGTCTCAGTGATTCCCTTCCATTACCTAGCATAGTCTTAATCTTCCCTCCAAGCCTTCAAACACATTTCCTGAAGACCATCCTCTATAAATAAGCCATTAGAGCAGTGATCCCCAACCAGTGGCTTGTGAGCAACATGTAGCTCTCCAACCCCTTGGATATTGATCTCAGTGGCCTCAAAGCAGGTGATTATTTTTTAAATCCGGGTTTGGAGGCAGGTTTTGGTTGCATAAAAAAACAGTTGTACTGCCAAACAGAGCCTCCTGTAGGCTGATAGTCCTCATAGAGGCTATCAATAACAAGAACATTTTTATTTTTGTGTTGCTCCCCAACTCTTTTTACATCTGAATGTTACTCACGGGTAAAAAAGGTTGGGGACATTAGACGTTCCCTATATTATCAGAAGCCAACACACCATTAAATCTTTTCACCATCAAAATGGGTCACCAACATAGAAAAAATGCCTACAGTTTAGCAATTAAACTTAATGGGTCATCACCATAGAGAAAATACCTACAATTCCTACAGTTTAGCAATTAAACTAAGAAGCAAAAGTCTTTCTAAACAGATTTTTTTTTATTCTTAAAAAACTTTGGGGCCTTTGAGAAAAAGTTTAAACCATTGATTTAGATTTAGATGTGTTTTAATACGAATGCCAAGTCCTGAACTATATAAATAAATCATCAGTTGTTGGACTGTTCTGCTAAGGACCTGATATTGAGGTCACACACAACCATTAGCTGTAGACTGGTGACAAATTGTAATAGGTGTCACATACATAGACCTATGGTGGAAAATGGACCTTGGCTGTAGACCGCCTGTTTTGGTTTTTGGGGCCCACCAAGAAATCTTCTGAGCTGACATTGAGGTCACACTCTCTCTAACAAACTGTTAGATGTAGACTGGTAATGTAATGTTATAGGTGCCACATACACCTATGGTGGAAATTAAGAAAGGTAAGATGTAAATAGTTCTTGGTTGGAGACCACCAGTTTTGGTATTGGGACTCACCAGGAGATCCTCTAGCAGGCCATTTCCTTCCTGTTTGACTGGCCTGATAGGGACTGGACATTGAGGTCACACTCTCAACCATTAGATGTAGAATGGTATTGTAATGTCATATGTGTCACATAGACCTATGTTGGAAATAAGAAAGGGTAGATGAAAATGGCCCTTGGCTGGAGACCACCAGTTTTGGTATTGGGATCTACCAGGAGATCCTCTGGCAGGGCACTTCCTTCCTGTTACTGAACAACAGGAAACCTGTAATGAAAGCTGTTTAGCATGACACCAATCAATTCAGAACAAAAAAGGATAGTAGCTAAGTTTCCCAAAAATTATAATTAGAACAGAAAATTTAAGGGAAACATTTACAAAAGAACTCCATGACATCGCTGTGTGTGCTGTTAATATATACCAATGCGAACACTTTGCTGGATCAGGGTGTTTCTACCCTTGATGCCCTGAAGGAGGATTTCAATATACTGTATATATGTGGGGCGCCTGATTGACAGTTAGATTATTATGCTTCTACGAAGCAGATATTTGTGAGGCAATTCTGCCTGTGGCTCTTGGCTAGGTGTCACACTCACACTTCCAGATCCCCTAAACTTACGTAAATACTTAGTAAATTAGTGGTTACAACAAGCTGACAAGCAAGGAATGTATAAATTAAGGTGACCAGCTCATCCCTTGAATGTGTATGGAGCTAAGTTCAGCCCTACAGTAAGCCTGTGTTAGGACCATCCTGTATAACAAGTCCCTTTATAACTAATTTCTTGTACAATCACGCTGATCTGCATAGAGCTCCGGGCCCTTCCACCGGCTCTTAATGAAATAACGAGTAACCTAAAATAGATAATACTAACAGTTTTTAAAGAAACAGATGTCACACACACACATATTACACGCAGATCAATATGAGTCACGCTTTCACAGATGGGAAGGAAAATGAAGTCACCTAAGTACGGCAGTTATGTTGCCACAAAACCTTACAAAAGTGGAAGTACAACTTGTGACAACAGTTATTGGTTCAATATTTTACAATAAACCGATTCTTTAAACATTATGAAATGGCATGTCCACTGTATGTATTTCTCTCTTTTAACTTCAACACTAGCGGGGCAATACAAGATGTTTTATTAGTCTTACCTCAAAGCAAAGATTATTTATATATACTTTATACTGTATTTATAGTTATACGTATGTTTATGTACAGGTATGGGATAAATTATCCAGAAACCTGTTATTCAGAAACCTCTGAATTACGGAAAGGCCGTTTCCTATAGACTCCATTTTAATCAAATACGGTAATTAAAATTTCTTAAATAATCTTTTTTTTTTCTCTGTAATAATAAAACAATACCTTTCACTTGATCCCAACCAAGATATAATCAATCCTTTTAAGAGGCAAAGCAATCCTATTGGGTTTATTTAATGTTAAAGGATTTTTTAGTAGACATGGTATGAAGATCTAAATCATGGAAAGACCCCTTATCCAGAAAACCTCAGGTCCCGAGCATTCTGGAGAAGAGGTCCCATTCCTGTGATTACATAGCAAGGGTATATTTAACCTTTAAAAAAAATAATTTCTCTGCAATATGATTCATGTTAGAATTAGGGTATGGGGGCCTTAGATCTTAAAATCTAAAATATTCATGTTCAATTCAGGTTTCTTTTAACACAAGTTTCATATCCCTTGCTGACGGACAGTAGATGAAGGAAGGGGTGATGAGGAACAGGAGTCTAACATTCAGCATCCAGCTTTTGTTTGGCAATGGTTGCAGCTTGGATATTCTGCTTTATAAAAATAATAGTGGTCCAAGAAGAATATTTGCCCTAGATCTATCACCACTTAGGACATCCGTAAATATTACTATATATTCTTTATAATGAAGGGCCAACATATTATTAGCAAAAGATATTGATATTAGGTAAGAATTTAACATTAGTATTGGCTCTGGGCTCTGACAACCTAGAAAAAATTGCAGACTCTGTGGTGCTCCATGGTCCTCCAATGTCATTGTAACTGGACGCCACATTTATATATTTTGTCTCATTTATATATTTTGCCTCCTTTGTACCCTTTAGACCAGGGGTCCCCAACCGTGAGCCACATTCACATATAAAAAGAGTTGGGGAGCAACACAAGCATGATAAAAGTCCCTGCGGATGACAAATAAGGGCTGTGATTGGCTATTTGGTAACCCCTATGTGGACTGACAGCCTGTAGGAGCATCTGTTTGACAGTATACCTGTTTTTTGTTTAAACTTTCTTCCAAGCCAGGAATTAAAAATTAAACATCTGCTTTGAGGCCACTGGGAGCAACATCCAAGGGAATGTTGCTCCAGAGCCACTGGTTGGGGGATCACTATGTCAGACAAAGAAGAGAAGGCCCAAAATCAGCCAATTTCTCTGTGTCTGACACTGGCAAGAGAAATAATGAAGGGGTTTCACTCCCCTTCCCAAGATTACCCATTATAATGTGCAAATAAGTGAAGGCCTAAGGATAGAAAAGTATTTATACAACACTAATTGCACATGGGCTGTGTGGAACTCATAGCACTTAGGGGCATGTTTACTAACATTGGAGATAAATATCTGGAGAGATTTCTGGAGATGTTGCCCATAGCAACCAATCAGATCGTTGCTTTTGTTTTCTAACTTGGCTGTGGCTGTTTAAATCTAATTGCTGATTGGTTGCCATGGGCAACATCTCCAGAAATCTCTCCAGATATTTATCTCCAATGTTAGTAAACATGCCCCTTAGAGTGTAGGGAAACAGAATAATTGATTTACCGAGGTTCACAAGAAGTCTTCACTGGTGTTCAGGATCTATCATTTGAGATCTGGGGGTCATTTAACAAAGTGCCAAGCACAAATTGCAAAGAATGAATTCCCCATGTGATGCTAGGTGCAGAGTGCAGACTCTAAATGCAAGCACTGTTTGAATGAGCACTACGGTGTGCGTGCATCACGGGTCATGGTAAATGATGTCAAATGTAAGAGACCACTTGCCTGGTTTTCTGTTGCAGCCAGGATATAATATAGAATTATTATTTTCCTTCATTTTGTCTACATTGCTGTGCTTCCCTGTATTTCTTCTTTTCCCAGTCTCATTCTCTGATTTACATATATAACAATGTATTTACCATCTACCACTACATGCCAAAGCCATAATCTGTAATAAATTTCCCTCTACCTGATTCATCCAATTCCTTCTCTTGAAAATTGTAAGCTACACTCTTTACTTTCAAAGCTCATTTTCAAATGCCGGCTCAAGCTGAGTGCACACTGACACTATTGACAAAAGGTAGTTGTGCCCATTTATACCCCTAATGTGTCCATTCAGGCTGCTCTAAAGAATTGCACACTATTGAGTAGGCTGGCGGGACACATTGTCAGTTGTGCTGGGGAATTTAGTAATTACTAACATGTACCACCAACCTAAACCTAGCAGCAATTCCAGGGTTCCATTAGAGGGTTATTATGCTCATCAATGTAACTGACTTGCACCAAACAGTTTAGATGCCATATGCAGTTCAAAGAATAAAATGAAATTGCAAAAAATGATTTGTGCACTGGAGCCTCATGGGATGTGGGTCCTGCTACTAGTATAACTGTACCCCATAGAAAAAATGCCCCTCCTTGCAGGTTTGCTTCTGATCCACCCAGTCACTCCCCACCCCAGTGATACAAACCTCCACCCAATCTCCACCAACTACTACACAAGTTCCACCTCTTCTTTGCTCTGCAATTTTCTATCTTGCCATAGGTCTCCTAAATTCAGTAACCCTGCACGTAATGAAAACAGATAATGTTCCCCATGGTTTTATTTGTAGGAGGCCCTAAGAAAGATTCTGCCGTAGTGGGCCCAATAAAATTACAGTTTGCATTTGTTTTTCGGATACAAGTACAATGTGCATTAGTGTCCCCTTAAATGTAATCTGTACTTTCTCATTAGAAGTGACATGTCGATTAGGACGGTAATGTGACAAAGATGGGATCTGGCTTTTTTGGCTCCTGCAGTGAAATGAGCAGAGTCAAACTATTTTTAGTTGGAGGAAATTCCTGTGGCATGTGTTATTTTGTAAATAAAATGTGTTTCATACTAGAGGGAGCCGTGTCTGCAGAAGCTAATATCTGTGGCATGACGTAACAAAGGCACATTGTTGGTTAATGGGGCGTCAGCCTATGGCAAGGGCTCACTAAGTTTTTAGAACAGAAGCTGGATTAATTGCATTGTGAAATTTCTAGTGGAACAAACTGTGCCAATGTTAAATCATCATCAAGCAACCATACCCAAGGACAAAAGCATATGTAGCCAGTAGCTCTACTCTTGCATACTCAAGAAGCATCTTGTTAGTATGGTGGGCTGAACTCCAATGCCTATCCAAGTTCCACCTAGGATGCCGACCTTCAATGTGGTACAAATCACACTAACTACATCTGAAATATCCAAACTATGATTCAATATCCATAAAGGCATCCTGACACCTAAACTAAATTGGATATACACAGGCCAATAAAAGTTCCAGACTAATTGGCCAGTGCATGTGACCCCTCAACAGGCATGCCCGACCAATGTCCAATGGAGGAATGCAACTGCATGTCGATCTTCATCCAATGAGACTTTGTAGGCCCCACTGGATGTGTAATATACTGCCTCTTCTCCACTCTCTCCATTTGCCTTTTATTGAGGACACTAATGATCAGGGCATCTTCAAGTGGGCCCCAGCCAAGGAAAATTCTTATTGGTCCTTAATAATATCCAAAGGAAATTTTATATAGAAAAATGCAACAATTTCTCATTGGGTGGACTCACCAGAATATATAGGGGGTCCAGGTGCACATGCCCAAAACTTTCAGCCAAGTTTCAAAGACTACTATTCCATAGTTGCATCACAGACCAACAAAAAGATGTTCAATGATGTTCAAAGATGTACAATTAAAAAATATTTGTTTAAAAAAAACTATTGCAAAAAAAAAAACCTTACACGTTTCATGCCAAAAGGGGCATTTAATCATAAGTTAGGCCTGTACACTGAATGGAACAGATGTATGCAAGTATATTTGCAACCCCATAGCTATGCCTTTCGCTATTTACTATATGTGCTTGATTAAAAACACCCAGGCCACATAGAGTCATGAGCCCCAAGATGCAAAATTGCTATATTATGATATAAACACAGAGCAGTGCTGGGCTGGGCTACAATTATATCACTATATATACAAAGCCTACCTGATATTGGGCTGCTTGCACTTGGGCACAGCTCAGATCAACCATCTTTATTATGGCTCCCATTTCAAGGACAACGTTGGAAGCTCCACGTTTCTCTGTCAAATGATAAATAAAGTGAGGAAAATAACCAATATGAATTGACTTTTACTACAGTCATGTGATGACCAGCCTGAGGGTACAGTTCCATGCCTCTTAACCATGCATTGCTGTTTGCCATTGACTTCTCTTGACACTACTTAAAAGGTCACTCGTTCCTTTCTGTACAAACTGGCAACCCTCCAGATTTTGTTGAACTACAACTCCCAGCAAACCCAGCGTCCAACTACATCTGCCGAGATGTAGCAAATCAACAGCTTTACAAAACAGCACAGGCACACATCTGTAATATTTTTTTATATTGCCTTCAATGTGATTTTTTTCTGTTTCAGTCTCGTCGTTAAAAATAAAATCACCTTTCCACCTGCACCCTTGCCTTGCTGTACAGTTTATGGTGTGACAAGGGTCTATTCTGTGCAGGGAAACAATGGGTTAATTATGGCCGCTATCCGTCCCCGTATCTCTGTGTGAGCTGAGGAAAAGACCAGTAGCAGCTGGCAGGAAATGGGTAAGGAAGCTGACCACAGATAAACTGTACAATGCTGAACACTTGCAGAAGATATAGTTTGGGACAGGAAGTCAAGCTGTCAGGCCACAGAGGTTTGCTGAATACATCTGCAGAGCTATTGAAGAATGTGGCCCTCAGATAATGCTCAGGGACACAGCTGTCAGTTTGCGATGAAGTAACTCCAAGGAAGCTCAAGGCCCTCTGTGGTAATGATACGGATGTTGCTGTTTGATAGGATAAAGCACAGCTTGTCATGGTCACTGCATTAGCACATTCAATACCCTCTGATCGGCTTGTCTGCGTATAGGGAACCGCCAGTGCAGCCGGCAAAGTCACAAGCAGGTGTAAACCTTGGGCCCTAATCTCCCAGCCCCACATCTCACCTATAATCCTGCACCTGCGCCCTCACCTAGATTTATTGGTCATATTTGCATTTATGTCAAAGGAAATGTGACTTGAGGAATGAGAATGAAGGAAATCTGTACAAAATATAATAAAGGGAAAATCATAAAAAAAATAATTTATGGCACACACATATAGTATATAGAAAGCAGAAATAGATAGACAATAGTTAGGTAGATGATGGATAGAGAGAGAGAGAGAGAGAGAGAGAGAGAGAGAGAGAGAGAGAGAGAGAGAGAGAGAGAGAGAGATGGTTGGATGGATGGACAGATAGATGATAGATAGATAGATAGATAGATAGATAGATAGATAGATAGAGAGAGGGGGGTGGATAGAGAGATGGATGGATGGATGGATGGATGGAGGGGGAGGGGGAGGGGGAGAGAGAGAGAGAGAGAGAGAGAGAGAGAGAGAGAGAGAGAGATGGAGAGAGAGAGAGAGATGGAGAGAGAGAGAGAGAGAGAGAGAGAGAGAGAGAGAGAGAGAGAGAGAGGGATAGATAGATAGATAGATAGATAGATAGATAGATAGATAGATAGATAGATAGATAGATATACAGGAAGCAGATATAGGGAATAATGTACCCCCTTTTGTAAAGTATAAGGATAGTATTTGTTGCTGAACAGCTCCATGACCAAATAAAGGCCCAAGGCCAAGGCTCTAGTGTTTTTTTACAGGTCATGGAACTCCAAGGTGGCCCACAGGTGCCTATTTATATAAAAAAACATTATTTAAAAGAATTCCCTTGTCCCGCTGCTGATGGTGGAGCTGAGCGGGAGGAAGGAGTACTTTTTCCACTGTACTGTGCATGTGCCAGAATGCCAAAGGGAGGGCAATCCAGTCTGGAGTTATGAGTGGCGCCAGATGGACATGATCATAGGTACAAAAAGGAAGGTAAGATACAAGCAGAAATATCTCTGCTCATGCATGTATAATAAGCATGAACATATGCCACCATCCTTTCCTCGTGTTCATAGTGAAATGCTTTAGGCAAATACGGGTGTGGGGTATTTCTCTCTATGTTCATGTCATGTGCTAGATCAAGCTGTTCTTTCTCATTAAAGGAAATGCCAACCCAAAAAAATATATTTTTTGCCTAATAGAAGAAAACATAATTCTAGGCAACTTTGCAAAATACCTTCATTTTAAATCGTCTATTGTATTTAAGTAGTGATGGGCATGGATTTGCCACCTGTGAACTGTTGCTGCAAAAATTTGCTGGCAAAAAAATTTCGCTGCAACAAAAAAGTTGTGCGTGTAAAAATTGTCACATGCCAAAATAATTTTGACGCCCATTGACTTTAATGCATTCGAAAAAAAAAGTCGCACGTGTAAAAATTGTTGTGCGAATAAAAATTGACTCAAAAATGTTTTGACGCGATTGATTTTAATGCATTTGGCCAAAAAACTTGCATGCAAAAATTTCGCATACGTTAAAATTGCAGCGCATCATAATAGTTTTGATGCCCATCGACTTCACTAATTTTTTGCAGGTTTGCAAATTTTTTGGCAAAGCAAAATGGGACAGATTCACCCATCACTATTATTAAGTTGTCTTTTGTTTAAGTTGTTTCTTTTCTCTGCACTGGTGGATCAGACTGTTGATTCAATGTAAGACAAGGCAACTGATTAACAGACCTGTCTTTGCTGGGGAACTAAGACTTTTGCAACATTGTTTAAACAGTAACCACCAGGAGTTAAGCAAATGCTGCTTTCAATAGCATTTTTTTTTTCAAAAAGCACTAAAAATTAAAATAAATGTACATTAGGCAATTTTTTTTATTTTTGGGTTGCCTTGCCCTTTAAGTACAGCTTGTCTAAGTAGGAAGTATAGCTAAATACTAAGATATCCTGCACATTGTGACTTTAATTTTCAAGTTCTGTGGTTTTCAGAGAAATTGTATTAACCAACTGACCCAGCTGCTTGTAGATAGCACAGCCTTATCTCTTGTACTGCACAACACTGCACTTACCTGGAACTGGTTGCACAAGGCAGTCATTTATAAAGTTCGCGCAGCGCATATATATTCGCAAATTGCCCATGTTTTTTCCTGAACGTTTAATAGTTGCAATGCTGTGCCCGTCTTTGCGTTTTTCGCGAATTCGCATGGAGAATACATTTTCGCAAATCGATCGAAACTGATACAGGTGTTGGCATGAGTGTGTGCCCACTGTGCGAGGTTGACAGTAACTTCAATTCGCAATTTGCAAAACAGTTTTGTGAATATTCTTTCCACCGCCAAAGTTGTGGCGCAGAGTGTGCACATAAATATTCGCAATTTGAGATTTTTGACACATTTCAAAAGATCTTGTAGACATTCGCATTGTGATAAAAAAAATTCGCAATTCAGTTTGCACCTTACTTATTCAGCTTTATACATATAAATTTGCAAAAAGATGGAAAGGTGGCACTCCGGTTATAAAAGAAGGTGGTTTATTGCAACAGGTCACAAACCAATATCACCTGACGCGTTTCAGAAGCAACTCCCTTAATCATAGGCTTCAAGCCTATGATTAAAGGGGACCCGTCACCCAAAAAAAATATTCAAAATCCTATTTAATCAGATTAGTCAAGCAAAATGAACTTTAATTACACTATAAAAATTATTTGAATCTTGTTTTCTTCAGTCTAGGATTTCAAAATTATAGCAAGCAGGCAGGCACCATTTTGTGGACACTGTTATTAAGACAAGCCTTGTATCATCTCAGAATCTTGTTTGTGCACCAGAATGGTGGACCCAATGTCTATCCACATGCCCTGGTTAGGCAATTAAATGGTAAAAAGAACGGGGGAATGTGGGAGAGCAGTGACATCTAAGAAGTGCTGAATGGAAAGTGAAAGTAATTGTCTGCCCCGCCTCTATGCCACGGGCATAGAGGAGGGGCAGACAATATTTGATTGACAGCTGAGATTTTTAAATGAGCTTACAACAGCTATGAATGCTTAAATAAAAAATAGAAATTGAATTTCATGTTTAATTTGAAAAGGACTTTTATTATACAGATTTGTGTGTCTGGGTGACAGGTCCACTTTAAGGGAGTTGCTCCCGAAACGCGTGATGTTGGTTTGTGACCTGTTGCAGCCTATGATTGAGGGAGTGGCTCCCGAAACGCGTCAGGTGATGTTGCTTTGTGACCTGTTGCAATAAACCACCTTCTTTTATAACCGGAGAGTGCTGCCTTTCCATCTTTTTGCAAATCTGATTACAGTGGGAACGCTGGTGGCTGAGCACCGGTACATTAAAATGGAGCTGAACTAAATTGAACATACAGGGGGTGAGTCTAGAGTTGCCAAAATGCTTTTTCTATTTTTATAAATATAAACATGCACAGGGCAAATATATTCACGCCAATCTGCCTTGCACAAAGTTTATAAATGAGCCCCATTGTCTTGATGCAACCTTTGTATTACAGCAAATGCTCCTCTGAAGTTTTCCCCGGTATCAGACGACCTAGAGCCTCATGATATAGTGACTCACATCAATATCACTGGTTTTGATCTGCCCAAGGCAACTGCATCTCAAAGCAACCCAATGTCCAAACAGGGAGCTCGGGAAAGTTCTCTTGGTCAGAAACCATGCAATTCTCTCAATGGTTTACCGCCCGTAACATTATTTTGAGATTCTGATCTTTTTTAAGGACTTCAGGGGAGGAAACCAAGGGAAATGCAGCCTTGTGCTGTGAATTCCAAGCATGTAGCAGGAGTCAATGTTTAATAATATAACCACAATGACAGAGGGCAACGGCCCAGATTGAGCACATTGTCCTCCTGACAGATCTGCTGGGGACTGTAATTCGTTTCTGTCACTCGGTATTATGCATTGGAAAAAATGTACAATGCTGTGGATTTTGGTGCAGTTGCCGCTGCTGCCCGTGGAGATCACACAAAAAAAACAGTGAGTTCAGTGGGAGAAATGTAAGTAATCAAGCAGTTGGCATTGGTCTTGGAAAGGGCTCTCGGCACTCTGGGAGCCAGTCACCAGGATAATAATAATAATAATATTCTTCTTATAGGGCTGGTGAGGGGGTCTGTGTTTCTCTTTCTCGCTAGGCACCATGTCACTGCTTCAAAGAGCAGCTGAAGGACCTGTTTCATTTCAGCAAATCAAATGCCCGAGCTTGGAGTGAGATGGGGGTTTTTTTTTTTTTTAAAGTAATAATAATTATAACAAATGTGAGGAAAGTGAAGTTAATGGAACATTATTCATTGTGTATTTGAATAGATGATTATACACTGTGAACTGGGGAAATGGTGTTACATTTCACACAGACACATTCAAGCTAAAAAGTAACATATTTATCCCCGGCTGCAGCAATACAGTGATATAATTGTCAAACTGAAAGCCATGAGAACGGATACTTTTACACCAGAATTTCCCTCTTTAAAATATTCTAAAAAAAAAAGTCTAAGTGGTACAGCGCAGTGTTCAGTTACAAAATGCTGCCACAACGGGTGGACCTTACTGACAAACTATTCGTATAGGTATGGCCTGCTCAGGGGACAGTTTTGGAAGATCCAAGAGTTTATTGGGTACCCTTAGCACTGCTGGGGTCCTGAGTTTGATTCCAGTTTGGGTAATAGCTGCAAGGAGCTTGTGTAATGTCTGATTGGGTTCTATTAAGGTGACTCTAGACACACAGATATATATTGTATGATATTTTGTGTGGGTATGTCAGGAGATCATACGATTAAGTGCCTACTGGCACGAAACGCGTAAGGCTATGTATTTATCTACTTAGTGACCTCAATAAAGTTCTCAGTTCTTTTTCAAGTCTGTTTGTGGGATTTGTGAGTGCCTGCGGTTTTCTCCTATGGTGGGAGATCAGCCTACCGATATTGGCAAAAGACTTGGATATTGTTCAGCTCGTCGATCGACCAGGTCAGAAAATTTTGATGGCACCCAAACATTCGCCCCTCTAAGGAGGTTGTTTATTAAAGTCCGAATGGCAAAAACTCCAAAAATTTTAGTTTTTTACTATAAAATCCAAATTTCTAGTAAAAAAAACCTTGAATTTTTCAGTATTTATTATACCCTGAAGATGGAAAAAGTCCAAATCTGAAAATCCGGCATCTCAGACCTGCCGAGAGTTGTATATAAGTCAATGAGAGAAATCCCAAAGGTATCCTGATCTGTGCTGGGTTTTGTGCAATAATCCAAGTAATTACTGGAGGAAAACCCGAAAAATTCTTAAAATCCAAAGTTTTTTCTCGCACACGAAATTTTCAGAAAAATGTATTGAAGAATTAGGGGGAAATAACCCGTGCGGATTTGGTCAGAGTATATTTCAGAAAGAAATTAGATAAATTCAGATTTTGATAAATAAACCCCGAAATGTCTATATTGAAAATGAACAATTTTTCCTGTTACCAAGGGAGGGGCAGAGATGAATGTGAATGATGGATACAGGGTAAGAGTTCGCCCCTAAGTCTCCCTAGTAGTGATGGGTAAATAAATTCGGCAGGCGTAAATTCATGGCGAATTTCAGCATTTCGCCGTCGCTGAATAAATTTGTGAAAATTCTACGGCGTCAAAAAACGTCACAGATTCGCCCATTACTATTGCAGATAGATAGTTTTATCTGCTGATGCATCTTCTCAGTAGGCGAAAAAGGAATAAGGAATTTATGGCTAATTCTAAGTAACTTTTCAATTGATCTTCATTGTTTCTTTTTTATAGTTTTTGAATAATTTCCTTCTTCCAACTTTCAAAACCCCATCTAAAAAACAAATGCTCTGTAAGGCTACACATTTATTGTTACTGCTACTTTTTATTCATTACTCATCTTTTTATTCTGGCCTCTCCTATTCAAATTTAGTGATGGGTGATTTTCTCCCGTTTCGCTTCTCTAAAAAATTCCCGAATTCCCGCAAAATTCGCGAAACCTTGTGAAATCGGAAAGTTCCCAAAAAATCTTGAAATCTGAAAGTTTTCGATCATGCAAATCGGACGTATTCACGCAAAAATCGTGAAATTAGAAGGATACCACTCAAAAATCATGAAATTAGAAGGATTTCACACAAAAATCTTGAAATTTGAAGGTTTTTACAAAAAAAACGTGAAAATCGGACATTTCACTCAAAAATTTAGAAATTTGGAGGCGGTAACTGGTTGAAAAAAGAAAGAAATTGAAGAAGACCTTCAATTTAGGGAGGCAGTTGGTTTAAGCAGAACACATGAAAAAGCAAGTTCATAGTTTTACCGGTTTTGTGCACACAGGAACTTAAAGGGGTTGTTTACCTTTAAGTTAACTTTTAGTATGATGTACAGAGTGATTTTCTGAGACAATTTTCAATTGGTTTTCGTTTTTTATTATTTGTGGTTTTTGAGTTATTTAGCTTTTTATTCAGCAGCTCTCAGTCTGCAATTTCAGTAATCCGGTTGCTAGATTCCAAATTACCCTAGCAACCATGCACTGATTTGCATAAGAGACCGGAATACCAATAGGAGAGGCTTGAATAGAAAGATGAGTAACAAAAGTAGCAATAAAAATAAGGGGCAGATTTATGAAGGGTCGAATTTTGAAGTAAAAAATACTTAGAAATTCGACCATCGAATTGAAATACTTTGAATTTGAATATCGAAGTATTTTTCACCGAAGTTGGCCATCGAACGATCAAAGTAAAATCGTTCGATAGAACGATTTTAGCGTACGATCGAACGATTTTACTTCGATGTGTGAAGACTTAGAAAAATCCATTAGAAGGTCCTCATAGGCTAACATAGCACTTCGGCAGGTTTAATTTGGTGAAATATTGAAGTCAAAGTTTTTTTTAAAGAGACAGTACTTCGATTATTGAATATTTGAACTATTTTACTTCGAATCGAATTCGAGGTAAATGCAAAGTTGCATTCTCCTATTCGATGGTGGAAGTATCCAAAAAATCCCTTCCAATTTTTTTACGTTAAAAATTCCCTCGAGTTCACTTCGACCCTTGATAAATCTGCCCTTAAATGTGTAGCCTTACAGAGCATTTGTTTTTAGATGGGGTCAGTGACCCCCATTTGAAAGCTGGAAAGAGTCAGAAGAAGGCAAATAACCAAAACACTATAAAAAAATAAAAAAGTAATGAAGATCAAATGAAAAGTTGCTTAGAATTGGCCATTAAATGACATACTAAAAGTTTAATTAAAGGTGAACCACCCCTTTAATCATAGCCAATGATTGGGTTTGACAATATGAATGACATTGATTTATAGCACCTGCCTATATCTCAGAGAAGACGCTATCAAATGTATTATTACTAGGCTGATGGAACAAGGAGGGCTCATTTCACACTTAGCTTCTTATGATTAGGTGTTGGCTCATCCCATAAAGAATCACATGCACCATTGCAACTGGGCTGCAAAGAATCACATCCCAAAGCGACTCCGTCTCCAACAATTGATTTTTCATTATTTTAATTCTCTTTTTTTTCCTTTTTTTACCTAATATCTATGCTCCTGTGTAACTGGCCCATTCACAGTTAATGTAGTTCTAATCATAATATTGCTAATTATATATATTATACAGTATATATTTTATAAGGTTCTCTCTCTCTTTCTCTAACTTTATTTCTAATCTTCTTCCCTTTCTTTACCCTATGACACACTGATGACACTGAATAACTGGAGGTTTCATAAACAAGTTATCCTTGAGATTTCTTACTGTTTGTCCCATTAATCATTTACTATGATAAACTTGGTGCAACAACGAGAAGCTTTGTTTTTTTTTCCATTATCTAATTGACCTGCATGTACTGTATGTAACCTAGATAGAGTCATGGGGGCAAATTCACTAACCTACGAAAATTCACTAAAATCCGATGTTGCTTCCAGGGTGCCGAATGCTGGTGAAGTTGCGCTAGCATCACTGCGCCAATGAAGGGAAGTTGCGCTAATGTTGGCTAATTTGCATATGGTGGGAAATGATAAAGTTGAATGGACGTATATGTTGCAGCCAATACATTACATTACACAAGCCTAGTAAATAGTGATGGGCGAATTTGTCCCGTTTCGTATCGCTGAAACATTTGCGAATTTCCAGCAAAAATTAGCGAAAAGTTTTGAAACAGGGAAGTTCCGGAAGAAACCGTGAAATTTGAAGGTTTTCACTCAAAAATCGTGAAAAAAGGAAATTTTCACGGAAAAATCTGGAAAATCAGAAATTGACGGCAGCAAATTTTCACAGGAGATTCGCAAATTTATTATTATTAATTTTCGCTGGAATTCGCCGCGAATTTGTGCGAATTTATTCTCCCATCACTACTGGGAAACCTTAATAAAATAAAATAAATTTGTTATTATTCCCTACACATGAGCCCAGTGTATAGTTTATGTGCCAAAAAAAAATTACGCTATTTTTCAGCCTATCACCCTGAAAAAGGAAAAGTCGCCATCATTTTTTAGTAAATCGACGAAGTACCGAAATGACGTCAAGCTGGCAAATTTCTGTCCTCGTTAGTCACTGCAGTAAGTATAACATTAAACAGACTAAATGGAAACATCTAGAAATCACATGATTGTCTTGAGTTTAATTAACGCACTGTCTGTTGTTATCAGAATTGTCAGCCTGGTTTATATTAGAATGTAACTGGCAATTCTAGGGTCACAGAAACTAATTCATTTGTTACCAGGAAAACTATTTTTTTAAAATCTTGTATGCAGACGGTCTGGACCACTTATACAGAATGCTCGGGACCTGGGGTTTTCCAGATAACAGATCTTTCCCTAATTTGGATCTTCATGCCTAAACTGTACTAAAAAATCCTGTAAACATTAAATAAACCCAATAGGCTGGTTTTGCTTCCAATAAGGATTATTTATATCTATATTTAGATCAAGCACAAGGTACTGTTTTATTATTATAGGGAAAAAGAAAATCATATACTGTATAAACATTTGGATTATCTGGATGAAATGGAGTTTATAGGAGACTGGGTTTCTGTAATTCGGAGCTTTTTGGATAATGGATACCTGTAAAGGAATGAATGAAGCATAGCACCATGGGAAGGGATGAATAGGTGGAAGATACTTGTTGAGATTTGACTAAGCAAATATTATGCTTCGTTCCAGCAGCTGATACTGTAGATGGGAGACCTCGCTCCCTTAATGCTGTTCATTATATAGAAGATGTAATGATACAGGTTTTTTAGGTTTATTTAATAACTAGATGGCATTAAAAAATGAATGTAATCATGATTAAATCTTGTAACTAGTGATGGCCGAATAAATTCGCTAGGCACGAATTTGCTGTCAATTTCCGCATTTCACCACCAGCGAATAAATTCGCGAAACTGCAGCGAAAATTATTTTGACACTCATTGACTTCAAAGCGTTTCGGCAAAGCAAAACAGGACAGATTCGCCCATCACTACTTGTAACATCTTCATATTCAGATATTCATTTAAATATTGACGGCAGCAGCTCAAGAATACTTTTTGTTCTTCTTTTTAACCACAAGTACAGGTGTGGGACCTGTTATCCAGAATGCTCTGAAATTGGGGTTCCTCCCACAATTTGTATCTCCATGCCGTAAGTCTGCTAAAATATAATTGAAACATTAAATTAGGGATGCAACGAATTCACTTTTTTAGGATTCGGCCGAACCCCCGAATCCTTCACGAAAGATTTGGCCGAATACCGAACCCGAACCCTAATTTGAATATGCAAATTAGGGGTGGGAAGGGGAAAACATTTTTTACTTCCTTGTTTTCTGACAAAAAGTCACGCAAAATACCTCCCGTCCCTAATTTGCATATGCAAATTAGGATTCGGTTCGGCCAGGCAGAAGGATACGGCCGAATCCAAATCCTGCTGAAAAAGGCCGAATCCTGGCCGAATACCGAACCGAATCCTGGATTCGGTGCATCCCTACATAAAATAAACCCAATATAATATTAATTATATCTTAGTTGGGATCAAGTACAAGCTACTGTTTTATTATTACAGAGACAATAGAAATCATTTTTAAAAATGTGAATAATTTCATTATAATGAAGTCTACAGGAGATGGCCTTTCTGTAATTTGAAGCTTTCAGATAACGGATCCAATACCTGTACTGTACACTATCATTTATTCATGGGACAATAGCTGTATAGTTTCCCAGAAGTTGGACTAGAGATACATGTCCGCCAAATTCAACCTTTGCTGTTTTTTCTAAAGCTAAAGTTTCTCTTCTTTTTAGTTTGCATTAGATTTACATTACAGTAAGTGGGCGGGCATGATTTATTGTGCACACAGATGTCCCTTACGTGAATGTTCATTTTTATAAATATAAGTGACGGTTACCTTCCCGATTATCTTTGTTGAGGTGAAAGGCGTTCTTCATGAAATAGATGGTTCTGTTTCTATTTTTGCCTATGGAGGATGTCCCTGCCAAGGCATGCAACAAGGCAGCACCCACTCACAAATATCAAAGCAAACATGTGTGCAAGGAATTTTCTGTGTGTATAATAAACTCTGCTGTCACACTGCCTATCTATTGAAAACAAATGCAAATTAACTTAATATGACGGATACAACAGGTGCGTTTCCTTTGTAGCAGTGGACCCATTTTGAGGAATAGCATAGCCACAAATTAAACTCGCCTGCCACAAAATCCCACCTTTTGCATGTCCTTTGTTTTTGATATTTTAGTGATCCATTTTAATAAGGCCGTACTTTTGCCAAACATCCTTTTTTCACGACCGTTCATAATATGAAGCCATTTCGGCGAGGAGATGGAAATGTTGAAATGTTTCTTAAGGTTAAATGCCACCCGGCCTTAGGGCAGAGACACTCGCAAAGATTTGGGGACATAGTTACTAAAGGGCGAAGTGACTAACACTAGCGAAATTTCACCAGCGGGACGTCATTTCGTTACTGCGCCGATTTACTAACGTTCACTGGCGTAACTTCACTCGCGAAGGAGATAGACTCTAGTGGTAATTCGCTCCCTTACACCTGGCGAAGTTGCTCTCTGCAAATTCACTAAGATGCACATTTTACTGAACGTTACCTCTTGCGCCAGACTTGCCTTCGCCACCTCAGACCAGACGAAGTGCAATAGAGTAGATAAGACTTCCTCAAAAAATAGTTGAACATTTTTCTAAGTCCAAAAACGTCCCAAAAAATGCTGGCGACTTTTCATTTTTCAAGCTGATAGGCTGCAAAGGATCGTAAATTTTTCCTGGGGTACCCCGCTTCCCCCCTACATTTCCTAACATATGGCACATAAACTATACACTGGGCTCATGTGTAGGGCATTATAATAACTCTATTTTATTTTATTAAGGTTTCCCGGGCTTGTGTAGTGTAATGTATTTGCTGCAACATAAACGTTATATATACATATAACACTAGCGCTACTTCGTCCTGCATTCGGCGCCCTAGACGCGACTGGATTTTAGTGAATTAGCGTTGTCTTGGTGTTTTGATGTTAAGGAAGCCGTCACTGGCGAATTATCGGAGGTTAGTAAGTTTGCCCCTTAGTCGCCGGGACAAATTGCCTCTTCTTTGGGTGACCAGTCTCCCCGAAAAGCCTTCCCGCCGGCTAAAATCAAAATCACTGGCTGGATGGCACTCGGATCACTTAGTTTTCCAAAGTCGCCCGAAGTTTCCTCGTGAGGCAATTGCCAGCGACTTTGGAAAACTAAGCGCTCCAAATGCCATCCTGCCGGCTTTTCCGATTCTAGCCGGCGGGAAGGCAGTTTGAGGAGATTAGTCGCCAGAAGAAGAGGCGACTAAATCTCCCCGAATATTCGAGTGTGTTTCTGCCCTTAGAAAACAGAATTGGCTTTCCTTACATCCAAATTAACTGATTTCCATGACCCTGGCAATGCTTATATAAACCAGGCTGACAGTTTAGATTATCATCAAGATCCTACTGCGAAATATTATCTGGTCTGCCCTAATGTGATTTAATCCCCGGCAGTGTAAAGTACTGGATATTCATTACCTTTGATAATAATAATATTTCACTGTAATTGGTGCGATCATTTCAGGTAATGTTTTAAAAATGACATTGGTGGAAAATGACAGGAGAAGAAACGAATATTATAAATAGCTGCAAGTAGTTCACAGCAGTTCACAGAGTCATCGCAGGGTATGGAGTCTGAACCAGCTTCCCGGGAATAAAAAGCAGGGTTATTCTTTTTCTGATTAAACAAATGAAAAGAAAAAAGAGAACTTTTTTCATATACAGGGACATCGCTTGAAGTTTTATCTGCAAGTGCTATCACTGTTCTGTTGGCAGATATGATTGCGTCTATAAAGGGTTGAAAGGGGTTGGTCACCTTTATTAACTTTAAGTATGATGTAAAGAGTGATATTCGAAAACAATTTGCAATTGGTCTTCATTTTTTATAAATTGCCATTTTTGAATTGTATAAGCTTTTTGTTCAAGAGGTCTCCGGTTTTGCAATTTCAGCAGCTGGTAGCTAGGGTCCAATTTAACCTAGCAACCAGGAAGCGGTTTGAAGGAGAGACAAGGGAAGATTATTTCATACTTACCGAGATCTTCCTTTCCTAGACGTACTCCATGTCATTACGTTACGGGATAGCCCCTCCTCCCTGCTCCCATTAGAAGGAACCTCCCCAAGCCTTTAAAAGGCCAACCACACCCACCTACCGGCGTCTTTGTAACAAGCTCTTAAATTACCGGAAAAGAAAGGGTGGGTGTAATGACATGGAGTACATCTAGGAAAGGAAGATCTCGGTAAGTATGAAATAATCTTCCCTTTTCCCTAGACGTACTCCATGTCATTACGTTATGGGACATAGCAAGTTAACGTTATCCCATGGGAGGGAATATACTTTAAGAAGAAACTGTAATAAGGAAAGTAGTATCTCTGACTAGATAGTCCACCATCATGCAAACTCCTTACTTTAATATAGAGAGTCCAGGTGAAAACCCCAGAATACATTCACCAGGCCAAGAATAGAGCTATAGTATAGCCTATACTATAGAGAAAGAGAGAGCGTGAGAGAGATGTTAGCCCACCGAGAGTGAGGAATCAGTTAGCTCACTAACCACCACTTCACCCTCCAGAAGAGAGAGAGAGGAAGACAGTCCTGTACAAGGCGAATTCAGCAAGCTGAAATACTTACTCTCCTACTCACCAAAAAGCATTCATCACATGTATACCTAATTTCAGTGCAAATTGCAATGTACCTGTAAGAAACACTTGGTAGGAGTAAGAACCCAAAACAGACACAATATAGGAATGATCTGTTTAGGATATATCCATAAATGTAGGATATCCAATGTACCCTGAGGTACCCAAGGCCAGTACCATAAATATCTTCATATCAGAAGCATGTTAGTCAGGACTGTTCTAACAGAAAACCGATCCTAAAGATCGGAGACAAGGGCACCTGAGAAAATAATTGGGATTAGAATTCCTTACACTGTGTAAGTTCCTGTGATGAGGCAGACTCAATTAACTGTAAAGAGTTGAGCAACTACGGTACCTGAGAAAGAGCCCCTGTTGGTTGACCCAACCTAGTACTCTGAGAGGTATAACTGAATACCCCTAAGGTTACAGATCCCAATAACCACCGTGCAACTAAAGGACTAATTCCAAGATTTATGGAGGCAGATTATATGCCCTGGATAAAAGTTTATAGTCACCCACAACCTGTGTTCTTTCTACCCTTAAGGGACCCATTTATATGTGGAATCAACTATACTACATATTTAATCGTTGAGGCTGACCTTAGAACTGGAGGGACCCTATGGATGTTCCAGTAAGTGTCAGAAGGGCCTCTGATCTACTAGAGTCATGCTGGGTCATATGTATCAGGAGTGGCACAGGAATGTGAATCCGAGAACAAACCAGGATAATAGGAGTGTTGTATCTGGAAGTTACCTGGACATTGAGCTCTGTGCGAATGTTTCAGACACAATTTTCAGCCGCTGTAAATGTAATACCCCTAGTATAGGGAAACAAAATGACAGACATGGTCAAAACAGACAAAAAAATATAAATACTTCCAAACCTATTTGAAGCTCGACAAACCTGTAGGACAGATACATAAAATATCCTTAATTCATTCTCAATGAAATTAATGACTGGAAGTGGTAAGAGATTACACTCTACTGTAATGACTGCAACCGTCCCACTTAAGGGAAGACTATGAACCTGCTCAGAAGAGAAAAGTACATTCTCGCCCGAAGCAATAGGACAGGTAGAAACTGCAGTATGTAACTGTGAGGAGGAAAGATCCAAAACTGCTGGTGTTCCAAGAGGGAACAGACATAGAGAGGGAAAATAAATTAACGCTCCTAGGATGCCTCCATCTGCTGTCCAATCAATTACCTATCTGGTGTGGTAGAACAGCCGGCCCTGTATTCTAAAAAACCACTAACTAGGGGATCGAGAAATTGAAGAAAAAATAAATAAATAAATAAAATAAATGGGCCCAAAATAAGTGCCTTCTAGACACAGAGCCTTAAGTCACAAAGCCGTTTTGTTTTGTTGATAGTATAAGGAAGTATAAGCAGAATATCCCTATCCTGGGCCAGACTTGAACAGAGGTCATCTCTATGGACTAACAAGACACTTTGAGGACGCCTATAGTCTGAAACCTATGGTTTGAAATATATACCTTATGCAAATTCCCAGTGGCCTGATATGTATGTGTACCCTGTCTCTATAGACACCCTGTATTGGCAGATAAAATGTCCCATCTATCCTGACATTAAGAATATCAGTAGAAATAGTATAGGAATAACACTGGGTAGTGGCTCCCCTCTCTAATTTGTAGGAGGTACCAAGGAGTCACCCTAGAAAAAGGTAGAGAAACATCTGGGAATCCTTCAGCCAAGCATAGAGAACTGTATACCTTATTCTTCCTTAAACCTATGAATATGGAATTTCCACAGGTTGCACCCCTAGAAAGTAGCCAGCTGTCCTGGCTGCTATAGAGAAATTTATGGATGAAGAGTTCAAGTACTGATTGTTCCAGGAATCATCATAATACTATATGTTGCATAAAAATATAAGCTTATTGAGCCAACGTTTCTGGTTCCAAAAAAGAACCCATCCCAAGGACACAAATCATATATAGATATCTGTGCAAACATATATACACACTCATATACATGCCTTAGTATTAAAATATATATGCACCTGCCTATGGTCCTCTTATAGATGCAAACATATATGTTGCATGGTAGACCAGTTGTATTGTGGAGCTAATCCATTAATTGAGCAATTGTTCTGAAGACAGTAGCATCCCCCTGCAGAATGTGGGCCATGGTGCAAGCATATATTAAAATATGTGATAATAATATGTACCTCGGTCAGAGTCCTAAGCTCCTGGTAGAGCACAGTACCTGACCCCAGAGCTCGAGCTGAGTGGGTAGTAAAAAAACCACATTATTGACTGGGCAAAGCAATTATCTGGTCCTCCATTCATTCAGGCCTCCATGTCATTATGTTACGGGCCATAGAGTGATCAGTGATACAAGGTTGCTAAATCTGGAAAAAATTTACATTCAATGGTCCCAAAAGTAGTACCTGTGGTTATTGTTAACCCAGCAATCCTTATTACAGACAGGCTTCAGAACTCCTGTAGTGTTTATCAAGACAAAAGATAAGCTTACCTGCCATCGGGAAAAAATATTGCCTAGTGCTTAATTTATTAAGCCATATCTTATCCCAGGAGCAATGCCATGGAATAAAAAGACATTCATATGTAGGTATTCCTATCAGTACTCATCTGGATTAAACCTGAATGTACCCCAGAAATAATTACAACCCCATGTAATGCATAGTTTAGATTAGCTGAAGTCAGAGCAAACCTATATCAGACCTTCATAGCCGCCCAGCCCAGTTATCTACATCTATTAGAGCTACTGGTTCAAGGTGAGCAATAATTAGAGCATATCATACTGCAGAGAATAGGAGCATACAGATATGATCACAGCAACATGTAATACATGAATATTAGCTACTGCTTAGGGCAAGCGTAAATCTGGTCCTAGCCGTTCCCAGGCCTGTGCTTTACATACCTTAGGGCTACCTATTCCAGGTGAGCCGTAGCCAGGGTATATACTGCAGAAGAAAATATAAGCACAGATTCAATCACAGTAACATGAAATACATAGTTTATATTAGCTGCTGCTTAGGGCAAGCATATCTCAGGGCCTAACCACTCTAAAGGCCTGTGCTCTACATCCATTAGGGCTACTTGTTCCATGAGAGAAATAGCCAAATCGTAAACAGCAGAAAACATGTAATACATAGTTAGGTTAGCTGCTGCTTATGGCAAGCATGTATCAGGGCCTAGCAGCAAGACAGATCTGTGCTCTACATCTCACAGCAAGCTTATATCGGGCCCTAGCATTCAGCCAGACCTCTGCTCGACCTCCATTATGGCTACCTGTTCTATGTGAGCAATAGCCAAAAATAAAGAATGCAGAGCAAAAATAGCGCAATACATAATATGGATTATCTGATGTTTATAGCAAGTATATATCAGAGCCTAGCAGCCCCCCAGCCCAGTGATCCATATTCAATAGGGCTACTGGTGTCCTATTTGTAAATGGCCTGAATTCAGCACCCAGCCTGACAGTAAACAATACTTGTCAGCATAAGAGAATGTTAGCCCAATTATCTATTTGTATAAGGGCTACTGCTATCAGGCAGGAAACAATCATAACCAGGCACAGTGCAGATAAGCGTATGAATATATAGCAGGCAGTTAGTTAGACTTTAGTACACTGCAGAACAGCATATGGACACACTCCTTACCTGCTGCTCATTATGCAAGGCTGGAAGCTGACCCCTTAATGCCACAAATTCCAGGACACTCTATTGTTAACAGGAAAACAGGCCTCACAAGTTTACTGACAACAGCAGGACTTACCTGAGGCTGCAGCTTCCTCGCTTGCTGAGTTAGAGAGTGGGCGGGGCCATCTCCACTTGCTTTAGTTGGACCTGATTATCCTCAGCTGGTGTCTGCACTCAGTGGGGGGTTGATTATACTCAGCTGGTGTCTGTATAGGCAGGAACCCAAAGCAACTGCGTAGGTTATACTGAGGCAAATTGGATAATTAGTGTTGGTGCTTCCTGCACAGGCCCAAGTTTGCTATAATATGAAGCCTATAGCGAAACTTTTTTATATTTTTTATTTTTTATTATTATTATTTTAACTACCTCCACCTTAGGAAAGTCTGTTGAGGAAGGCAGTTGGCCATGACCTGCCCCCATAAAAACAAAAATAAAACAAAGGTAACAGGGGGCAGTAAGGTTCAGGCCTCTAACTAATTAGCCTAAACTAACTGCCACCTCCCTCGCCCAGCCGTAAAAATGGGGTGTAGGGGCCACATACACCACTGCCGTCGGACGCCCTTGGGGCAGGCCGGGAGGGCACACGGATGGGGGGACAAGCACCTGCCACCCAATGCTCTTGATAGCAATACAGGAAGGCAACTGAAATACAGGCAGACAAGGAGTAGCAAACATTGCACCTCAGTGCCTTACCTGATTCAGGAGCTGAAGTTCAGAAGACTCCAGGTCTGAGGTAGTGTGCTGGGGGGGAAAAAAGGTCCCATGGACCAAAACCCCTGTCCCTAGGACGCCTTTTGGGCAGGCCTAATGCTTTCCTAGGCTTAAAAAGAGAAAAATTTGCTTCTAATGATTGAGGCATTTGTTCAGAGAACAAAGCCAAGAGCATAAGAGAAGGAAAAAAAAGACGCCGGTAGGTGGGTGTTGTTGGCCTTTTAAAGGCTTGGGGAGGTTCCTTCTAATGGGAGCAGGGAGGAGGGGCTATCCCGTAACGTAATGACATGGAGTACGTCTAGGGAAAGGGAAATTGTAGGCTCACAGACCAATAGTTTTATAGCTGCTGCGGTCAGTGACCCATCCCCCCTTTAAAAGTTGGAAAGAATCAAAAGAGAAAGGCAAATAATTCAAAAACTATAAAGAATAACAAATTAAGCCCAGCTGAAAAGTTGCTAGGTCATTCTATAACATACTAAAAGTGAACTTCAAGGTAAACCACCACTTTAAAGTGGACCTGTCATCCAGACAAAAAAATCTGTATAATAAAATTCCTTTTCAAATTAAACATGAAATCCAATTTCTATTTTTTATTAAAGCATTCATAGCTGTTGTAAGCTCATTTAAAAATCTCAGCTGTCAATCAAATATTGTCTGCCCCTCCTCTATGCCAGTCATTCCTTCCTTCCTCTTTCCTTCATTCCTTCCTTCCTTCCTTCCGTCCTTCCTTCCTTCCTTCCTTCCTTCCTTCCTTCCTTCCTTCCTTCCTTCCTTCCTCCCTTTGAGTATCTGGTGGAAAATGTGTTTTTTATTTATTTAGTTTATTTAGTTTCCTTCCAGTTATTATTAATGTTTTCACACAACCCCTTTTAATTTATATTATAAATATACTTATTTATAACACAGGCATGGGACCTGTTATCCAAAATGCTCACGACCTGGGGTTTTCTGGATAATGGATCTTTCTGTAATTTTGATCTTCATGCCTTAAGTCTACTAGAAAATCATGTAAAAGTTGAATAAACTTAATAGGCTGGTTTTGCTTCCAATACAAGGTACTGTTTTATTATTGCAGAGAAAAATTAAATGATTTAAAAAAAATTTGGATTATTTTATTATAATGTAGTCTATGGGAGACAACCTTTCCGTAATTTGGAGCTTTCTGGATAACAGATCCCATGACTGTATATAAAAAAATTGTTAAAACTCTGTTTCTTACAGAAATATTAGATTACCTTCTGCATACAAGATAACAAAAAAATGTTTTCCTGGCACCAAATGAATTGGTGTCTGTGACCCTAGAAACACCAGTTACATTCTAATATAAACCAGGCTGACAATGCTGATAACAGCAGACAGTACATACATATACTATATGGATAGCAGTCAAAAGATGTGTTCTTTAATCACTCTGAGTGTTTGAACTATTTGCATTTTATTTGTATTAAGTAATTAGTAGAAGAAAGAAACATTCCTGCAATTAATGTCAGCGGCAGACAAAGTAGCCAGCGAATGGAAACAAGTCGCCAGCAAGTAGAAAGATGTCAGAGAGCACCAAACACAAGCGAAACAGCCAGCGTATACTTTCAGTTCATAGAAGTGTTGAATGCAGACAATTTCTTTTGTGCAGTAATAATGAAGCTGAAATTTTAAAGCAAACTATTGTGGCATTCAACAGGTTCAACATTTAGTATTGTAAGTGAGTTGGAAAAAATGCTGGCTCTTTGTTACAAGACAAATCACAATGATAATAGGAATTGCAGTATGGTGAAAATCTGTTCTTTTCCATTTGAAATCAGGCATTGATTTAATTTTAATAGCGCTCATGAGCCATTAAATCATTTTTTATAATTCAGGTCTTGGACCAATGGGCCTATTTATAAAACTGCAGATTATACCATTGTCTGTATCTAGGGGGAGAAAAGCATTTATAAATGGATCAAACCTGAAATTCACCTTGTAAAGCTATAAATATATTGTTATTGCTACTTTTTATTACTCATCTTTTTATTCAGGCCCCTCTCTGGGGTAATTTGATCCTAGCAACCATATTACTGAAACTGAAGAGCTGCTAATAAAAAGCTAAATAACTCAAAAAACAGAAATAATAAACAACCAAATGGTCTCAGAATATCACTCTGTACATCATACTAAAAATTAATTATAAGGTTCACAACCCATTTAAAAATCGACACTTTTATGCCCCATTGCTACAATATAAAATGATGTTATCTTTGCTGGAACGATTAATTCTAGAGCAGAGAATAATTATCCATCGCATGCAGTTTGCATACTATAGGAGTGATTTGGATGGGTGATAAAGCTCAGCGCTGTTACAGAGAAGGCCTAAGCTTTAGCACCCAACTGAATTAATGGAAAACTTTCTTGTGAGTTGACACAGTTCATGTTAAATGCAGTTGTTATTTAAAAATATCCCCGATTGTCAGGAAAGTTATTACAAAATAGAATCCTGCTGTCTCCGCTTCAGTCTATAACATATCATCCCCATAGCACAAAAAAAAAAGTAGGTCTCCCTTAAGTAATGTTTGTTTTGTCTTGTTTAAGTCAGGAATTAAATGATACTTCACAAGTTATATGATCCCCAGAGCCTGTCACTTTAAAATAATTAAATATTCTCCCTTGAGCTTATTAAAAGCATTAGTACAGTTTTGACCTTCGGGGAAGTTTGCACCTTTAAGAGAAAAAAAAAAAACAAGCTGCGAAAGTTCTAACACCTGCAGAGAGTCGGTTGTACATTCCAGGCTGACATGCAGGGTTAGTAAATATCAGTTCAGCTGTGCCACTGACTCACTGCATGTTCCTGGAACTGTTTAAAGGAGGAGAGGATACTGTGGGCAGGCGCTAACTGTATCATCTGGGTTGAGGCCGGTAGCAGATGGTCCTAAATCATACTTCCATGTGTTTAAAATAGAACAGCACCCACAATCAGCTGACTGGGAGCAAGTGAATAAACTTATCCGAGGCACTGCACTGAACTGTCAGTTACGTTTTCCACCCAAACGTCACCATCTCTGTTGGAGCAACAGTTGTTGTTGTTTTGTGTTCCTTCAACCCACCCACCCCGTGACATCATGTCTTACTACTGAGACAGAAAAGATGTGTTTTATTGAACGGTCTGTACTTACATGGGGAATATTTAGACAGGTATCCGTTATCCGGAAACCCGTTATCCATAAAGCTCCGAATTACTGAAAGGCCGTCTCCTATAGACTCCGTTTTATCCAAAAACTCCAGATTTTTAATAATGATTTCCTTTTTCTCTGCAATAATAAAACAGTAGCTTGTACTTGATCCCAACTAAGATATAATTAATCCTTATTGGAAGCAAAACCAGCCTATTGGGTTTATTTAATGTTTCTTTGAATTTCTAGAAGACATAAGATCCAAATCATGGAAAGATCCATTATCTGGAAAACCCTCTTCTGGATAACAGTTCCCATGCCTGTATATGTTTTTCTATGTGTGGGAAAGCATATTGGTGATTATCTGTACACATATATTTTTTAACAGAAAGGTTATTATAATCCAAGACCCAAATGCTAGAGCATTAAAGGGCACAAAAGGGCTGCCCTCTGGGTAAAATAGTAACATTGTAAGTTAGGTGGAAAAAAGATACACTTTCATCAAGTTCAACCTCTTAACTTTTTTTATTTGTGACTCTTGTATTATTTAGCTTTTCATTCAGCAGCTTTCCAGTTTGCAGTTTTAGCAGCATTGTGGTTGCTAGGGTCGAATGTAACCTAGCAACCAGGCAGTGGTTGGAAAGTGAGACAGAAGTATGAATAAAGGAGGGCCTACATAGAAACAATAACAGTAAAAAGTTAGCCTCACAAAACAGTAGCGTTTTGACTGCTGGGGTCAGTGACCCCCCATTTGAAAGCTGGAAAGAGGCACATGAGGCAAATAATTCTCATATAAACTTTTCCATATACGAGACACTGCACGAAACTGTAATTCTTCCAACAAATGTCTCATTGTCTATTAGAGTAACAGTTGTGTTTGTTGTTTTGCATTCTGTGCCAGTTAAATCACACACAATGGAATATCATGTGGTTTCTTCCATTACATACATTTTTTTACCCCAGTTGAGCGTTAGTCAAGTTTTGTGACAGATACTGGTGGCCCTGGACAATTGCCTTCTCTGGCCTGGGCTAAAACCTGCAGTAGGTGGAGACCCTTCCCAGCCGCGCTCCATACCTAACTGCAACTGCCGCCTGCCAGTTCATACGAGTGGCAGGAAACGCCAGTCATGCCTAACCTCAAAATCTGTTAAATAAATTCATGATCGCAACCTGAAACTCCCTTGTATTAAATCTACAGTCAGGGATGTGACAAAGGAAATACTTGCACTGAATTCCTTGTGATTCCTAGTTAAGCCTTAAAGCTGCAGCATCACGTCTATCCTCAATACTGAAAATAAACTGTCTAACAGAAAGTGTATGTTTTGCATCAAAACAGTGTGTATTATTAAAAAAAAATGTAGCTTCGTGCAAATGACCGATGGGGGTCACAAGTAGTTTGCACACTATATGGTCAAAAGTACATAAACAACTTTTTCAATATTTCCCAAACAAAGGATAGAAACATGAAGTTGATCTTCCCGTTTGCCTCTACTCTTCTGTGAGGGCTAAGTGTCAAATAAGGGCTGTGGTTGGCTATTTGGTAGTCCCTAGGTGGACTGGCAGCCTCTCAGCTTGGCAGTGCACCAGGTTTTTATACAGCTAAAACTTGCTTCCATGCCTAGAATTAAAAAATAAGCACCTGCTTTGATTCAACTGGGAGCAACATCCAAGGGGTTGGAGAGGAACATGTTACTCACAGGCCACTGGTTGTGGTCGGGGAACACAGATCAGACCTGGCTTGCAATCTTTGCTCCTGTTCATCCCCCAGATGTTCCATTGGATTGAGGTCAGGGCTATGTAAAGGCCAACAGCTGAAAAAGGAGAATATAGAGTGAGATTCCCAAATAGTCAAAACCATAGTAGATCAAAATACAAAATCATTTATTAGGACATGAAGAACGGGCTTCTTACCAATTAGGACACTCACTCATAGGCTCTCTACAGGCTAGCCAAGTTCTTCCACTTGAACAAATCCATTCTGTACGGACCTCTCTATGTCCATAGGGGCATTATGGTACTAAAACAATAAAGACCCTTTACCAAACCATTCCCACAAAGTAGCACGGAAATGTAAATAATCTCATTGCAGTGTCGGACTGGCCCACGGGGATATCAGGAAAACTCCCGGTGGGCCCAGGTGTCAGTGGGCCTCTTACTTCTAACTATTTTATTTATCTATTTTTTTATGGCAACAAAGAGGTTTAATAATGGAAGAATAGAGAATAGTATGTAGAAGAGTCTAGGAGAATAAAGAGGTTGAGTGAGGAGTGGAGGTATAATAGTAGGGATGTACCAAATCCAGGATTCGGTTCGGGATTCGGCCAGGATTCGGCCTTTTTGAGCAGGATTCAGAATCCTTGTGCCTGGCCAAACCGAATCCGAATCCTAATTTGCATGTGGAAATTAGGGGCGGGTAGGGAAATCACATGACTTTTCGCCACAAAAGAAGAATTTTTTCCTCTTTTTCCTTTCCTGCCCCTAATTTGCATATGCAAATTAGGATTCGGATTCAGTTCGGTATTCGGCCTAATCTTTCACCAAGGATTTGGGGATTCGGTGCATCCCTATATAATAGGTTGGTAAAGTGGGCCCTTAGCCTAAGATTTTCTGGTGGGCCCCTGGCAACCCAGTCCGACACTGTCTCATTGTGTGCCGGAGTCTTCATTTTTGCTCTCCGTACAAACAGGGACCCTCGGACCTAGGGTCCCAGGATTTTAGGGGGCGGCATGCTGCTCAACCACCCACATTGTTTCAGAAATAATGGGGATGTGCAGAGATACTATAATTTTTCTTAAATTTCCTCATTGCCCTGGTCCCGGTGATGAAAATTTGAGCTAATAAAAGGGAGAGGACAGGGGTGACGAACGACAGCAGGCCTAGGGGTGCCCGCTATGTAAATCTGGCCCTGTCCAGAACATTGCTCCTCGCCCATTAACATTTTCATGGCTTCAAGTGGCCACTATCCCTATAAGTGCACAGTGGGTATAATATAAAACCATGCTGCTTTATGAATACAAACAATATTTGTGTAAAAACTGAATCTTGTATGCAGCTGCAGTACTATTGAAAAATAAACCATCACCAATCATGGGAACGTTGTATAATGTCAGTATCCCTTTAAACTTCTACAAAAGTGCTGACTTAATCCAACCCAATTCCATAACTGAACTCTGCTTTGTAGTTGGTGAGTTGGCTCAGCCTGGAACAGCATTAGTGACATATCTGGTAACATTGAGTATAGAGTTACAGGCTGCGCTGGCTGCCGTTGAACCACCCATTGAGCAAACGAGGTGGTGACAGCAGAGGAAGAACCCTATGTTTCAAGTCGAGCCGATGCCAACATTCTGAGGAATGAGCAGCACTTGTAAAATACACCAGTAAAAGTACTGTGACCTCAACTCTTGGCCACAATTACCCGAGCGTGAAGAGAGACTATTTAAAACCAGGGCTGCTAACAATAGTAACAAACAGAGTTATGAATGCTTCTAAAATGAGATTACTAGCGTCTATCCCTGTGCAAAAGGCAGAGGGAATACAGAATGAATTCATTCATCGTAGAGGATAGGGGGGGATCAAGTAACAGAACAAATCTCTCGATATACATATATATATATACTGTGTATATATATTGTACCCTGAGGGTGCCATAGAAATTCTTAACACTCCTCAATCCTGTAGTAGTGGGGGTGGTCTCTGGCACCCGATTGGTTAAAGAAGAAATATTTGCACAGAGGGGGCTTTTATGACCTTTTTACATTTTATTGTCCGTGGGGCTTGGAAAAAGAGCTAACCTAATGTGAAAAATCTGTGTCAGTCTGGGCCGGGTTCCAAAAAAAACCCTAAGTGCTTTAAATCTATCGGAATTCTGTTGCGATGGCATTGCACAAGGAAAAACGTGTCCTTATCCTAACCCGACTGGTGTGCAAGATACACTCCTATCAGGCAGATGCACAGATAACCTCCTGTTTTTGAATATGCTTTAGAAAACATTGTGGGTTAAAGCTGCAGCTGAAATGCTTGCCATTCCCAAACACATAGACAAAACGCATGGGTGGAGGCATCACGCAGCAATTTGCATGGTTTGCACAAAGTGGCGGCCCTCTGGCGACAGCTAAGGTGACCATGTGTTTGACACGCCTGTCACGGACTATCACGCTACGGCTGAAGTGTTAAGTCACGCAGCACATTACAAAAGAAGAACGTCTTCACGCCACTAAAGGAAGCTGTCAAACTGGGAGCTCATCATGAGGGGCAATGGAAGAGACTGGTGTAGTCAACCTTAAAGGGATTCTGTCATAATTTTTATGGTGTCGTTTTTATTTCTAAATTACACTGTTTACACTGCAAATAATTCACTCTACAATATAAAATGTAATTCCTAATCCAACAAGTGTATTTTTTAGTTGTAATATTGGTGTGTAGGTGCATCTCAGGTCATTTTGCCTGGTCATGTGATTTCAGAAAGAGCCAGCACTTTAGGGTGAAACTGCTTTCTGGCAGGCTGTTGTTTCTCCTACTCAATGTAACTGAACGGGGTTGCAGTGGGACCTGGATTTTACTATTGGGTGCTGTTCTTAGATCTACCAGGCAGCTGTTATCTGGTTACCTTGCCATCGTCCTGCTGATGGGCTGCTAGGAGAGAAGGGAGGGGGTGATGTCACTCCAACTTGCAATGCAGCAGTAAAGAGTGACTGAAGTTTATCAGAGCACAAGTCACATGACTGGGCGCACCTGGTAAACTTCCAATATGTCTCGCTCCATGTCAGATTTCAAAATTTAATCAAATCAGTTTGCTCTTTTGAAAACAGATTTCAGTGCAGAAGTCTGCTGGATCCAGGGCCGCCATTAGAAATCATGGGGCCCCGTACAACAAAATGTTCAGGGCCCCCAAGCCCCACCCCAGATCCCACCCACTCCACACTACAGTTAAAAGACCACATAGACATCAGTGCTAAAAAAGGTAGCCCCCCATACACACACACAAGTTATAAAAAGCTACTGATAGTCAGGCCACCCTACAAGTTAAAAAAAATAATTGGTGATCAGGTCCCCCCTATAAGTTCAAAAAAATAATTGGTGATCAGGGCCCCCCTATAAGTTCAAAAAAATAATTGGTGATCAGGGCCCCCCTATCAGTTAAAAAAATAATTAGTGATCAGGGCCAACCTATAAGTTAAAAAAAATAATTGGTGATTAGGGCCCCCTATAAGTTAACAAAAAAAACATTGGCGCCAGGGCCCCCCATAAAAGTTTTTTTTAAAAAAAACATTGGTGATCAGGGGCCCCCCTGCAAGTAAAAAAAAAATGTGATGCCCTGCCCCCCCGCCACAAGTTATAAAAAGCCATTGGTGATCAGGGGCCCCCCTGCAAGTATAAAAAGAGAGAGAGAGAGTCTCAAGTACTGGCACTCACAGGATTTGCACAAAAAAGGAGGAAAAAGGTTATCTGATGAATAAAGATGATGGTTTATTAAACCAACGTTTGGGTTCCACACAGGAACCTTTCTAAAGGAGCTGCTATATTTGCTCTGTCTATTAAAGTAAAGTTACCATATATCTCCCAAGCACCTGGAACTGACCCTGTTTCAGGACCACTGTTCCCGGGCCAATTTGTTCCCCAGGCCCTGGAATGATTCCAGATGAAGAAAGTAATTATTAACAATTGTCTCTAAGATTGCAAATGGCTGTAAATGATGGAGTTGTGCCGGGCTTGAAAGCTATTTAAATTTTCTGCCTTTTGTCCATCCTCAGTGTGGCTCACTGGTTTCTACACTTATGGCAGAAGGAGCTTTGAATTTTTTCCCCATGACCAGTATGGTCCCATACCACTTAGCAATGCCCTACTCTGCCTGGGCAATGGGTCCTGCCAACTAAGTAAAGTTGAGCCCCAGTAAAAAAATGTAGAAGACAATTCCAGACCTGGCCATTCACCAAATCTACCCAGGCATACTCAATTATGCTCAGAAGATTCCCAAAATTCTACCAAACCTCACGACGTCATGGCAAGCCCCGACTCTTTTTTTGTGGCTCACATATCAGACATTCACTTCTCTTGGGCCCCCAGTTTGGACTTCTCCCTGTCCCCCTGTGAGTGAATATAGTAGGAGCCATCTTGGAGGACAGCATTGTGCAAGGCAGCAACTGGAGAAAATGTGCTGAATGAGAAGATAGGAGGCAGGCAAGCAGCTGAAATAAGCAGTTGGAACATGTATTAGATCCATTCCAGTGGGTTTACTAGTGCTGATGAATTGGAGAATTAAACCTGAAGATGGATCTGCATTTCTACCTCTATATATCTGTTTTGTAAGAAGTGGGAGGCAATGTACACTGCAGCTACATTTTCAGAAAATATTCTTATAAACTGGGGAATGAAGCAACAGAGGCACACATATGAAAGAGTACTATATTAAACTAGAAGCCATGGCAACCTTGGGTCTCCTGAGTGGGACTGAAACATTGACTTAATAACTACTTATCTGTTATTTTATAAAGTCCTATGTGTGCTCCTTGTCTTACTACTAGATTAATAGGTAAACAGATACAGGTATGGGATCCATTATCCAGAAACCCGTTACCAAAAGGCCATCTCGCATAGATAAAAAAATGTCCTTTTCTCTGTAATAATAAAACAGTTGATCCCAACTAAGATATAATTAATCCTTATTGGAGGCAAAACAATCCTGTTCGGATTAATTTATCTTTAAATCATTTTTAACTAGACTTAAGGTATGACGATCCATATCATAGAAAGACCCCTTATTTGGAATACCCCAGACCCCAAACATTCTGGATAATAGGTCCTATACCTGTAGTAGATATATAGACATACAGATGACTATGGATGTATTAAAAGCCTCCCACAATCCTCTTGGTTGACACATAAATCATGGTCTGTCTTATTGTTTAGAAGTTGCTCTTGGCACCAGGTTATCAAATAGAAACCACACCTCAGGACTAGAAATAGGCCAAGTTCCACCTGCAGCGAGTCGGCTTTCTATAGACCAATAAAGGATGTTAACGTTCCAAAGCCTCTTATCCTTGTCAAGTGGAAAACAATTTGATAACAAGCACAGACAGCCTCACAACTCTGAACATTCCTCCCAGCTGACTCCAGAACACATGCCTGACACACCAGGTGGCTGTTTGAGTGTTTCAGGATTGCTTGGATTCTTCCAAAGCATTTTGTTATTCTTCATTAAACAAGTTCCTACTTTAGCATTTCTTTCTCGGCACCCAATGTTTGAGTTCGGGCTCCTTTCCAAAGCTCAGTAAAATCCCATGTGTTGTTACATAAAGTGCCTTGATTAAAAGTAGTTGTGATTTTTGATATTTGTTTCTCGTATGTTGTACTTTGTGCAAGACCGCCAATTCCGGTAAAGGCGGTAAAGGTTGATTGACTATGGGGCTGCAGAAGAAATTGAAATTGATCTGAACTAACTCCCTTCCATACCTGATTATAGGTAGTTATTGGTACTAGGAGTATCCTTGGACTCCCTTGCTTGCATTTAGATATTTCTATTGTTTCCCAGTTTTTGGCAATGCTTGCCACAGACTACAAAATCTAAAATAAAGTTAAGATTTCAGAGCAAAGCACTTTCTGGATCCAAGCAATGCATCTTTATGTCCAATACATTTTTTACTTACCTTTCATGGCTAAAATCCCAGAAAACCCTGCTCTAATATTATCGTGGGTATAATTTTGGCAAGAAAAGCTATGATTCATTAGGATTTATATGAGGAAGATCACTGTGATTAATCAATTACTTCCTTGCAGTTCAGCATCATAAATTATACAGTAAGGGACATTGTTTAAAAAAGAAACAATTTTGTAGATTTAAAGCTATTAAAGAACTAGACCTATTTTTTAAAGGTTTTTATTTATTGGTTGTATCTTCAACATACAGAAATAAAGGATCATTTTACAATAATTTATATCTATAGAAATAAGTCAAATCAACTGGACTTGCTGTGGTTTTTTCCTTGAAGACGTTTCACCAGTCATCCAACTGGCTTTCTCAATTCAGAATAAATCGGATGACTGGTAAATCGTCTTCAAGGAAAGAACTTGGTCCTCCCATATGTAGCTGGGGTGTTGGAATAAACCCACTGAGTCAGCAACTAGTTCACCCAAAAGACCCCATCCCAAAGCACAAGAAGAATAACATTGTGTCTGCAGTGCAGTGAGGAATGCTCTGATTTGAATGGGGGAAACCAAACAACAGTTACACCAGTGTATGGCACAGAACAGAAGAGCCAGCTCCTCGGGTCAGAACTCAGCTGTGTACCTACATCTAAAAGAAAAAGGACACAAGTTTGAAGACAATGATTAAGTATCCTGTTGATATGAAACACGTTAGGCTGTGTCCTAGTGCTCTTCAATAAATAAATACTTTTTTTAATTGAAAAGTCTGCCTGGCAGATTGGTTCCTAGAAGAGCCTGCTCAATTTCTCTATACGGTTATCCGCTCCCTCAGCTGAAGGTTCAGGGCGGTACACCTGGACCCCTTCCCTAAACTGGTAAGTGTTTTTCACTTTGAGACGTGAAAGATTTATTGTATCTACCCATCAGTGTTCATGATTCTAATTCGACGTTTGAAGATAAGTATATCTAGTATAGGTGAATCTAAAATCAACTGGACTTGCTGGGTAATTAATGAAGACGTTTCACTACTCATCCGAGCAGCTTCTTCAGTTCAACTGACTGGTGTGGGAAGAAGCTGCTCGGATGAGTAGTGAAACATCTTCATTGAAGTCCAGTTGTTTTTAGATTTACCTATACTAGATATACCATGACCTGGATGAATGAAAATCTTCATAGTTTGAAGATAAGCCAAGTCCAGATTCTAGACAGGGAGAGCGACTGGTTCAAAAGAGGTGTTAAAGAAGCCATATATGTAAAAACTGAAAAACCAAGTCTGAATAGAGGCAGGGGGGTGCGACATCTATTGTCTGCCACATACAGATGCAGCCACTTTGGTTTGTCTGTTTGACACAGAATAACTAAACACAGATATCCCATTTATCTCATTTAACACAGAAAACTGCGTCACAACATCCCATCTAATTAAAGCATTCACCATTGTGAACAATGGAGCTTTGGTATGCTAATGAAAAGGTTAAATGCATTAAATGAGTTAAGATGACTTAAGATAACACAGTTTCTTCAATTACCCCTGAGTAGGGATGTAGCGAACGTCGGAAAAAAAGTTCGCGAACATATTCGCGAACTTGCGCAAAAATGCGAGCGGTTCGCGAACGGTTCGCGAACCCCATAGACTTCAATGGGAAGGCGAACTTTAACATCTAAAAAAGACATTTCTGGCCAGAAAAATGATTTTAAAGTTGTTTAAAGGGTGCAACGACCTGGACAGTGGCATGCCAGAGGGGGATCAAGGGCAAAAATGTATCTGAAAAATCTGCCTGTGTGTGCTTGGAAGAGATAGTGTAGGGGGAGAGCTGTTAGTGATTTCAGGGACAGATGATAGTAAGTTTGCTGGCTAGTAATACTGCTCTGTATTGGAACAAAAAAATAAATAAAAGCAGTCCTTACAAGGACTACTGTTATTGCAGCAGTCAGCAGATGAGATCAGAAGCAGGACAGCTGCCCACTGCAGCTACATACAGAGCACTGCAGTAGAAGGTAGATTACTAGCCAGCAAAGCTACCTAAGCTTAAATGTCCCTCAAACCCCTGCAGACTTCTGTCCCTCCAATAACAGAGCAGTATCAAAACGATTACTAGCCAGCAAACTTTCAACTGTCCCTGAAATCACTAACAGGCAGCAGCTCTCTCCCTACACTATCTCTTCAGCACACACAGGCAGAGTGAAAAAACGCTGCAGGGCTTCGGTTTTTATAGGGAAGGGGAGTGGTCCAGGGGAGAGCTTCCTGATTGGCTGCCATGTACCTGCTGGTCTGGGGTGAGAGGGCAAAAAAAAGCGGCAACAATGGCGAACCCAAAATGGCGAACGTCGCGCGACGTTCGCGAACTTCCGGCGAGCGCGAACACCCGATGTTCGCGCGAACAAGTTCGCCGGCGAACAGTTCGCGCCATCTCTACCCCTGAGTCATGATGCATTTAACTCACAAATCCAAGTGGCTTCATCTGTATAATGCTGTTGTGGCACCTCTCCCTGGAAGGTTTAATAACACATCAAAAGTCCAATCTTGCTAATACAATCAACACCTTACTAAATGACATCATTGCAGATTATGATAAACAGATTATTCTGATTGGAGCAACATTCCAGAGGATATATATTCTTGAAGGAAGATTTACACGTTATTCTGAATTGAGAAAGCCAGTTGGATGACTGGTGAAACATCTTCAATGAAAAAACACAACAAGTCCAGTTGATTTGACTTATTTCTATAGACCTGGACGAATGAGAATCTTCACAAACATCTTACAATAATTTACAAAGTGTACATTAATTATTCACATGGGTTGAGCAACCCTACATTGAAATGAGAGTCATCTCTGAGCCAATGATTAATGGAATCAGTATCCTCGGGCCTAACATCAGCCATAGTAACATGTTGGTAGTACCATCTTCATCCTAAAACCCTTGCTCTTATTGTGACTCAGCCGGATCTCCATTTTATGGGAGATCATTATGATTATTCTGAGTATGTGTGTGTATCACTCTCATTAATGGTGATCAAGTGCCTACTTGATACATCCTGTCTACACAACCTGAAGTCTCAGGAGGGACACCCTTTGGTTCTCATTGAAGCATATCTTCTAATTTCCTTGGTTTCTACATTCAATGCACAACATGCAGAATTCCACCTGTACCTAGGAAATATGGATTCTATTATGCAAAAAGAACCCTTGGTCAAATACCAGCTATCATAACATGCAGGTGGCACCATCTACATAGTAGATAATAAACTTGAAACCACTGGGGGGGCACAGGATATAGAATACGTTGATCACTCATGACGTAGAACAGGTGGTCCACTCCTGGTGCACCAGCCCCTCATCTTAGGGGGCAAATAAACCAGCAACATACGAAAAAAAAGGGTATCGGGCACTCAGAGAAATTCCACAAGGGATGCCAAAAATAAAGTTAAAAATATAATGTTTATTGTAGATTCATTAAAAAAAGGAACAATATCTCCATTGGCCCATGATTAAGTGGCCTGGGGGGCACAGAACGCGTAGGGCCGATGGAGAGATTGTTCTTTTTTTAATGAATCTATAATAAACATTACATTTTTAACTTTATTTTTGGCTCCCCTTGCAGGAATTGTGGAGTGTGCAATACCCCTTTTTTTGTATGTTGCTGGTTTAAAAAGTGGCCAATACCCCTTTTTTCGTATGTTGCTTGATAATAAACTTGACTGTAGCAAGAAATGGCAGTCAGCAGCTGCAAGGGCAAACAAGGTCTTGAGTTGTATTAAAAGAGACATAGATTCGTGGGAGATGGGGCTTATTCTTCCAGTTTCCAGAGCACTGGTAAGGCCCATCTAGAATATGCCGTACAGTTTTGGTCTGCAGCACTCAAATGGGATATTATCAAATGTATGGAAAATCTCAGCTAGAGTGGCCAAGTTGGGGTTGTTTAGGCAACAAAGAGGTGCTTAAGGGGGATATGAAAATATATAAGGGGATCATATAATAATCTCTCTAATGCTTTAATTACCAGCAGGTCTTTCCAGCTGACACACTGGCACTAAATCCGATTAGAAGAAAAGAGGTTCCGCCTAAATATTCGGAAGGGGTTTTTTACAGTGAGAGCTGTGAAGATGTGGAATTCTCTCCCTGAATCAGTGGTAAAGGCTGATACATTAGATAGCTTGTTATTGTATATTGTTATTGTGTATTGTGGGGTTGTGTATTGTTTAGCAAGTGAGGGAATACTGGGTTATGGAAGATAGTTCATAGTACAAGTTGATCCAGGGATTGGTCTGATTGCATCTTGGAGTCAAGAAGGAATTTTCCATCTCTGAGGTAAATTGCAAAGGCTTCAAATGGGGTGTTTTGCCGTCCTCTGGATCAACTTAGGCAGGTTATAGTATATAGACATTAAAAGTTAACTTGATGGATGGACGTGTTATTTTTCAACCTTACTTACTATGTCACTATGTGAAGTCCTGCACCTCTTGTGACTCAGCCTGGCCTTCACTTTATGGGAGATCATTAACCATTTTGGTTAATGGTGACCAATGTCCCTTAAACAACCAGGTTTAATGTCATTCCACTAACTAATATGCACAAGGTATTTGCACAACAGTTCAGGTTACTTATAGGGATGCCTTCTTCATCCATCCTATCAATATTAACTGAAGTCTCAGAGGAGACACCCTTTGGTTCACATGAGGCATGACTTCTAATTCCCTTGGGATGAGGCTTGTATAACATATGTTTTGCTAATTACTCAACTGCCTGTCAAGAGTTCCTGAAGTTCCTATACATGACACTTTACAGCCCCTACAGAAAAATGTTACTTGTAGATAGTCCACATGGCAGCTCCCTGGGTGAAATTTTTCTCTGTGTTTCGATCACATCAAGGCAGGTGATGTGTGTTCTCCCCTCTGGCTGGAATACCAATGGAAGTACTGTAGTATCTCCAGTCTACAAGATCCTGACTGCAAACCCAACGCAGCTGGAAGGGCAAACATACAGAGTTACCATAGAGATCATAAGAGGGTTAGAGCCCGACACCTGTAAGTGAGCTTGGCCTGCAGGGATAGTTCTGAGCTATGTCTTAATGCATATTGGCATGCCTGCTATATTAGATATGAACAAGTTCAAACTGGTGACTTTGACACTGCTCTACCATCTTAACAAATGATTCCCAATGTTTCTTTCAGTGTAAATCTGCTCATCTTCTTGCAGTCTGTCGTACTGATATGAGCAAAAAGGAACTTTATGGGCAGACGCTCCATGAATATTCAGCTAGATGTGCATTTGAAAGAAAAATTAAAATATTTAAAGTTAATCAGCTCCTATTGCTAAAAACTAATGGGTTTTAATATCTGCAGTCTGAAGAAAATTACTTCCATATTTTTTTTCATTGATGTCATAATATTTTAAATGAAATGTGGCCAACAAGGATTAGCAACATCTTAGGAGCCAGCTCTTTTTTAAAATAAAATGAAAAAAGCTGAAAATAAGGCTCGTAATTCTCTTTTTGTTCAGATAAAACATACCACACTTACAGTATATCTGGATAGGATAGGGAATTATAAAATAATAATTATAATTAGTGAAGGGCGAATCTATCCTGCTTTGCCTTAAAAATTTGCGAAACAGCAAAAAATTTGTGAAACGCATTGAAGTCAATGGCCGTCAAAATTATTTTGACTCGCGACAGTTTTTACACGTGCGACTCTTTTGTCCAGATGCATTAAAGTCAACCGCCGTCAAAATTATTTTAATGTACGTCAATTTGTAGACGCACAATTTTTTAGTTGCAGGGAATTTTTTCAGCAGTTTGTAGCAGTTTAGTGAAGACTAAACTAATTTGCCCATCACTAATAATTATTTGTATTAAAAATAATCTTTATTGTTAGAGGTTACACGCCATAAGAAGAAACATGAGGACATTGCTGCTAAAATGCTAAATCTTTAAAGAAGACTTGAAGCATGGCAAGAGAGTTGTTGATGTGTAGATCTTGAGAAGAATCTCAGAAGCAGTTTAGTGTTTAAGAGTTTACTGATATCAATTACGTCAGTGATCCCCAACCAGTGGCTCCTGAGCTGCACATTGTTCACCAACCCTTTTGCTGTTGCTCTCAGTGGCCTCAAAGCAGGTGCTTATTTGTGAATTCCTTATTTGGAAGCAAGTTGCAAATGTTTCATACTTTATTAAAAGATTTGAATATAAAAAGTAAAGAAAAAAAAGTTGAACAATGCACCAATGAATACTAAAAATCTCGAAAAACTCAACTCAAGAAAATTGAGTTTCTCATTACTAGCGAAAAAATTCAGAAAACAACCAAAAGATGAATGGCTAAAAGAAGTTCTAATAGGATCAGCATGGCTCCCATAAAGGACCTCAACTGCTTTTACTTGCTGAAGTTTTAACACTTTAAAACCATGAATTTTTAGAGAAGAAATTCGATTTGGGAAAAAAAACAGAAATTTGAATATTAGTAGATAGGTCTCCAAGTGTCTCTAAGGGCAGAGACACACTCAGATTCGGGGAGATTTAGTCGCCCGTCGATAAATTGGATCTTCTTCTGGGCAACTAATCTTCTTATTCGGGGCGACTAATCTCCCCAAACTGCCTCCCACCGGCTATAATCTAATCGGGATGGAGTGCTTCGTTTTCTGAAGTCTTCCGGAGTTTCCTCGTGAGGAAACTTCGGGCGACTTCGGAAAACGTAGTTCTCCGATTGCTATCCCGCCAGCGATTTACATTCTAGCCGGCGGGAAAGCAGGGGAAGGCAGTTCGGGGAGATTAGTTGCCCCGAAGAAGAGGAGATTTGTCGCCAGATGTCGCCAGTGTGTCTCTGCCCTTACTAGTAGCTCTGGGTGTCTTCACCCTGACACATAACAATGGCAAAGAAGGGGTGAGAGAAAATATCAATGTATTTTAGAGGGGATTGTTACATTTCGTTAAAAGACACGACTTTTTTTTTTTTTTTTTTAAAAACAGGGCTTTATTGTTATGCCTCAATATATCCCAGTCTTGTTTAAGCAAAATTAATTAACTCAGTTTCCTAAGAACATATTGTCTTAAGTTCCTTCAAAAGTACTTAATCAAAGGCTAATTCTATGCTCATGGAATATATACAGTATATTCATTTATATTTCATTTCATCAGAAATTGCTAAATTGTAAAAAGAAATTGAAAATGTAACATTTCTAAACTATTACAGTGCTTTCTTGTTGAAGCTTGTTCGACATCAGGCTTATACGCGGGTCAGCTAAATCCCTGCACATACCGTAGCCAATCCCTCCACACACCTCCCTCTCCCATAGCGCATCAGGACTGTCTGTGACTGACTGTCACGATCGCCGCCCGGAGCAGGTCCAGGAGCTCCGGGCGGCGCGTCCTTCCCTGCCGGCGTCGCTCCCAAAATGGCGGCGCCCATGGCCACCACGTGGGTAGCGTACCCCGGTACGGTACCTTTTTTCTTTTACCTACCCAGCATATGCATGAGTAGCCGAACTCAAATGCTTATTAAAAGAATAATCTATTTTTAAATTTCGTCTGTTCAGTGCCCGGACCAGATATTCAAAACCTCATATTTTCAGGGCAGCAGCCCCTGAACTTTAAGTTCTCTACAACAGTCCAAATGTCTGGTTGTTCTACCCTGGGAGCACGTGACAGCCGGAGTTCCTAAACGGACTGGGTTAGGCGTAGCCATATCACTGGAAGATAAGTCATTTGGGAAGAAAAATGAATATTATCTCCTGAGGACGGCAGAACAGTAATTTCACAGCGGTGTCAGAATCCACATTTTGAAATCTGACATGGGGCCCCTAGGCTTATACACGAGTCAATACATTTTTCCAGTTTTCTTAGGTAAATTAGGTACCTCGGCTTATACACGGGTCGGCTTATACACGAGTATATACGGTAACTGTTCAGTGAGTTTGCAATTGATCATCAGAATACAGTTCAGATTCAAAAGCAAATGATTATGACTCCCTCAAGACACTGATTGGTTACTGCCTGTTAACCAATCAGTGGAAACCAAGAGAGCAGGAAGTAGTGTTGTGGCTATTATGTTACATGTGACTTTTCGTTAGTGATACTTCTTCAGTGCGAGCATTTCATAGCGAAGATTCGCTAGCGGTCGTTTATGCCTAGCGAAAAGTTGCTAGTAATCTTACGTTTAGGTCAATTTGAATAGTACCAGTAGCGTAACTAGAGGGGGCGGGCCCTGGAGCATGACGCCTCCATAGAGTTTCTAATGCTAACGGACTCCTGCTGCACAAATATAGCAGCCCCCTCATAGAGGAACATGGGGGTAAGAAAGGTAATGTAAAAGCATCAGCCAAATACTTGTATGGCAACATTATAAATAGCATTTAAAAATAATGTTATGATAAATTGAAAAAAAAGGTTATTTTCTGATGTCAGTATCTCTTTAATTTTAGCAGTTCGCCTGGTCTGAGGCGGCAAAGTCAACTCTGGCGAAAGAGGTAACGTTCAGTAAAATCCGCACTTTCGTGAATTTGCAGAGTAACGACCATTCGACTGAGCGAAAAGTTGCCTGCCGATAGAGTGCGAACGAACATTAGCGACGGTCTCTTTTGCTAACGAATTGTCGTCTGAGCCTGTTAGTGAATTTGCAAAGTCCCTGTGGATGTGATTTCTGGCGAAAAGTCTCTAGCGTTAGCCACTTCGCCCTTTAAATCTGCCCCCTACTTGTCTGATTTTACAACATGTCTAATTTAGAAATATAGCAACCACTTGAGTTCTAGCAGTTTAGATTTCATATTGATCATCTTATAATTCCGGTACCATTTTAATTTATCTTAGCAATTTAAGATATTTTATGGAACATATGTTGGGATGTTGATCATCGTTTCTCAATACTGTGGGTTTAGTAATTATAAACTTCAGAACTATTATGAAAAAAGTATTTTAAACCCTTCCTGACAAGGCAAACAGCCTGGAGATATTGTTGTATATGACCCTGGAATTCCAGAGTTTTGTCCAAAATGTCATGGTTATGAGTAACTGAGCCTTCCTCTGATTTACAGCCAGCAGAAGCAGAACTTCCTACAGCAGCAGTATGTCTAACAAGGTGGAATATTATTAAATATCGCATGTGTTGGGCTTCAGAGAAGCAAAATCACTAACTGACTGACACTAATGTTTTGAGAGCCTTCGTAAATGTCAACTCAGAGAGATAACATTTTATGGGTTCTCCCAGGCAATTACATGTATGGCATCCGTTATCTGGAAACCCATTATCCAGAAAGCTACGGATTATGTAAAAGGCCATATCCTATACCCTCCATTTTGTCCAAATAATCCAAATTTTTTAAAATGATTTCTTTGTAATAATAAAAACTTGTACTCGATCCCAACTAAGATATAATGAATCCTTATTGGAAACAAAGCCAGACTATTAGGATAATTCATGTTTACATGATTTTCTAGTAGACTTTAGGTATGAAGATCCAAATTATGGAAAGATCCCTTATCTGAAACATTTTAGGGCATCTTTCAATGATGGCATTCATCTTTCATTTGTCACAGAGTGTCCCATGTGTTATTGGGCCCAGTGTTGTCCAATGGGTTATAATGGCTGCTATTCTTAATACAGGTATGGGATCCATTATCCAGAAACCCATTATCCAGAAAGCTCCGAATTATGGAAAGATCATCTCCTATAGACTCCATTATAATCAAATAATCCAAATTTTTAAAAATTCCTTTTTCTCTGTAATAATAGAACAGTAGCTTGTACTTGATCCCAACTAAGATATAATTAATCCTTATTGGAAGCAAAACCAGCCTATTGGGTTTATTTGATGTTTACATGATTTTCTAGTAGACTTAAGGTATGAAGATCCAAATTATGGAAAACCCCAGGTCCCGAGCATTCTGGATAACAGGTCCCATACGTGTAGGAGCCATTTTAACTCCCCAGTCACTTTAGGCCAGGGCCAGATGTTGCTGAAAAATGCAGGCTGAGAATATACTCCTCCATTGCTGTTCATTGTGCTTGCGCCCGAATACATTGCTTTGGCTCAGGTGCAGACAGACGCTGCAGATTTCATTCCAAAACTCAAGATTTTACATTTCACAACAAAATCCACATTGTCTGCCTTCACTGATCCATAAATCTGGCCCTTGCCTTACTGATGTTCTTTCTGGCCCTCAGGGTTCTGCAAGGGCCATCTTTGATAACAGGTACAAAGTTTGCTCCAGGTCCAGTAACCCAAACCATTATAAGTAATTGAAAGTGATGCAGATTGTATCGGAGCTCATCCGGTTCATCGTGTTTTCCTAGTAGCTGCCCTGGCGAGACGCCGACTACTTCGCGCCAGTATACTCCTTTCTCTATAGCAATTCCCACATTAATGGGAGCTAATCCGGAATGCCATGCAGGGACACAATCTTTTTCTTTCAAAAGCGGCATCATTAAAACACACACACAGTGGTCAACTTCTAGTGCGGTGGATGTGCACTTCCTCAGAAGTTTACCACTGTGTGTGTTTTAATAGAGCTGCTTTTGAAAGAAAAAGATTGTAACCCAAACTGTTGCCCATGCTCGATTAAATAACAGAAACATTGGGAATCATGTAGGTTTTACAGGTTAAAGAAGATGGCCATGATGCCTTGTTTGAAATGCAACACAAAGAAATTATAATGGCACGTTATGCTTCATGCATTCGTTTTGAATTTTTTTAAAGTTAGACCTTGTTCGGTGATGAATTATGAGCCAACCAAAAACCCTCTTAATCTGTCATAAGTCACTTTGAGGACTTTAGAACTGTAAAATCCTGTGGCAGAGTCTTTATGCTTGTATTTCATGCTCTGCAAGTGCCAAGTGGTGCTTTGATATGCTGAGCTATGCTTAATATGACTCTGTAGGTGAGAAATGAAACAAGTCTTGTGACATGTTGCTCTGTATGCAGACTTTGTGAATAAAAGGCTTAGCGACAGATATAAATCCATGTTCAAAGGCTATAACTGAGATTATAGGTGAAGATAAAGCTGAAGGTGCTACGGCTGCTAAACACTTCTGAGCATCTGTTGTAGGAAAAACAATGAGAAATATAGATACAAGAAAAATAGTAAATGGTAACCATGTTTGGAACCCCGGCATTGCTACATTGATAATGCTTATTGCTTTTTAAGGAGAAGGAAAGCTACCAAAACAGTTTATTGCCAATAGATTAGCCACAATAGTGCAAGCTATAACACTATATTTATTCTGCAGAATGCTTTACCATACCTTAGTGAACAGCTCAAGAAGCTCTCTGTTTGTTTAGGATAGCAGCTGCCATTTTAGCTTGGTGTGACATCACTTCCTGCCTGAGTCTCTCCCTGCTAACTCATAGCTCTTAGCTCAGATTACAGCAGGGAGGGGAGGAGGGAGGGGGAGAGGAGCATGCTTAAACTGTGCCCTGGAGGAGGTTTAAAGGAGAATTCAACCCATAATAACCCCCCCTACGCTGGGTAGACCCCCCTCCCTCCTCCCCCTCAGCCTACCTGCCCCCCCCCCGGGCAAATGCCCCTAATTTCTTACTCACCCCTCCGTGCAGATTCTGGCCTCGGAGTTCACAGCAGCCATCTTCTTTCTTTGGTCTTTTTCGGAAGTTTCGGTGCATGCGCAGTTGGAGTAAATTTCAGATCAGGAACCACTGCGCATGCGACAAAAGTCACGAAAATTTCCCCCCTCTCATCTGACAGTTTTGTAGTTCAACACAAAGCAGCAATCATTTACCAATGAAAACCCAAGCACTAAGCGATTAAATGGATGCAACATTGACTGTTAACTCCCTTTGAAGCACATAGTGATACTTGTGCAATTGGAGGTGAGAGTCAATATGGGTCCACACAGCCTTCTTTGATAAAGTAATAAGAATAACAAATCAGACGATGTTCTGGCCATGTATCTTAGTTGGCATCAAGTATAAGATATTGTTTTTTATTGCAGAGGAAATGGAAATAATTTACAAAAATGTAAATATTCGATTAAAATAGAGTCTATGGGAGACGGCCTTCCTGTCATTTGGAGTTTTCTTGATAACGACCTTCCAGATAATGAATCCCGGCACCACCAACACACCAATATATCAATATATCATACAACATCACTATCCAGGCATGGCTACAATAATCACAAATATTGAGGAGGTGTTAGGCTTGGAAATAATTGACTCTTTACAGGGCCTATGCACCTCAGCATGAAACAATATGCACATTGTAAATTCAGCATTAGTTTCAGACGTTCAAATAGAATACACAGAATACAGGAATGGCATCTGTTATCGGGAAAGCTGTTATCCAGAAATATCCAAAATACGGGAAGGTCATCTCTAGCAGAATAGCTCAAATAACCAACTCCAGCACAAACAAAATGTTAACAAAATAACAGATTCTGGAAAATACCCTGCACACAGAGAAAAAGGATTTCCATCAAAGGCAGTTATTTTCAAAGAGTGAGCACCTGGGTTAAGGGTGCAACCCCCCTCCCCCCCAAAAAATGTATTAAACCTAACTGTCAATCAAAAACTGACTCCACCCACTGCATGAAGACAGAATGAAGAGAGACAGGTTGCTCCGAGGGGGAGAGTAAACAGTAACTTGATTATTTCATAACTGGTACATTTTTAATGAATTATATTTAGAAAGTTTTTTATTTCAGCAAGATAAAGATACATTTTTATTTTTGCGATAGGTTCCCTTTAAGAAGACTTACGGTATGGAGATTAAAATTACGGAAAAATCCTTTATCCGTAAAACCCCAGGTCCTGAGCATTCTGGATAACAGGTGGCATACCGGTTCATGAAAATATTACACACCGTAATTATGTTATACAGGTATAGGATCCCTTATCCGGAAACCCGATATCCAGAAAGCTCCGAATTACGGAATGGCTGTCTCCCATAGACTCCATTTTATCCAAATAATCCAAATTAGTAAAAATGATTTCCTTTTTCTCTGTAATAATAAAACAGTAGCTTGTACTTGATCCCAACTAAGATATAATGAATCCTTATTGGAAGCAAAACCAGCCTATTGGGTTTATTTAATAGTTTATTTAATAGTAGACTTAAGGCATGAAGATCCAAATTACAGAAAGATCCATTATCCGGAAAACCCCATGTCCCGAGCATTCTGGATAACAGGTCTCATACCTGTAGTTGTATTTATTGATAGGCTTGTAAAGCAAAAAACATACTTTGGGGCTAAGTCTCAATATTTGATTTCTCAGAGTTTCTGTTGTCGAGACCAAACACAGCTGCATGAAAATAAAAGACTGGGCTGTAAAAAAAAAATAGCTTTCTTTATTAAACACCCCTTTCAATGTATGACAATTAGGAAGCAAATCCTTTTTTGCCAGATCTATATTAAATGTAATACATGGCACAAGGAACCCCGCTACAATAACGCATAGAAAATAATTCTAGTGTACCTGTTATTATATAGAATGATTTGTGTTACATTATATCATAAAGGCACATTCAGCGAACAGTGAATCAGGTATTAAGACGTGAGCCGATGAACAAAGGCTGCTGGTGTATAAATGTTGCTTGACTGGTTTATTAACAGCAGTTGTTCCTCCTTTGGAAAGGGAATAGGACCTAATTAGATGTTAAGGTGAGCGCACAGGTGCAGACACAAGTGCACCATAGGGGACTGTTATCAGTCACAATCCCTTTGTCTGGCTGGTTGAGGGCAGGTGTGCTCAATGAGGAACAACTAATGCAATGCCAACAATGGACTTTCAACATAGAGTCTTGAAGTCGCGGAGCTTGTGTACCCAGAGTCTCGCAGCAAAAGAGCCCTTTATGTGTTGAAATAATCCCGGAGACAGGGGCACTGCACATAAATACTGAACATTTGACCTTTAAATTGCAATCGGAAATGACGCTGCTCCTGGTGTCTTCGCCTTTAAAGCCGAATGGGCGTGTTTGTGTTTATTACAGGACACGAGTCAGTATACTTTAAACGGAAGTGTAAACCCAAAACAGAAAAATTTGCCAAATGCAAGAAAATGTCATTCTAAGAAACTGCATTAATGACAACTCAGTGTTGTTTTTAACAGAAATTAATGAAATGTTTGTTTTCCGTTTTCTTTTTTTTAAAATATCTTTTCCACCCTCAATTCATAGCGAGGGTTCTGGAATCGAAGTAACTTTAAATTATATAACACTAATCATCACCTCTCAAAATCCCTTTACCCTAATTGCTCACACTTACACCTGAGTTGGTAGAAAGGCAGCAGCTTGATTTAATTACAAAATACTTCATAAACATAAACCGGACATCCAGAAATTTGGCAAACAATATAATGATCCGCTATAGGCTGCACATACATCAGCAAAAACTATAATAAATGTCCTTATCTTAAACCCTGTGCGAAGAATAAAACTAAGCCTCAGCCCCCTGATCTCCTCAACCCACCTGGGTACTGAGACTCTTACAGTGGCTATAGACACATAGATCCTATTGTACGAATCAAGGATTCGTACGGTTTTCAGATCGTGTTGTGTGTGCCGACATCTTTCGTCCGGCGGAGATCGTCGTTTGGTCGATCGTTCAGGTTTGATTTTGACCTGACCGATCCCGCCGGAGCCCATGGCACATCGTAATCGGATTGTTCAGCCATACGGCCGAAAAATCAGATTACCCCCGATATAGCCAAGCTTGTTAATGGCATATCGGGGAAAGATCCGCTTGTTTGGCAACATCTTTGCGTCTATGGCCACCTTTAGGCCTGGGTAGACCCAGGCCTACCCTGCACACCCCATGTTATATTATATATCCCCCCCCCCTTTTTAGCTCCTACCAGGGGAATCCAACCAACTGCTGCCACCTACCCAAATCATTCCATCCACAACCCCCCTCCCCCCATATAACAAACCCAAAGGAGGATGGGACCACCTCCATTGTTCTAGCTCTTGTCCCTTGTTTCTCCATTCTCTTACTTGGAGTTTCCTCGGATCAGCCTCTACTTTATCAAGTCACCCTTTTCTTGTTCTTCCTTCTACTACCTTGTGGTGGCTATTTATTAGCTTCTTCAGGGTCCTGCAGCTCAAAAACCTTTCTTTCCCAGGTTGACAGTAGCTTTTCTGGTTTTTCTCGTGTCCAGCATTCTGCTTCATATATAATAACAGGTTTCATCATCACTTTATAAATCCGAACCTATAATTTTCTGGTCTGCACAAAATTGCACCCATAGGGGCAGATTTACCCGTGGGCGAAAGTGACTAACGCTAGTGTCAATTCACTAGCGAAAGAGATAGACATTAGCGCTCAGTCACACTCTATTGCCAGGCAACAATTCGCTTTGGCGAATGGACGTTACAAATTTAATGAAATGCGAATTTCATTGAACGTTACCTCTTTTGCCAGCTCAGACCAGATGAACTGCAATGTAGTGCATAGATCTTCCTCAATCTTCTGTTACTTACCGTATATACCGTATAAGCCGAGTTTTTCAGCCCCCAAAATATGCTGAAAAACTCTACCTCGGCTTATACTCGGGTCAAGTGCAAAAACGGTCACCGGCGCCTAAGAATAATCGCCGGCACCTTAGAATAGTAGCCAGCGCCTAAGAATAATCGCCGGCGCCTTAGAATAGTAGCCAGCGCCTAAGAATATTCGCCGGCGCCTTAGAATAGTAGCCGGCGCCTAAGAATATTCGCCGGCGCCTTAGAATAGTAGCCGGTGCCTAAGAATAGTCATCCAAAAACGAGATTGAAACTTACCAGAAGCTGCTGCATTTCTCACCCTCGGCTTATACTCGAGTCAATAAGCTTTCCCAGTTTTTCGAGGTAAAATTAGGTACCTCGGCTTATACTCGGGACGGCTTATACTCGAGTATATACGGTACATCATACATGTTAGTGGAAAAAGTCCAAAAAATGCTGGCGTCTTTTCCTTTTTTTAGAGTGATAGTCTGCAAAAGTCTGGGTTCCCCCATACATTTTCTAACATATGGAGCATTAACTATACAGTGGGCTCATGTGTAGGGCATTATAACAACTCTATTGTCTTTATTAAGGTTCCCTGGACATGTTTAATGTAATGTATTTGCTGCAACATATACGTCCATTCAACTTTAACTTCCCGCCGTATGCAAATTCGCCCGAGTGCAAGACCTCTAGAGAATTTGCGATAGGCAGAAATGAATGTTAGTGCATCTTCACTTTCAATTGCTCTCATTGCCGAAGTAACGATAGCAAGAATTCATCTCAACGCCCACCACAACTCCCTATTTGAATGAATTAGCGTTGTCTGAGCAAATTTTTTCTGGCGAAGTATATCGATGGGTGAGAAGCGGTCGCTGGTGAATTTTCACCCACGAGTAAATCTGCCCCATACACTTTATTGGCTCATTAAATAGACAGACAGGGTTCCAGGACTGTTCTTTAACTTTATAGCACGTCATCACTTTAATTCCACTTCCTCCTGTTCCATATCCATTAATCCATTTATGTAATAAATAAGGAACCATCAACTGAGTTCAATGAGCAAATTCTACTTTTTAAATATGTTTTTTTAAATATATTTTTATGGCATCTCTGTCTTGGTAATTTTGATGAGGAAAATAAAGAATACAGAAAAAAAAAGAAAGCAAAACAGCACATATTGCCTTAACATTTGTTTACCAACGGGGGAAAAATACGAGTGAGATATTTCTATCTCAGTCTGTACGTCCTGGAGGGCTACAGGCTGTTCTGTGGGAGCAGATGTTCTATTGCAAGTAATAATAGAAAACACACATATTTAAATCATTCTTAGAGGTATGTGCTGCTTTTACACTTAATGTTGGAGCTGACACTTTGGTTAAATCACGGAGCTGGAAGATTTAACATTATGAGGCGAGTAAGTTTATGACGGAGTAACAAACAGTACTCTAGAACTTTAGGAAATCTTAATAATTGAAAGCCGTATTTCATTTTCCCATATCTCTCATCTGACAAAGGATAAATCTTAGCGCCCGCCGGCAGAAGCCATTGACGTTGTCATCGGAGGGAGAGAAAGTTTGAAATGAGCAGAGACAGGGGATCACTTAGCAACAGGGATGGAGTAAGGCAAAATGGCACCCTAGGCATGGCAGTGATTTGTGGAGCTGTCACCATATTGGAAATGGAATATTTCTCCCAGACACACATGCATACAGAGTTGCCTTTAGTGTTTCCAATATGGGGATAGCCATGGGCTCCATATATAAAGAATAGGCAAAAACAGTATCTATTGATGGAGACAGTGGACAACATGGTGACAGTAAAATGTTATATCATTGTTCCCCAACCTGTGCCCCTTAAAGGGGAACTTAATCTTAAAATGAACATTCACTTTTGATATAAACATCAGTATTCTAAGACAATTTGCACTTCTTAGTGGTTTTTAAAATATTCAGATATTTTTTCCTCGGCAACACACAAGCTTAGAATTTCAACTGCTATCTGGTTTCCAGGACTCAAAGGCAAACAGTGATCCGATCATTGGAACTTAGGGCCCACAACCGCATCAACAACGGGATTTATTAAACCTGCCCGATCGATATCTGGCAAATTCTTTTGGCATGAGCTCAGGCAATTGGTCGTATGGGGGTGCAAAACTCTATCTGATCTTGAAATAATTTAAATATACGTTTATATAAACATACCCAGTTCAACAGATTGAAAAGAAACCATGATAGAATATCACACAGTGTAATGGCTGCACAACTTTACCTTGATTCATTATGAAGAGATGGATTCTGAAACTTTAATTCCCTCTGGAGTCCATAGTGGGTCTTATGGTGGCTATACATTGGGTCGTTTGGAGAGGTCACCAAAGGAGCACATCTGGCCCCAAAATACCCATCTTAAGTGGGCAATATTGGGCTGATCCAATCATGGGTCCTACGGTCCAATGATCATATCACTACGCCAGGAATGCAGGCGGACCGCATCAATGATAGGATTTTTAAACCTGCCCGATCGACATCTGGCCAATTTTCATCCAGATATCGGTTGGGGAATCCCGTCAGAGAGCAGCTTTTATCAGCCTGTGTATGGCCACCTTTAGAATCCATCACCTGACAATGGAACAAAGTGAGGGAGGGATTGCATTACATTGTGAGCCTAAGTGGGCGGGGGGAGGTAGGGAACTGATCCCTGCAAATAGAGGTAGACTATCATGGTCATCATGGACCATCATTGCCTCCTTTCAATGTGTGGAATCAGGTATGTCTGTGTAAAAAAAATATATCTTGTACAGGACTCCAGGGGTGGGTCCTGGACAGCAGGTATATTTCCCCTTTATTCAGGTACCTGGAGGGTGCACAGCAGGGCTAATTACTGCAGCAGTGCAGGAGTTAAGAGAGCCCTGAGAGTTCAGGAAGGGGGTTGGTAGACACACGTGAGGTCTGCAAGAGAGAAGTGTGTTTGGAAACGGGAATGGGAATATAAACTGTTTTCTTTCAATTCTGATGTGCATGAAAGTGATTATTACTTTATGCTGAAGACTGTGTTTAAGTTGACTTACTTTACCTGCTGAGGATACAGCTTGTTTACGTTGTTAATGTTACCGGCTGAAGATACAGTTTGTTTGTTTGAACAAGGAATAAAAAGACATTTATACTGCTATTGTGTTGTGGCCGTAGTGCATGGGCGATCCCACTCCCCCTGAACTTTACAACTGGTGGAGGATGCGGGCACATTTCTCTACAGAAAAGGCCAAAAAGGAAAAATTGCCGTTTAAAAACTGACATTTAAAGGGCCAGGCTCCTGTTTATCATGGAGGAGTTGCTTCGGCAAGTGGCCATGGCAACAGTGCAGTTGCAGCAAAGCATGGCAGCTCAGCAGAAAGCCACAGAAGTGCAACTGGCAGCACTCAGGGAAGCTACTACAGCTCAAGCCACTGCCCTGCGGGATTCTACAGAGGCACAGTCCAAAATGCTGGCTGAGGCCGTACAACAGTTAGCTCATGGGCGAGAATCAGCAGTGGTTAACCCTAACAGCCAGACAATAATAAGGGCAAGCCATTTCCTACAAAAGATGATGCCCACAGATGATGTGGAAGCCTTTCTGATGACCTTTGAAAGGACTGCAGAGCGGGAAGGATGGCCCCGAGACAAATGGGCTGGTCTCCTTGCCCCATTCCTGACTGGGGATCCTCAGAAAGCTTACTATGACCTCACCCCTACAGACGCCCTCCACTATGACCTGCTCAAGGCAGAGATCCTTGCCCGTCTGGGAGTGACTACAGCAGTCAGGGCACAGAGGGTGTACAGCTGGAAGTATCGGAAAAATATTCCACCGAGGTCACAAATGTATGATTTAATACAGCTGGCAACAAAGTGGCTGCAGCCTGAGATACTCACCGGTCCACAGATGGTGGAACGCTTCGTGCTAGACCGGTTTCTGAGGTCGCTGCCAGTTGAACTACAGCGCTGGGTCAGTCATGGAGACCCTAAAACAGCGGACCGCCTGGTGGAGATGGTGGAGAGATACACCACAGTGGAGGAGCTTCTACCCCCGGCAAGTCATCTAGACCCCGCTCCAACCCGGGCTGCAAAGTTCACCTCCGCGGGAAAGAGTTCTTCGTGGAACCCGGGAACCAGCATGAAGGGCAGCGACAAGATATTATCCACTGTCCCTCCTGCAGTACAGCCAGGCCCCCCAACACCCCAGAAGTCTGGGGGTGTGCAGTGTTGGCGGTGCCAGGCCTGGGGCCACATGCAGGCTCAGTGTCCCCTACAGGTGGAACCCATGCAGTGTGATGTCCTACAAAGAGTATCCTTTTATGCTCAGCCAGTTTGCATTGCAGGTCCTGATTTGCCAGAAGGATGTTTTGAATGTAAGGTGTATGTGAACGGTGTTTCTGGTAAAGCCCTGCTTGATTCAGGGAGTATGGTTACACTTGTACAAGGAAACGTGTCCAAGAAGATGCGTCAGGAAGCAAAAACTCTCAGTGTTGTTTGCATACACGGGGACACTCGGACATATCCACTAATGCCAGTGACAATTGCCACTGCTTCTGGCACCATTACTCATGAGGTTGGTGTGGTAAAAAGATTGTTGCACCAGGTAATTCTTGGGCGAGACTTTCCATTGTTCTGGGAACTGTGGGGTAATGTACAAACTAAAGTGTCTGAACCAATACAGGTTATGAGTGAAAACGACACTTCCACAGAACCCTAAAAAGAAGGGGATTGTGTGGAACTGCCAGAACAAAATGTGGTAAATCATGAAATTGAAAAAAGTGTTCCTGAGGGAAAGGTTGGGTCTGAGGACTCAAGTCTGGAGACTAAGGTAACCTCTGAGGGGGGGGAATTTTTCCCGTTACAGGTCATGCTTGGGGAGGATGAAGAGGAAACATCCTCCCATCCTGTACTTCCAGACCTAGATGTTTCTAGGGGAGCATTTAGTACTGCCCAGATGCGAGATCCTACTTTGGTACATGCCAGAGACCAAGTAGTGGTGGTAAATGGGGTCCCACGAGAGCCTGAGCTTGATAAGCAATTTCCACATTTTGCAGTTAATGGTGACCTCCTGTACCGTGTCACTCAGGTCCGAAATGATGTGGTTGAGCAGTTACTAGTTCCCCAGCCATTCAGAAGGATGGTACTGGACTTAGCCCATAATGATGTACTAGGGGGGCATTTGGGGGCTGAGAAAACAGAGGCACGTATAGCTGATCGGTTCTTCTGGCCTGGGTTGAAGGCAGAGGTAAAAAGATATTGCGCCTCCTGCCCCACATGCCAGTTGACTGCCCTGGCCCCCACTTTCGAAGTCCTTTAGTACCACTCCCCATTATTGAAGTGCCATTTGAGCGAATTGCTATGGACTTGGTAGGTCCTTTGGTGAAGTCCGCTCGAGGACACCAATACATTTTGGTTATACTTGATTATGCTACCCGGTACCCTGAGGCTATTCCTTTACGGAATTCCTCATCCAAAACCATTGCTCGCGAACTATTTCATATGTTTACAAGGACAGGTTTTCCCAAAGAGGTCCTTACTGACCAAGGCACACCCTTTATGTCGAAGGTCATGGCCGACTTATGTAAGCTATTTCAAATTAAACAGCTAAGGACCTCTGTCTATCACCCACAAACAGATGGCCTGGTTGAGAGGTTTAACAAAACCCTGAAAACAATGCTAAAGAGGGTAGTACATAAGGATGGGAAGGACTGGGATTGCCTGCTTCCAGCTTTGCTTTTTGCCATTCGAGAAGTACCCCAATCTTCTACGGGATTCTCGCCCTTTGAATTGGTGTATGGGCGTCGACCCCGGGGGTTGCTTGATTTGGTAAAAGAAACATGGGAGAGTGAGACCACCCCATATAGAAGTGTTGTAGAGCACATTGCCCAAATGCGGGAGAGAATTGCTAATGTAATGCCAATGGTGAAAGAGCATCTCCAGAAGGCCCAAGAAACCCAAAGTAGGGTGTATAATCGGTCAGCCAAAATAAGACATTTCCAGGTAGGGGACAGAGTGGCTGTACTCATCCCTACAGTAGAGAGTAAGTTCCTAGCTAAGTGGCAAGGACCTTTTGAAGTTGTTGCAAAGGTAGGGGAGGTAGATTACAGGGTGCACCAACCAGGAAAAAGAAAACCCTACCAGATCTACCATGTTAATTTGCTAAAGCCCTGGAGAGATAGGGAAGCAGTGTCTGCTGGGGCTACTGCGAGCTTTGAAAGACAAAATAAGGTAAATACTATAAAAGTAGCTTCTTCCCTGTCAAGGTTTCAGACTCAACAAGTTAAGGAGTTTTTGCAGAGGAACAAAGATGTTTTTTCTGAGTTACCTGGGCTTACCAATGTCATAGAGCATGATATAATCACTGAGCCCAATGTGAAGGTGTGTGTAAAACCTTATCGCATACCTGAAGCTCGCAGACGGGCAGTTTCAGAGGAAGTAATGAAAATGTTACAACTTGGTGTCATAGAGGAGTCACAGAGTGAGTGGTCAAGTCCAATTGTCCTAGTCCCCAAGCCCAATGGGACTATACGGTTTTGTAATGATTACAGGAAGTTGAATGAGGTGTCCAAATTCGATGCCTACCCTATGCCTCGGGTTGACGAACTCATTGAGAGGTTAGGAACAGCCAGGTATATCACCACCCTTGATCTTACTAAAGGGTATTGGCAAATACCTCTAACCCGAGAGGCAAGGGAGAAAACTGCCTTTTCTACCCCAGAGGGGCATTTTCAGTACAAGAGGATGCCATTTGGGCTACAGACTGCCCCCGCTACTTTTCAAAGGGCAATGGACAAATTATTGCGCCCTCATTTTAAGTACACCTCAGTCTACTTAGATGACATTGTAATTTTCAGCACTGATTGGGAATCCCATCTGCCAAAAGTCCAGGCAGTGCTAGACTCTTTAAAAAAAGGTGGATTCACAGTAAATACAGAGAAATGTGCCCTGGGGATGGAGGAAGCCCGATACTTAGGGTACATTGTAGGCAGGGGAATGGTAAAACCCCAATTCAATAAAGTAGAGGCAATTCTGAGTTGGCCACGGCCACTGACTAAGAGACAAGTAAGAGCCTTCTTGGGCATAGTGGGCTATTACAGACGGTTTGTGCCCAATTTTGCTACCTTGGCTGCCCCTTTGACAGACTTGACTCAGGGCAGGAAGTCTGTGATGATTAAGTGGAATGACAATGCAGAACAGGCTTTTAAAGAACTTAAGTCCGCGTTGTGCAACACCCCATTTTGGTAGCCCCTGACTTTAGTCGAGAGTTTATAGTACAGACAGATGCCTCCGATGTTGGCCTTGGGGCTGTACTTTCACAGGATATCAATGGGGAAGAACACCCGATAGCTTTCCTCAGTGGGAAGTTGACTCCTGCAGAGAAAAATTATGCAGTAGTCGAAAGGGAGTGCCTAGCCATAAAGTGGGCCCTGGACTCCTTGCGCTATTACCTTCTGGGAAGAAAATTTCGTTTGGTCTCAGACCATGCACCCTTGACTTGGATGAGAAAGAATAGAGAGGCCAATGCAAGGGGGACACGTTGGTTCTTAGCCCTCCAGGATTTTAGTTTTAATGTAGAACACAGACCTGGAAAGCTACACCAAAATGCAGATGCACTATCCCGGGTACATTGTTTAGGGACCTGGTTTGCCTCCACCTCCGGATTGAGGCAGAGGGGGGGGGTATGTACAGGACTCCAGGGGTGGGTCCTGGACAGCAGGTATATTTCCCCTTTATTCAGGTACCTGGAGGGTGCACAGCAGGGCTAATTACTGCAGCAGTGCAGGAGTTAAGAGAGCCCTGAGAGTTCAGGAAGGGGGTTGGTAGACACACGTGAGGTCTGCAAGAGAGAAGTGTGTTTGGAAACTGCTCTCCTGACCTGGAATCAAAAGCTTTGCAAGGCTAGGTGAGCCTGATCCCTGAATGGGAATATAAACTGTTTTCTTTCAATTCTGATGTGCATGAAAGTGATTATTACTTTATGCTGAAGACTGTGTTTAAGTTGACTTACTTTACCTGCTGAGGATACAGCTTGTTTACGTTGTTAATGTTACCGGCTGAAGATACAGTTTGTTTGTTTGAACAAGGAATAAAAAGACATTTATTCTACTACTGTGTTGTGGCCGTAGTGCATGGGCGATCCCACTCCCCCTTTACTTTACAATCTCTATTGATTTTTGAAAGTTCCGATAGCATTTACATATACCTGTTCTACAATAAACCCAACTGAATGAGCTCTGTAAAAGAGGAAGGTATGTTTTCTTTTCAATTATCTTAATAACCAAGCAATTTAGAAGTTAGAATGGAAAATCAATAGAAGAGGCGCAGAAAAAGTTAAGCAATTAACATTAAAAGTAGCAGTAGAATTGGTTGTAGGTCGGAAATACTCTCAATAGGAAAGCTAATACAGGTATGGGACCTGTTATCCAGAATGAGCAGGACCCAGGGTTTTCCAGATATTGGATCTTTCCGTATTTTGGATCTTCATACTTTAGGTCTAATAGATAATAGATAACCAAATAGGCTGGGTTTGCTTCCGATAAGAATTAATTATATCTTAGTTGGGATCAAGTACAAGCTACTGTTTTATTATTACAGAGAAAAAGGAAATCAATTTTATGAATTTGGATTATCTGGATAAAATGGAGTCGCCCATCTTTCCATAATTTGGATCTTTTAAATCTACTAGAAAATCATGTAAACATTAAATAAACTCAACAGGCAGGTTCTGCTTCCGATAAGGATTAATTATATCTCAGTTGGGATCAAGTACAAGCTACTGTTTTATTATTACAGAGAAAAAGGAAATCATTTTACAAAAATGTGGATTATTTGATTATAATTAGTGATGGGCAAATACATTCGGCAGGCGCAAATTCACGGCGAATTTCCGCCTTTCGCTGCCGGTGAATAAATTTGCGAAACTGCTGCAAAAATTTGCCTGCGAAGATTCGCCAGCATCAAAAAATCAGAAAATTCGCTCACGTCAAAACCGTCGCGTCAGAATTGATGCAGGCGTCAAAATTCACATTTTGTGCATTTTTCACCGGAAATTCAGGACAAATTCGCCCATCACTAATTATGTGTCTAATGGGGGTTTGCCTTTACGTAATTCTAAGCATTCTGGATAATGGGTTTTTGGAAAATGGATCCCATACCTTTAGCATTTAAAGGGGACTATTCTAAATGTTGCTCAGCAGAAGTTTAAACTCCGTGGGTATTTTTGGCCCTGGCCCTGCCGCCAGATCACAATATCAATGCGGGTGCAAGTTAGTCTGCTAGCGTGAGCCTCCTAGCATGGACAGAACCCTAAGTAAAAGGATAAGGCCCCTTGGGTGGGCTCAGGCTCTACTTAGAGAATCTCATTTAGCTTTGGAATAATGAAGCATGAAGATGCAGGCAGGAGCTATTTATCACCAACACGTCACAAAACTATAACTGGCGAGGCCACAGATTTAATTGCATAGCAGGGATATTCCGAGAAAAACAAGTACACAATGTCTGAAGCCAAACTCCACATATTTTGAAGCGTAGGTTTTCTGCACATTTGACATCACGGTTGTGCTGCCAGATTTACTGAATATGTTTAATCTTTCCCGTCATCTGTGTTGCTAACCTGCTCTCAATTGCTGCTCTGAGAAATTAACACATTTGGTGGCCGCCGCATGCAGTCAATTAACGGTAAATGTTCTCTAAAAAGTGCAAGAATAAGCCATTAACACGAAATAGGATATATGGTTGCTGTGTATCCCAGCTGTGGCTAAACGATGTCCCCCAAACTCCTACTGGAGGATAGAGTACTAAAGGTCAGTTATCCCTGATACTTTAAAGGCCAGTTTACACCGTATAATGGTCCTTAAAGGAGAACTTAACCCTAAAAATGAATGTGGCTAAAAATGGCATATTTTATATACAGAACTTATTGCACCAGCCTAAAGTTCCAGCTTCTCAATAGCAGCAATGATCCAGGACCCAATCTGGTACAGAAGCACAAAACATCATGTACATCATTTCTACCTACTTCTTTAGTTAAGGTGGCCATACATTGGCCGATAAAAGCTGCCGACAGACGAGTCAGCAGCTTATTGGCCCGTGTATGGGGGCCCCCGACGGGCTTCCCCGATCGAGATCTGACCGAAAGTCGGCCAGATCTCGATCGGATGGGATTAAAAATCCCGTTGGATCGAGGTTGCATCTGTTCGTTGATGCGTTCCAGCGATCCGACTGCCCGTTTGCGTTAGATAGGATCCAATCGTTGGGCCCTAGGGCCTACGATCGGATCAGCCCGATATTGCCCACCTCAAGGTGGGCATATAGGAGGGAGAACCGCTCGTTTGGCGACATCGCCAAACGAGCGGATCTCTCCATGTATGGGCACCTTTAGGCTTTAGTTCTCCTTTAAACCAGAATCATACAGTTGGGCACCATACAGTACCATACCTCCTCCCAACATTTGTAAAATAGAAAGAGGGACAAAAACATTTGTCGTACGGAAATTTTTAGGCCATGACCATTTTATGGCCACACCCCCTAAATACCACATTCTTTTTACAAAATTTGGCAGGTTATGGAACGTTTAACACATTTCTGGGGGTTTTGGGGTTCAGGTTTTATGTGTTATTATAGTTTTGCTAATAAAGTTGAATTGCCCTTTAAGCTACAAGTTTCCCCAAGAGACCTGCTTATCTTAAATAGTTACAATAGTTTCTTTGCTTATCTTAAATTGTTACAAATCTAAATGTATATGTAACACCTGCCATTCTGGAGCAATTTTAAAAAAAGCCTCAATTTTAGAAATGTTTTCTCTTTTTCTTGCTGTTCAGTGCAGGAGATCAAAGAGAAAGTCGGGCATTTCAGTAACAATTCAGGACTGCAGGCTTAGCTGTCAAAATCGGGACTGTCCCTAGAAAATACAGTTGGGAGACAAGACAGTTGGGAGGTATACAGTACTTTAGTGCTAATCCCTGACAATCACTTGTGGGCTTTGTCCGAAATATTGCATTGGACTGATTTATTAACACAGATGCTAAATTGCTGAACCCGCAGATCTTTGTTTTCATTTTCTAACTTGAATAAGACCAATGACAACTAATTGCTGATAGGTTGCTACCAGTACCTGCAATTAACCTTCTATCCAGTAAATGCATTTTATTTGCCACTGTATTAAAATTATAGTGCTCTAAAGCTGGCTGTATATATTTATATCCAGGTTTAGGATTCGTTATCCAGAAAGCTCCGAATTATGGGAAGGCCATCTACCATAGACTCCATTTTAACCAAGTAAAAGATTATCCAAATTAAGATATAATTAATCCTTATTGGATGAAATCTTATTGAGTTTAATTAACCTTTTAATGATTTGTTTTATTGGACTTATGGTAAAGGGATCCAAATTATGGAAAGACCCCTTATTCTGAAAGTCCCCAGGTCCCGAGCATTCTGGATAATAAATCACATACCCATATATCTAAATATATAGGGCCACACTGGGCTGATACAATCATTTGGATCATAACAGACTTGTGCAGTCCCAATGGGATTTTTAAAGCTCCCTATAGATACCTGGCATTTGTCACATTCAAGTTTTTGACGTCAATGCTATATTCCCTGGCATGGAGATGGTTAAATGCTGTAAGTGCATTTATATATGATGCTATAATCCTGTGTATACTTATCTCTCAGTGGCTCTGGCTTTTTCCTTGGCCACGAATGTGCGTGAACTTGGATTTCCAAGCCCGGCAGGCTGGGGCGATGTTAGTAAACATATCGAGACAGCTAAGTAACGTAATGAATACACGCAGTAAGATTTTCCAGGTACCTCATTTATCTCAGCTACTTTCTGGAATTTACCAGACAACTTATAATCAAACCTTCACATTCTTAACTAGGAGCGGAGAAACAAGGCTCGACTTTTCCTGTCCTAATATAAATGAAAGCTGCACGACTCCGGGGCTTGTATAATCAAAAGACATCAGATCTGTTATTCTCCTATGCATTTGTGTTTTATTAGAGACAGATCAGACATCCAAACAATCCCGTATTTATGCATCATACTTGTACAGGTATGGCATCCTTTATCCAGAAATCCTTTATTCAGAAAGCTCAGAATTACAAAAAGGCCGTCTCCCATAGACTCCGTTTTATCTAAATAATTAAAATTTTTAAAAATGATTTCCCTTTTCTCTGTAAAAATAAACAGTACATTGTATTTGATTCAAACTAAGATATAATGAATTCTTATTGGAGGCAAAACAAGTCTACTGGCTTTATTTATGTAAAGATCCATTATCTGGAAAACCCCAGGTCCTAAGCATTCTGGATTAAAGATCCCATACCTGTATTATGCATCACTGTACAATACAAGTGTAACCCTTTCAACACCCCTTTTGTCGGTGTTACACTCCATGTGTGGTGCTTAACTGATGACACAGGACAAACCTGAGCCACAGCAGCGGTATTGGGAGAGACTGGGTACCTGGAACTTACTAGCGCAGTGCCTCCACCTAGTGGGATCCGGGAATGCACCTACGGGTGGCCCCACTAGGAATACAGTAATAACACACCTTATTGCTTAAACTGAATAACTGTTTATCTAAAATAAATGGGCACCTAATACATGCAGCACTCCTAAGTCCTTTAATGTCCTTTCAACAGTCTCTTTATCTTCAAGCGCTTCTTTAGGGTACTGTCCTTAAACAGGATGCTCACTCCAAATCCTCTTTGGATACTTTAGAGCTCTCTTCAGGCGAGTCCAGTACATTCAGACATACAGTGCGATTACCAGCCCCTTTGGATGCTCAGATAGGAATCTCCTGCTGGTTGTTCTTCCAGTCTGGATTCCTTTCACACTCTCTGTCTCTCCAGGCATAGTATGTGGCTTCCCTGTTCCAGCCCGATCCAAATGAATACTTTTGGTGCAGCATCTCTGCTCTCTGGGCCCACCAGCAGCTCTCTGGCCTCTTTCTCTGTCCACCATGCAGCTCTCTATGCCAGTCTCTCTTCTTTTGCCAGTCTCTGTGACTTCCTCTTCCTGCCAGCCACTCAGTAGCTGCTGTGTCACTTCCTGTTGCACTGAAATGAGGGAATAGCTGGTTGCTAGGTAACAGCTTACAGCACACAGGCACAGGCTCTGTGCTTGATCTCTGCTTACAGGGATAAGTGCAACGGTTTTGCACTGACTCCCTAGACACAGTTGATTGCATTAAATATATGGAGGGGGGTCAGTTATAGAGAACCTAAACACATGTGCAAGGGCAACAAGGGGCTTCTTAGTGCTCATTCAAAGAGCACTTGCTTCAGGGGTCTGGCCTCGTTCTGTACCATGTTAGAAAGGGGCAGATTTACTAAAGGGCAAAGTGGCTAACGCTAGCGACATTTCGCCAGAAATCCCATCCACAGGGACATCGCCAATTTACTAGGGATGCGCCGAATCCAGGATTCGGTTTGGGATTCGGCCAGGATTCAGCCTTTTTCAGCAGGATTCGTCTGTGCATGGCTGAACTGAGTCTGAATCCTAATTTGCATATGTAAATTAAGTGTGGGAACGGAAAAATCACGTGACTTTTTGTAACAAAACAAGGAAGTAAAAAACATTTTCCCACCTTTTCCTTTTGCCGCCCCGAATTTGCATTTGCAAATTAGGATTCGGGGGTTCAGTATTCGGCTGAATCTTTCGCGAAAGATTCGGGGGTTCGGCCGAATCCCAAAAAGTGGATTTGGTACATCCCTACAATTTATTAACAGGCACAGGCAACAATTTGCTAGCGAACGGGACCGTCGCTACCGTTCGCACTCACCAGGCGACTTTTCCCTCTGGCCAACGGTCAAACTTTTTTTTCCCCAGACATTTGAGGGGCATGGAACATTCATATTAGGTTAGGCTCATGGTAGGGAATTATAGGATCTCTTTTGTCTTTATTCAGGTTCCATGGACATTTGCAATAAAAAGTGGCCACTTCAAGCATTTGCACCAGCATCTCTAATAAAGACGTCCACATGACTTTAATGTTCCTGCCCTATTCAAATTGACCTACTGTAAGAGGACTAAAGAAGTTTCACTAGGTAGCAGTGATCACTAGAATCATTTCGCTTTGAAACACTCGCACTGCAGAAGTAACGCTAGCGAAAAGTTGCCAGCGTTTGGCACCCTGAATGCAACTTTGCATTTTAGTGAATTAGACTTGGATCAAATTTTCGTCTGGCGAAGTGGCGCAAAGTGTGTCGAATCGTTTGCTGGCAATTCGCCCTATAGTGAATCTGCCCCAAGAGTCAGGGCACACACTCAGATTCAGGGAGATTAGTCGCAAAAATCTCTTCTTCGGAGCGACTAATCTCCCCGAACTGCCTCCTGCTGACTAGAAGTCACCGGCGGGATGGCATTCAGGGCACTTGGCTTTCCGAAGTCGCCCGAAGCAAACTTCAGAATATGAAGCACTCCAAGTGCCATCCTTCGAGCAATTTCTATTCTAGCCGGCGGGAAGCAGTTCGGGGAGATTAGTCGCCCGGAAGAAGAGGAGATTTTTCGTTGGGCGACTTATCTCCCCGAATATGAGCATGTGCCCTGACCCTAATGGGGTGACAAGTGGAGAGCATAGCAGCAGTAGGTTGTGACTGCCTGTCATAGATATGGCTGCCACCATGCCAGAGTTTCTTACCATACTGACCACTAAAATTATGCCAATACTGCAGAAAAAGGGATGTCTACAGACTTCTCCCCAATCCACTCATGAATGTAATACATGGGATGGGGGCGCTTAACGGAGCACCGAGGTCTGCTGCAATTTTTTGCTAGACAGGGCCAAAGTGTTATCCAGAAAGCTCCAAATTATGAGAGGGCTATCTCCCATAGATTCCATTTTAATCAAAATTCTGTAAAAATAAAACAGTAACTTGTACCTCCCAACTAAGATATAATTAATCCTTATTGGGGGCAAAACAATCCTACTAGGTTTATTTCATGTTTAAATGTTTTTTTAGTAGTATGGAGATCCAAATTACAGAAAGATCCCTTATCCAGATAACCCCAAGTCTCAAACATTCTCTCTGCACCCTGCCCTGGACTTTATAAACTGACAGATACAGGAGTTACAGGACCCTGCTGTGTCTCGTATCATAGGAAAATATTTTAATTATCTCTCTGACCCTCAGTGCAGCACAGAAGACGATTGCCAATTCCCAGCAGGTTGAGGCCAGTAGAGTCTGGAAGATAAGGCTCATTAGCAGCTAACAGCCATAATATAAGATGGGAATTCCTGAGTGAGAATGTGCACTCCCAATTCATCTCCCAGCTGACTACTTCATCTTAGGTGACAGTTTGGCTTAGAACTCTCACTGGGAAAGGCCAAGGGTTAATTGACAAGAAGGTCATTCCTGGTGATCCTGAAAGATAACTAATCAGATCTGTAGCCTGCTAGGGAGAAGCCTGCTCTCTTATTTGGGGTAATTTGACACACAGGTGCAGGTAAATTACAAGCTAGCCTGGGGGGGCGTTGGTAATTGTGTTTGTGATGTACATACGCCGATTGTAGATTCGCTGACACACTAGAGCAGGAGTGCCCATACTTTACTCATGCGAGGTCTACTTTAAGTGATGATGTCCCATTATGATCTACATCCATAAAAGCATTGTTAGCATTCTGCTCCATGGAAAATATTCCTTAAATATTGATTTATGAGAAAATGTATATTGTTCTATTTAAACATCTATTTCTTGTGTAACCTATAATAAATACATTTCTGAATGAAAAGCACGAAACTGGAGGGTGATTTAGACAAGTTGTTTTCTGACAGTGTCTTGAGATCTACTGATCACCAGCTAAAGGTCTACTGGTAGATCCCCATCTAACTTTTGGTCACCCCTGAACTAGCGCTATGTGTCAGGGGATGATCTTGTAAATGAAAGGTTGTATAATAGGCCAGTGTGGAACCTTCAAGGGCTGTTTATTGTACATGTATGGCACACCTTCCAACATTTTGTAAATCAAAAGAGGGACAAAAAAAAGTTGCAGAGCAGCGATCATTTTTTGACCATGTCCATTTTTGTGGCCACACCCCCTAATTACCATGTTTATTTTACAAAATTTTGGCAGGTTATGAAAGTTTGAACATATTTCTGTGTTTTTTTTCCAGTTATTACAGTTTTGCTAATGAAGGTGAATTACCCTTTAAGCTGTGAGTCTAAGGGTAGGACTACACAAGCGTTTTCGGTGAGATCTGGCGTGCTGCACAAAAACACAGTTGTCAAATGGGATGCGACAGAAATAAGATAAGTGAATGCATTGTCGGATGAAGTCGCAGCATTGATCCGACAGTCGTGCTGCGTCAGATCAACGCTGTGACACCATCCGACATTTGTATATCTTACCTTACTTCCGTTGCATCTGTTTTGATGCATGCGTTTTTGCGCAGCGTGTCGGATCGCACACTCTTGTGTAGTCTTACCCTAACTTCTCCCAAGAGACCTGTTTATCTAAATTGTTACAATTACTTATTTGCTTATCTCAAAATTGTTATAAAACTATCTTAGTTACACCTGGTGGCTGTTCTGGGCCAAAAGCCAATTAAGTTAGAAACTTTGTATCTTTTTCTGGCAGTTCAGTGCAGAGATAATCAGGAGTTTTCAGTACAAATGCGGGACTGCGGGTTGAACTGTCAAAAGCGGGACTGTCCCACTGAAACGAGACAGTTGGGAGGTATGGTATGGGACCTGTTATCCAGAAGGTTCAGGACTTTGGGGTTTTCTGGATAATAGATTCTTCCATAATATGGATCTTCATGCCTTAAATACTAGAAAATTATTTAAACATTAAATAAACCCAATAGACTGCTTTTGCTTCCAGTAAGGATTAATTAGATCTTAGTCTGAATCAATTCCAAGGTACTGTTTTATTATTACAGAGAAAAATTAAATCATTTTAAAAAATTTGGATTATTTGGACAACCTTTCCATAATTTTGGAGCTTTCTGGATAACAGGTTTCCAGATAACGGGTCCTATGCCTGTAGAAGAAGCAATACTTGTTGCTAAGGTGAAAAAAAGTGATTTATTTATGTACAGGGGCTGTTTGTGGCCCCATGAGTGCTCATGCAGTCCATAGACTTCTTTTTTTATCATATCATCATTTTAACCTAATCTGGCCACATAGAATATCAAATAATCTGTCCACTGCATGGATCATGGTCAGCTCTTCAGGTGTTGCTCTGTCTCAGCCTCTGGTTGCCACAAGCTGTTTTAGTTATTAGAGAGCTGGAGAGTTGTAGGCTGAGGCCATTTTGCTCAGGGTTTTGTAACCCGTGGGAGGAGATGAAGGCAGGATGGCTGGTTGCTGGGCCATGGGCACAAATAGAATGTGGCCGTGTTCTGACTTTCATATAGCTGCACTAAGTGCCACTGCATCTGCCCATCCTCTTATACTGAATCATGCACAAGTGTTGCTATTGAAGCTGAGGAACCATGGAGCTCGGGTTGTTACCTGTCTGCCCAGTTTTCCAAATTAGGAAAAACCAGGCAGGATTCCTTATGATTGACATGGAGATTGGCCAATCACCAATCGACACATCATGGCCCCACCCATGATGTCATGGCCCACCCCTGCAGTGTCACATCCCTGCCCCCATTGCATCACGGTCCTGCCCCCTGCCTGGATTCAACCAGACCAAAAGGTGGCAACCCTTCCTAGAGTTACCACCACCCTGAATGCAGAATATGTTGCTGGTATATTAATAAATAAGCAATCAAATTAAACTAAGCATATTATAAATATGCAGTAAAAAAAATTGTAAAGGTAATAACGATAAAATGAAAGCCTTATGGTCAGTCTGTTTATTGGTGGCCATGGGCAGTGACCCTAGCATTCAGGGACTGTTGAACTGGGTCCACTGGAAGACCTCAGTCAAGAGCCCAGGCCGACACACAATATTCCACAGTTTTACACCCCTGTCAATTATCATCTTCCGCTCATTCAGCTCCACCGCTGTCCGGCGTGCCCAGAGCAGTAGTGCCCAACCAGACTGGGGACAACCTGGTTTTCTCCTGTTGACCTGGTAGACCATTTTGACCCTAGACCCAGGTAGCATTTTCAGTTGTAGGCTAGACAGAATACTACGTACTGGAAAACAATAATAAATAAAACCTTAAACAATGAAGACCAATTGAAAAGCTGTTTAGGTAGATCTTTCACATACTAAAAAAAAAGGACAGAAAGGGTTAACCCACAATAAATCAATACAGAATAAAACTTTAAGGAGGCAGCTGGCACATATCTACTTCATACAACAAACTGAAATGAAAATCAATTCTTCTAGAATTTAAAGGGTAAAATCAATGTGAATGACACAGATAGCCTCAGAGCTCATCAATAAGGAAAGATCCTTCGTCACTCACAGCTACTAGAGCTGATCTGTGTCTGTCCCCGGCTGCACATTCCTTGGGTCAGTGCGGTTTGGAAAAGGAACCTTTCCGCCTCCTCCAGATCATTACGAGTGACATACCCTGCTGTATGCTTCAAACAGAATGCCTCAGGTAAACTAAATGGAAATTGTAACCGGCAGCCATGCACCTGGTGTTTGTGTATTACACCATACTGTAGATACAGATGCGCAAATTATGTCTGAATCTCCTCCAACACGCCCTGCTGACATTGCTTGCTCCAGGTGTGGCACGGCCCAGATCTCTACCAGGAACAGCAAGAATCCATTCAACTTCTCACAACTCACACACACACTATCCTAGGCCCAGAATTCAGTTACTTGCACTTAGGAATCAGTTAGAATGTAGAATTTGTTCCATCTGATGCCTGGACATGATGATATACTGCTGTATGTGCTGATATACTACATGGAGCTGGCGCTTGTGTTCTACAAAAACTGCACAGGTCTGTGGAACTTTATACTTACGCACCATGCCACCATTATACCCTGGGGTGCTGCCATTATACCCATGGGTGTTGCCACTTTACCTAATGGTGCTGCCACTATACATAAGAGTGCCACCATTATACCCAAGGGTGCCACCATAATACCCAAGGGTGCCTCTATTATACCTAAGGCTGCCGCCATTATACATAAGGGTGCTGCCATTGTACCCAAAAGTGCCGTCATTATACACAAGGGTGCCTCTATTATACCTAAGAGTTCATCCCTTATATATAAGGGTGCCACCGTAATACCCAAGGGTGCCACCATTATCCCCAGGGGTGCTACCATTATACCCATGGGTGTTGCCACTATACCTAAAGGTGCCGCCATTATACATAAGGGTGCTGCCATTATACCCAAGGGTGTTGTCATTATACCCAAGGGTGCCTCTATGATACCTAAGAGTTCATCCATTATACATAAGAGTGCCACCATTATACCCAAGGATGCTGCCATTATACCCATGGGTGTTGCCACTATACCTAACGGTGCCACCATTATAGATAAGGGAACTGGCATTATATCCAAGGGTGCCGTCATTCTACCCAAGGGTGTCTCTATTATACTTAAGAGTTCAGCCATTATAACCAAGGGTCCCTTGTGCTCTCTTCATGTAGACTTGCTGTTAGCAGTTAGCAGGTTTTATACAGTGGGTATGTGTCTTTTTTCAACCTAGGTTACTACGTGCACTATAGTAAAATAATACAAAAAAGCCTTGGGAAATACTAGTAAGATGGTGGCACAGGGCTTAATTAGAAAGATCCATGGACCAGTGCAATTTATTTTCCAAACCGGCCTGGGGAAAATGGGCAGTGATTTTGTACATTCGGGGGGCTTAACATATTGGCAACCCCAGTGTATTGGTCTATCCTTGTGAGTAAGTGCCCCTGCATCAGGTTAGACATGGCATGTGAAACAATTGTAGTATGTTATCCAGAATGCAGAGACACCAATCCAGCGGTTTGTGGTGTTACTCCTTGATCATGCCCCATTATGTACCTGTCCACTGCCTCAAACATACTTCCTTGCCTGTGTTTGAGATATAAGCAGGTATATTTGGAAGCATTTGTAAAACTTTTCAATAACATTTCGGAACCCCATGCCTCCTGAGCCAGCTGACCCCAATGCCACCTTGTTAGGAGAGGTGAGAGCCAAAGTTCTGCTGATTGGTCGCTAAGATCTAGGCACACTGTGCCCCATTATTAAACTACCCTGATATTTTTTTTGTGTAACAGATCAGGCCTTGTTTTTTTTCCTCCCATTTAACTTCCCATGCTTAAATAGCACCAAGCACCCTATGATATTGTCCATGGTTAGCATTACAGTATTTATACAATGTCAGCCGATTCTGCAGCGCTGCTCAGTATCATTTTCCCTTTTTCGCAAGCCTAGGAAGTGGAGAGGAAGCAAAAATAAAGTCTGGTGAAGATAACTGTTCCTGCTCACTCCTCTCTTCACATAGATCTGATGGATGATATGGACTTTGTGAACATAAAGTGAGTTGTATGTGATTGTGCTTTATGCGAAGGAACAGGACAGTCATTGATTATAGATGGATATGTCACATCACACTATTTGATATTCTACAGGGCTTTACAGATCTTATGCATCATTCCCATCATACAAAGGGCCAAATTCAATTATCCTCGAATTGAATATCATTCATGAGTTTTCACGTGATAAACAATTGCTACATCTGGCCCAAAAATGTAAACAGTTCACTGGTCCCAACAACCTTTTCCCAGTAAATATATGTACCTCTGAAGATGCCCCCAGAGTAGTGAAAGGCTTACCCACGGGTTGGGCAGGTTCAGGCTGAACTCACACTCTTCTTCCCAGGTGGCCACCGTCAAATGCCAGCTTCCGACTTCCGAGTTCATCTTTTATAGACGCTCGCCCTGCCCCTTTTGTGATATCATCGGTGGGTCCAGGGGCGAACCTTCCCCAATTTGCCGCCCGAGCCTGCCTTAGTTTTTGCCGCCCCCACATGGGGTCCACGTCGCTAGTGCAGAGAGCTCAATTGCACTCTCTGCACTAGAAGAGCCGAATTTTCGGGTTTCAAAACAGAAATTCGTCTCTTAGTTACCAGGAGCGGCATTTTTGACGCCCCTGGCAACCAGGGGGCACTGCCGTCTGAGGCGAGTGTCTCAACGATCTATAAAAGCAACCCGGAAGTCGGATGCCGGAAATATTGACCCGCACATCAGTACCCCCATCTGTATTTCTACTGATTCACAGCACATGCTCTGGGCTGCTATCAGTTAGGGACCACTAACACTATACACTACATATTTATCAGATTAACATTGGCTGCCTTATAGTACAGGTATGGAATACATTATCCAAAAACCCATTATCCAGAAATCTCAGAATTACGAAAAGGCCATCTCCCTTAGAGTCCATTTAATCCAAATAACCCACATTTTTAAAAAGGTTTTCCTTTATCTCTGTAATGATAAAGCAGTACCTTGTATTTTATAATTAATCCTTATTGGAAGAAAACCAGCCTATTGGGTTTATTTAATGTTTAAATGATTTTCTAGTAGCCTTAAGGTGTGAAGATCCTTATTACAGAAAAATCTATTATCCAGAAAACCCCAGCTCCTGAGCATTCTGGATAACAGGTTCCATACCTCTATCAGATTGTAACCTTCCTTTCTGCTATCTTGATGATTCTCACAACTCCTAATCTTAACAGTTTTCCAACAGCAGCCTACTGAGCATGTGCAGTGCCACTGACACTCATAGTTGGCCTTACAAGATTAAAAGATAGGGAACAGCTGGGAATAACTTGGAAGGCTTGGATCATTACTGTTATAGAGCTGCTCAACCTCTGGTCTGTCACTATATAAATACAGCATTTCTAGCCATATTATTTTCTTGGCTTTAGTTCTGCTATAGTAGACTTGGGTGCATTCCGACTAGCACAGGAACCCTATTGTTCTTAGTGTAACAGCCATGTATTTATGGGATCCCGTCTGCTGCTTTAAAGTGAAACCATTGATATTGTCCAGGTGAATATAAAAGCAAGCAGTGTTGTTACTAGCACTGTACTTCCGCTTTCTCTTGCCCATTATTAACCAGTATACCCATTGTCGTTTTTGAAAGACCAGTATTCTCTTTCTGAAGCTTTTTTTGGAACCTGTATACCCAAGGAATCTGATCTGCTTTCATTTGCACTCATGTGTTTATTTTCTGTTTACCCTAGCCTGATCTCACTTTTCCAGGTGTAGCTTCATTATGTTTTGGCGCCTTCTAACTGAAACCTTGTAAAGGTTGGACTCTTTTTATTGTGTTTATTGTGCTGCCTTTGGGACATACACAATACCTACTACATACAGTATATACATAAAAATATATGTTGTCTGGGTGCAAATTCAGGAAAACATGTGCAGAAGAAATAAAGGCAATGCACTCACAGGGCTGGAAAAGTGAGCAAAATATAGCTTTATTAAAGTATAGATGTTTCAGTCTATATATACAGTATATATAGATATAGATATAATATTCATTTCAAAGGCATATTTCGTATATAAACTGTACAATGTGTTTTCTGAAAAAGGGTAATCTGTCATCATTGAAGAATTACTGACACAGATAGGTGGATGTTCTATTTTTAATTAAATTCATTTACTGCTCATTTTGGTATAGTTTGTGCATACAGAAAGGGTGCGTGTCACGTGGGTGACCCCTGGAATTTTTTTTCTAGCTTTGAGATTATTCAGAGGACTCGGACTTGGGCGCTCTGGGAAACCAAAGACAATAGAAAGCCCTGTATTAATAGAATACTAATAGTATAGTACAAGTATGGGACCTGTTGTCCAGAATGCTCAGGATCTGGGATTTTCCTGATAAGGGGCCTTTCTGTAATTTGGATCTCCATACTTTAAATCTACTAGGAATTCATTAAAACATTAATTAAAACCAATAGGCTAGTTTTGCTTCCAATAAGGATTAATTATATCTTAGTTTGTATCAAGTACGAGATACTGTTTTATTATTACAGAGAAAAAGGAAATCAGTTTGAAAAATGTGAATTCTGTTATTAAAAGGGAGCCTATGGGAGCTGGCCTTCCTGTAATTCGGAGCTTTCTGGATAACGAATTTCCAGATAACAGATCCTATCCCTGTACAAGGATTTTTAATCTGACACAAGGGGTAGGGGTATAGCTTGCTCCTTCCAGGTGCAATTACTCCATGTATGTGCCCCTCAGTGCCCCATCATTTGGATCTATACCACTGATAAATGAGCCTTTATATGTTTCTGCTCTTGATTACTTCATACTTCAAGATTCTCTGTGTTGTAGTTATACAGGTATGGGACCTGTTATCCAGAATGTTCGGGACCTGGGATTTTCCGGATAATGGTTCTTTCCATAATTTGGATCTTCATACCTTAAGCCTGCTAAAAAATATTTAAATATTAAATAAACCCAATAGGCTGGTTTTGCTTCCAATAAGAATTTATTAAATCTTAGTTCAGATCAAGTACAATGTATTGTTTTATTATTACAGAGAAAAATTATATCATTTTTAAAATTTGGATTATTTCAATAAAATAGAGTCTATGGGAGACAGCCTTTCCATAATTTGGAGCTTTCTGGATAGCGGGTTTCTGGCTAACAGATCCCATAAGCAGCCAATCAGATTCCAACTTGTCAACTGTTCATTTTGCTAATGGTCAGTATGGAGTACAGATTTTGATTATTCCAGTTGACCAATATTTGCAACTTATTTGTGGCTTAATCGTATTAATGAGCTTCATTATGGTACACTATCAGGTATGTCATTTTTAGCTGCCCAAATAAAGATAAATGTTCTTACCTACTGTAATCCTTCATTAATTATTGCAAGACCTTTGTTTGTATAAATAAATAGCAATGATTGTGAATAGGAGCCAAAATTTAAACCATTGAGCACTGACAGAGTCTGCATTAACTTTGCAACCAATCAGATCATTTCTTTCAGAATTCTAACCACACTAGACTAGTAGGAGCTAAGTGCTGATTGGTTGCTATAGGTTATAGGCCCTAACTGTGATAACCGTGTTAAATAAACATTGACCTTCTCTCTAGTCTACTGTTCTTAGAAAGATGAAACGTTTATAAAAAAAATCTACAAGAGCAACAGGACATGAGCAACAATTTGTTGTTCTTCTCTCTAGGGTAGGAAGGCATAAATTAATAATCTCCGTTATAACCTTTCGTTATTCTTTCCAAAACATATGTATTTGTACAATTATGATTTTTTTCTTCTTCTCAAAATGCAGGATGTGGGCGGAACAGTGTGATAGCAAAACTTTTCTGTGGGCTATGGGACTAGATGTGCATATTTTCCGATATTCCACCGCAACGAGCATTCTGGCATGCTTTATTATATATGAGTAATCTTGTGGGTGGCCCCAGAGCGCTGCACACATATTCACCCAATATCACTAACACAATTGCGGGCGGCGTGTCATTTTATTACGGCACATTCTGCATGGGAAAATTCCTTAGCATTCACTGGTGTGTTCTAACTCAGCTTTTGTACTGAGAAAGAAAGTGGTGGATCTTCTTGACTGGCATTGTATCATTTACTTTTCCGCAGGTCTTCAACAATACAAATGTATACACTGGGTTTGTGCATGCATGCCTTGGCACTGCCCTGTCTGGTTTATGTTTATCTTGCCCCACTTGCTGGTGCATATCCACATTTATTTAATGTTACCATTATTCGGATCTTCGGTCAACACTGGTGATGATAAGTGCCCTACTTGTTTGGATTTTTATTGCTAACCTCTGCCTGTTGCTGATATTAATGCCTGGTAGTCTTAATCAGATTCTGATTTTTGGTTCGGTTTTGCCTACCCTGATCTCAGCCTGAAACTGACTTGAGAACCTGTTCCACCTGATACAACCTTGACCTGTTTAGACTACACTTCTACTCAAGCACCTGTTTACGGTAAATCTCCAGGGCCTTCTGATAGTGGTATGAGTGTATTATTCTCTACTCTACTGTTAGCACTGCTGATGTGCTCCTATCATGCTCCTATCTATTCAACAGTACTAATGGCTTCTTTCATAATCTATTATTTTTGTCCACTTGGTGTATATGCAGGTCAATAGTAATAGTTTCTAGCCCAACTGAATGTGGAGGGCCCATTGGATATAAGCTTCCGCTGAGCCATACTATTAGACCTCAAGAGATGGTTCTTCTACTATCCTGGAGTAGACCATGAGCTCTTATTATAAACTTTTAATATTCTTCTTTCTTGAAAATTGGTTGCATTGTTTTTCTATCACTGTAATGGATCAATCGTCATATACTTGTACTGTTTGAAATATTTTTATATTTTTATAAAAAAAAGTAAATTAGGTTTTCTTCCTTCTTATTTCTCATTCCATAATCACTTGTTTTTGTCAATGTTCAAATTCTAAAGAGAAAGCTGCATTTCGGTCAAAGAATCCGATCTGGGTCCAGTTTTTATGTTGTGGACATTCTATGTTCTTAACAGACCCTTTAAGAGTACATGATATGTCCCATGTTTTCTGTAATCTTTCTGGGTGCACTTCCAAGGCAAAGCCCAATAAAAGCTCTGTAAGATTCCTAGAGCTGGGGAGCTGTATGCATAATTTAAAAGTGTTACTGCTAGGTTCAACATAAATCAATTTAAGCTCTTCTCATGTTTTTCAGACTACAGTTTAATTGTATTTTTAAGTACTTTTCTGTTTTCCTATACATTTTATACTTAATTTGAACACAATATTCGGCTAATTTTTGAACAACAAGAAAACCCTCTGCTATATAATGCACAAAAGATCATAACAAGTATTATTAGAAAGAATGCCTGTGTTTGTGTTTGAAGTTTTAGGTGGTTATTTACTAAACTCCGATTGTAAAAATCATGAAAAATTCACGATTTTTTTTATAAAATCAGACTTTTAAAAAATCACAATTTTTTTGGAATTAAACCCCGAGGATGGAAAAGTCCTAATCAGAAAATCCGTTATCTCAGACCTGTCAATGGGAGAAGTCCCAATGATTATTTGATGTGCGCTGGGTTTCTTGCAGTACCCCAAAGTTTTTGCGCAAAGATCCGAAAAAATCAAATGAAAAATCCGAAAAAAAATTTGAAAAAAGGATTTTTTTCCCTGCAAAAAGCTAATTTTTGGGGAAATGTAATAATAAATAAGTGCAAAATTTTGTGCAAGAGTTTGTAGCAGAAAATATTGAGATAAATTCATAATTTGATAAATAACCCCCTTAGTATTTACTATTTACCTAATAAGTGGCATAAATAGATATCTCTGGGCCCCACAGCACAATATTTTTCAGGCCCCTAGTTTTTATTTTGTTTAATTGTTATTATTTAAATGTTTTAAATTTTTTAATGTATTATTTTAGGTGGTGGTTCACCTTTAAGTTAACTTTTAGTTTGTTAGAATGCTAATTCTAGGCATCCTTAAAATTGGGCTTCATTTTTATAGTTTTTAAATGATTTGCCTTCTTCTTCGAGCTTTCAAATGGGGGCCACTGACCCCATCTAAAAAATAAATGCTTTGTAAGCTACAAATCTATTGTCATTGCTACTTTTTCTTACACATCTTTGTATTCAGGCCCTTTCCTATTCATATTCCAGTTTCTCAAATCAATGTATGGTTTCTAGGTTGATTTGGACACTAGCAACCAGATTGCTGAAATAGCAAACTACTGAACTGCTGAATAAAATGCTAAATAACTCAAAAACCACAAATAATAAAAAATGAAAACCAATTGCAAATTGTCTGACTATCACTCTCTACGCCACACTAAAAAGGTGAACAACCCCTTTAATGTATTATTTATTGTATGTATTATTTAATATTCTTGTATTTGTATTATTTTAGCCATATATATGCCCTCACAAAATAATGCTTAATAACGATATTATTATAAATAGTAGTAGTAATGACCATTTGATTCTATTACATCATAAATATAGAATCGTTAATTGCTAAACCTTGTGCGTATCTGTACATTATCGATCAGTAAAATAATACCGTCACCAGTCATTAGTCATATTATTGTAGAACAGCCTTTCTCCTGTGTTGTCTTGTTGGTGAGATTCCAAGGCAATGGCATGAGCCAAGCTCATTGCCACACTGAACTACCTCATCCACTGCTCTCCCTTGCAATCAAAACAGCCCAGCCCTGAGAGCTGAGTCAAAATAAATAGCAAAATAAGATTACGAAAGAGATGGAAAAGAAGGGATGGCGATGAAAAGAAAAGCAGTCGCCAGAGCTCTATGTGCAGCTTTACCACAAGAAAAGGACCTCAAAGCTGAGAGGTTGTTTGGTTCAAAGACAAATGAAGACCAAGGTTAAAAGAAAGTGGTTTGTCGTGTTTCATAGTTACTTTATGGTAGTTTTGTTTTCTTAAAGATTTTAGCAATTGTTACAAATCCAAAGATCCAGATGTTTCGGTTCTGAAGGAAAAAAGCAACTTGTGGGGTTAAATGATTTGGTTTTTCATAAGAGAGCTTGGTTTATCTTTCACTATCAAAGATTCTAGTTCCTTAACACGTATTCAAATAAGAAGTGGTTTAGGCAAGAATCTTTGAAAGATGAGCAGAGAAAGGCAGCATATCACACATTTTGAATAAGGCAGGCAACGTTTTTGATATGCAAATACACGTGGCAATCTGTAGCAGCTCCAGTGATGCATAGTTCAACTCTATCATTGAGCTATGTCAGTGGTTACTCTCACCTTTCTTACACAGTGAAATGGGGCTAACATTCTAGCATTCAAACTTAGGGCCCCGTCACTGAGATGGGTGCCACCACTTTGCAAGGGTTGCAGAACAGATTTACCAGTCTTACTAGACCAAGTCATCAAGAAGCCCATTCTTATAATGTTGCTCAGGATAAGACTATGTTTGCAGCTAACTGATATCTTCTACCACTTTCATGGTACCTTTGCTCCTTATAATGGTTCCCCCAATGTTGTTATTCAACTGCTTCTATTGACTCCTTCTCTAGCCAGAAAATACAGATGTTGCTGCCTGGCTGACAGCACCAGGTGGGTTGGATTATTTATGTATACAAAAAAGAAAGGGGATTGATCAATGCACATTACCTGGTCCCTTGTCTCAAACATGAATGAGAAGCTCATTGGACTAAGTTTTATGGTGCAGGTTTACATAACCACATCACCTGCTGTTGTTACCTTTGTTATACAAGTCAACCCACTTCTATCAAAACTTTTAAATTAAATTGTATAATCACACTAGAAAGTTTTTTCCTTTTGGAGACTGCTCAGGAGCAGATATATCGATTTCTACACATTTAGAAAAAGCAATGATACTTGTACTACAGGAACATCTCAGTGTCAGGAATGCTCTGACTCTGCCTCCAACCAAGTCAATCTTCCATCATTCAAGCCCTCTGTCCATCTGCAGGCAATAGCTTGTTAAAGGGCTATTTACGCCCGCTTGCCCGACTCCCCAGTGCTGGATCATTGGCCATTCTGCCAACTCCAAGCCCTGAGTTTCTGAAGATCTTGTTCCTGATTCTGTGACCATGTTCCTGATCCTGTTCTTGATACTGTTCCTGATCCTGCTCCTGATCCAATGACCCTGTTCCTGTTTCCTCAGTTTCTGACTCCCCGGTTTGACCACTGCCTGTTCCTTGACACGGCAAGTTCTCTGCCTGTCCTGATCTTCTACCTGTTTCCCGGATTATGTTTGTCTCCTGCCTGCCCTTAACCTTCAGCCTGTTTCAAGGACTTGTTTTACTGCCTGCCCTCATTTGTACTCATCTGCAGATGTCTGTACTAGTTTTTTTTTTATAAAACTGTTAGTTACACAGCACATCAGCTCCATTTAATCACCAGCACTATTCCTAACACTCAGCAACTCGAACATTCAACTAGATAGGCACCATTCAATCTGTTTATTCACTAGCAGGCCATTCCATTGGTCCTTTGGCCAAAAACAGGCAAATTTACTGAAGAACAAGGTCTGATCTTTCAATGATTATTAGTTTGCCTTGGATTCCATTTGGAAACTCAGCTTGTTTTGGAATTTAATGATACAACCTGGATCTCCATACCTTTTGTCTACTAGAAAATCATGTAAACATTAAATAAACCCAATAGGCTGGTTTTGCTGCCAATAAGAATTAATTATATCTTAGTTTGGATCAAGTACAATATACTGTTTTATTATTACAGAGAAAAAAGGTAAAAAAATAACATTTTGATTATTTAGATAAAATGGAATGTATGAGAGTTGCCCTGTAATTTGGAGCATTCTAGATAACGGGTTTCCGGATAAAAAGAAGTAAAACCCCTCTCTATTCAATTGACCACCAATTAAAGAAAATTCAAGTATCAGTGCAGCAGTGTCGGAGTTTATTAACAGTTTCAATTGATTGGTTAAAGGTTACTAACCCCGTGTTGCTTCAATTATTGGGCAGCCATTGCTGGGTTACCCAATAAAGTGCTATGTGCTAGGTGCTAATAATTCATCAGCAATTAAAAACCATGTAACAGGATTAATTAATATTGTGCTATAAAGTGCTAGTGCTTCAAATGAAATTAAGAAGTTGACTTAAATAACCAGGATTAAATTGACCCAGGTGAGATTAAAGTTAATTCATTATTATATATCACACATTAAAATCCATTCATTATAGAAGATTGTAAATAGCTGATTAACTGTTAAAAAGTAAACTTTACTAAATTCATTAAAATTGCTGCAAATCAATTAAGGTAATCTTTGAGAACTGCATAAAAATTGGTGAGTAATAATTAATCCATACACCCCCGTTAAAGTTATAGGGTGTTAAAAAACGTTTGCATGAAATTATTCAAAGGAGACCAGCATTGAAAGAGAAAGGAGGAATAGGAAAATTGTTAGAGGTGGAGAAGTCCCAAGTTCTAGCTGCCTGTATTTTTTCTAAGTCTGGGACCCCACACGGAGGAGAAAGTAGGTCACTGGGGACTGTAGTCTCGATTTTACCTTGCTATCTTATAATTCGGAGAGCTCTAACAATTTTCCTATTCCTCCTTTCTCTTTCAATGCTGGTCTCCTTTGAATAATTTCATGCAAACGTTTTTTAACACCCTATAACTTTAACGGGGGTGTATGGATTAATTATTACTCACCAATTTTTATGCAGTTCTCAAAGATTACCTTAATTGATTTGCAGCAATTTTAATGAATTTAGTAAAGTTTACTTTTTAACAGTTAATCAGCTATTTACAATCTTCTATAATGAATGGATTTTAATGTGTGATATATAATAATAAATTAACTTTAATCTCACCTGGGTCAATTTAATCCTGGTTATTTAAGTCAACTTCTTAATTTCATTTGAAGCACTAGCACTTTATAGCACAATATTAATTAATCCTGTTACATGGTTTTTAATTGCTGATGAATTATTAGCACCTAGCACATAGCACTTTATTGGGTAACCCAGCAATGGCTGCCCAATAATTGAAGCAACACTGGGTTAGTAACCTTTAACCAATCAATTGAAACTGTTAATAAACTCCGACACTGCTGCACTGATACTTGAATTTCCTTTAATTGGTGGTCAATTGAATAGAGAGGGGTTTTACTTCTTTTCATTTCTATAACACATTATTTTGGTAATCACACCTCTTTCGTTCGGAAAACGTATTGCTTTTTTAGGAAGGTACACAGAACAATTCTTTCTTTATGGGTTTCCGGATAAAGTATCCCATACCTGATCTTGGTTAAACCTTACCCTCTATTTTTATAAATGTTTTACTTTTTTTAAATTAATCAGCACAAAGACAGTCTGAACTCTTTTAAAGCACGTCTTCAGAGTCCGTATCAGAAGAAAGAGGGTAATTGAAGTCCACTCCAGTGTATCAATGGCAGCAGTGCTAATGCTTTATCATTTTCATTTCAGCACCAAGTGCATTGTTCGTTTGGGAATTAATAAGCACAAAACAACACAAGCATGTTACCGCTCCAGAATTTATAGCTCCGTAGCTGATTGTCAAAGCGAGAGCCAAGCATCCTTACTAAAAATATAATAAAAGAGAGACTTTATTTGTAGGCGAAGTTGTGAATGTGTTTGGTTTATTTCTGCTCTCCTATTCAGCAGTTCTGAGTCTGATGCTGGCACAGTCGCTGTCACGTCGAAGGCCAAAAAGCAACGGTTGCAGGTGGCAGAGGGTGGAAATTCCAGACCCCCATCGCTCAGTCATTAATGGTATTTATCCTCCTTTTCTGCTAAAATGAGTAGCTGTCCCTGTGTGCGGCCAGGAAGGGGAAGATGACTTCGCTTCGTCTTATTAAGCTGTGAGACATGCAATGTGGCTAAGGCAAGGCCCACACACATCTGTGGCAGGATAAGGTAAACAGCAGCAACAGTTACAACTCTGTAGGAGCTACACCTAAAAGCATGTGGATAGTCAGGAAAAAAACAAATATTACTCTTGTTAGAAATTAGAAATGCTGTTATTTAACCCAATATCGGTATTTCAATGTGAATTTCTGGTCCCATGATTATTTATGCATATTATGCATTATGTTGATCAGGAATATAAAAATCACAGGGATTTACTAGAATCCTGAACCAGTGCAATTTATATATATTATATTTTAGTGTCTACATTAAAATGAGTCTAACTATATTTCAAAATATAAAGAGATTAATGTAGAATTACATTTTTGTTTGTGTTTTCTTTGCAAATATTCTAAATTCTGTTGCATCAATTCTATTTTTCTCCCTATTCTTTCATGTCTCTACCTGCTTGTTAGTGTGATAACTCTGTAAGGAGCTGAAGGCTGAAGTGTAGAGTTGACCTAATGTCTTGGTCCAGGGTGTTAAGGCTGAGACACACAGGCAGATTCGGAGAGATTAGTCGCCCGGCGACAAATGTCCTCTTCTTCAGGGCGACTGATCTCCCCGAACTGCCTTCCCCTGCCTTCCCCCCCGGCTAGAATGAAAATCGCCTGTGGGGTGGCACTTGGAGCTCTGCGTTTTCTGAAGTCACCCAAAGTCGCATCACGATTTTCATTCTAGCTGGCGGGAAGGAAGGGTAAGGCAGTTCGGGGAGATTAGTCGCACTGAAGAAGAGGAGATTTGTCGCCGGGCGACTAATCTCCCTGAATCTGCCTGTGTGTCTCTGCCCTTATGGGTATTCCCTTGCTAATAAAAGGTAAGGAGAGCTCATAGTTCTTCTTCCTGACACTTAGGGGCAGATGTATCAAGGGTCGAATATCGAGGGTTAATTAACCCTCGATATTCGACTAGGAATAGAAATCCTTCGACTTCGAATATCGAAGTCGAAGGATTTAGCGCAGAAAATTCGATCGAACGATCGAAGGATTATTCCTTCGATCGAACGATTAAATCCTTCGAATCGAACGATTCGAAGGATTTTAATCCAACGATTGAAGGAATATCCTTCGATCAAAAAAACTTAGGCAAGCCTATGGGGACCTTCCCCATAGGCTAACATTGACTTCGGTAGCTTTTATCTGCCGAACTAGGTTTTTTTAAAGAGACAGTACTTCGACTATCGAATGGTCAAATAGTCTAACAATTTTTAGTTCGAATCCTTCGATTCAAAGTCGTAGTCGAAGGTCGAAGTAGCCCATTCGTTCGTCGAAGTAGCCCAAAAAAACTTCGAAATTCGAAGTTATTTTACTTCGAATCCTTCACTCGAATTTAGTGAATCGGCCCCTTAGGGGTTATTTACTAAAATCCAAATTTATCTCATAAAAAAAAAACACAACCAAACTCCCGTGCCTGATTTTAGCTTATTTATATAAAAAAAAACCTCAGTTTAATTGGAGGGCAGAAAAACTCAATAAAATTGAGCAAAAACCTGAATCGCTCAAATTTTTCGTGCTTTTTCCTAAATTGCTTTAAGTTTTCAGGCTTTTTCTCAAATAGCTCAAATTATTCACATTTTTGCCCGAAAACCTAGAAAATGTAAGATTTTCTGGCTTAACCCAGCACAGACCATGAAAACTTCAAACTGAGAATTCAGCTTGGAAACCATTTCCTCCATAATTATTGATCACCCCTTGATAATCTTAAATCAGACAGTCCCTTTAAAGTTGTACCTCTGTTTGGCACTGATCTTAAATGGATTTTGAGGGATATAGAAATATCAACAGCGTCAGCCTGGAACTGGACCTCAGAGTTTGTTGGATAAGACCTTGTTCACCTTTACATTAATATGATGTAGGGAGTGATATTCTGAGACCATTTGTAAGACACATATTTAAAAAAAACAATATAGAATAAATAATGAAGACCAATGTAAAAGTTGTCTTAGAAGTGGCCTTTATATAACATACTAAAAGTGATCTTAAAGCTATTGTTCACCTTTGAATTAACCTTTACTATGCTATAGAAAGTGATATTCTGTGACAATTTGCAATTGGTTTTGATTATTTATCATAGGTGTCGAATTATTTAGTTTTTTTATTCAGCAGCTCTCCAGTTTGCAATTTCAGCCATCTGGTTGCTAGAATCTAAATTACCCTAGCAACCATGCATTGGTTTGAATACAAGACCGAAATTTGAAACTGCATTGAAAAATGTTTTAAATAACATGCTAAAAGCTTTAAAGGTGAATCAACCCCTTTAAATATTTTAGAAGATATAATAACTTTTTCAACTGACTTGCTCTCACACAATCACTGTAACACACGAGAGTGCTCTTACACTCAATCTCTCACACATTGCTGTCACACAAATGACGTCACCCAACACACACTCTCTTGCATATCGCACACTCACGGACGAGGGAATGGAACTCAGTATTAACAGCGATGAGAATGGAAAGCAGCATTTAGGTGGCCTCTTTCCTGCGCTCGTTTAAATTTCTGCTGAACAGAATAATTAGAAATAAGAGGGGAAGCAGTAATTGTGGATGATGCAACTGTGAAACAAGGAGAATGACTAAAGCGTTTGGCATGTTATTGTCAGAGGGAGGTGTTGCACCTAAATGAACACCTGCACACAGCAAAGGTGCCAAAACACAATAAAAACAGGTGGCCAACAATGTGAGCAATGTTAGAAAAAAAATATACTGTGCAATTGTGGGAAGCTGAAAATAAAGGAAAACGTCGCTGAAGCTTCTAATATGTTCTCTTTCCATTGCTGTGCATTTTGTTACCACATGCTTCCTAATCCCATGATGATATGTTTCTTTATAGACTGATAGCCGAGTGTAACAATTTGATCAGAGTGTCACAATCTGTCTTTTAGGCGACTGTCACATGGGCCAGGTGCTCATATTTACCTGCATGGCCTCTGTTACCCCCTAACTCTTATATCTACAGATACTATTGAGGCGGGGCATAGACAGAATTATTCCAAATGCCACCCAGGCTTAAACTGCCACTTCACTCAAATACTTGTTTGACAAATTAGTTGTTTATACAAATGCATGCTGCAGAATGCACTGGTATTACTCATAGGGATGCACCGAATCCACTATTTTCGATTCAGCCGAATACCGAACCGAATCCATAGCCTAATTTGCATATGCAAATTAGGGGTGGGAAAGGGAAAACATTTTTACTTCCTTGTTTTGTGACAAAAAGCTACGTGAATCACTCCCCGCCCCTAATTTGCATATGCAGATTAGGGTTTGGATTAAATTCGGCTAGGCAGAAAGATTCGCCCAAATCCAAATCCTGCTGAAAAAGGCAGAATCCTGGCTGAATCCCGAACCAAATCGAATCCTAATTTGCATATGCAAATTAGGGGTGGGAAAGGGAAAATTTTTACTTCCTTGTTCTTGACAAAAAGTCACACAATTTCCCTCCCCGCCCCTAATTTGCATATGCAAATTAGGATTCAGATTCAGTTCAGCCTGGTAGAAAGATTCGTCCGAATCCAAATCTGAAATCTGAAAAAGGCCGAATCCTGACTAAATCCTGAACCGAATCCTGGATTCGGTGCATCCTTAATTATTAAGAATTATAAATGTTCCTGGAGGATTATAAATGTTTCTATCAGCATAGAAAATTCTGACACGTGGGGGCCCATTTACCAAAACAGGAGCGTAACTACAAAGGAAGCAGACCCTAAGGCTGCATTGAGGCCCATGAGGTATAGGGACCCCTTGAGACCCTAATTCATATACAATTTCAATAAATATTGTTAAAACAGGTCAACCCCTAGACATTTTGGGGGCCTGAAAAATAATTTGCTGTTGGGTCCAGTAATATAATATCTAGTTACTCCACAGTATGAAAGGTCGAATTTTAGTGGTTTTAGAGGTTTTTGAAACTACGACTAAACTCACAAACTCTAAACTACGAATGTCAAGACATTTATTAAAAAATCAGAATAAAAAAGTCAGAATGGAAAATGATGCTGAACAATGCGCTATAAGTACAAATACCTTGAAAACCTCTAAAAATTTGAGTTTTTCAGACAATTCCTAGAGGAAAAAAAACTGAAAAAGTCTGAACTGATTGTAAATATGATCTGTGTAGCTCCCACTGACTTCTATAGGCAGGCCTGGATTTGTGAAAAGGCCACCAAAGCCCGGGCCTGGGGTGGAAGGAGTTTAGGGGGCGGCATGAAGCATAACCACACCCACATTGGTTCAGAAGCTGTGGGGCTGATCATGAGATACAATAGTTAGGGATGCACCGAATCCAGGATTCGGTTCGGGATTCGGCCAGGATTCGGCCTTTTTCAGCAGGATTCGGATTCGGCCGAATCCTTCTGCCTGGCCGAACCGAATCCGAATCCTAATTTGCATATGCAAATTAGGGGCAGGGAGGGAAATTGCGTGACTTTTTGTCAGAAAACAAGGAAGTAAAAAATGTTTTCCCCTTCCCACCCCTAATTTGCATATGCAAATTAGGGTTCGGATTCGGTTCGGTATTCGGCCGAATCCTTCGTGAAGGATTCGGGGGTTCGGCCGAATCCAAAAAAGTGGATTCGGTGCATCCCTAACAATAGTTTTTTAAAATTTCCCATGCGCTAATTCCCAGTGCTCCCGACCTGATGATGAAAAGGGGAGGGGACAGTGTTGACAAACGGCAGCAGGCCTAGCGTTCTGCTATGTAAAGCCAGCCCTATCTATAGGATATCTTTTATCTGTCAAAGTTTTGTATTAGAGGTTTTTGAGGTTTCTATACTTAATAAGTCTCACATTGTTACAGCTTTTTTTTAAAAAATTTAAATGGAAAAAATACAGATTTTTAGAGATTCGTGGAAAAAAATCTAAATTTGTTAGTAATTGGGCCCCTTAGGTCCGTGACACAAAGATTTTTGCTATGAAAAGTAGTGTGAGAGTTATTGTTTAGCTGCAGTGTTTAGGGATGTAGCGAACGTCGGAAAAAAAGTTCGCGAACATATTCGCGAACTTGCGCAAAATTGCGAGCGGTTCGCGAACGGTTCGCGAACCCCATAGACTTCAATGGGAAGGCGAACTTTAACATCTACAAAAGACATTTCTGGCCAGAAAAATGATTTTAAAGTTGTTTAAAGGGTGCAACGACCTGGACAGTGGCATGCCAGAGGGGGATCAAGGGCAAAAATGTATCTGAAAAATCTGCCTGTGTGTGCTTGGAAGAGATAGTGTAGGGCGAGAGCTGTTAGTGATTTCAGGGACAGATGATAGTAAGTTTGCTGGCTAGTAATCTGCGTGATACTGCTCTGTATTGGAGGGACAGAAGTCTGCAGGGATTTGAGGGACATTTTAGCTTAGGTAGCTTTGCTGGCTAGTAATCTACTGTTCTCTTTAAACAACTGCCATACGTTGACCTTGTAGGCATTGTTTGCCCAGTTTTTTTGGACGCAGCCACTGAAGCACAGTTGCCAGAAAAAATATGCCATATAAATGCTGAAAATAGTCATTTTTCGCCATACGTTGACCTTGTAGACATTGTTTGCCCAGTTTTTTTGGACGCAGCCACTGAAGCACAGTTGCCAGAAAAAATATGCCATATAAATGCTGAAAATATAAATTTTTTTGGTTGCAGCCACTGAAGCACAGAGGCCAGAAAAATTATGCCATATAAATGCTGAAAATAGTCATTTTTCGCCATACGTTGACCTTGTAGACATTGTTTGCCCAGTTTTTTTGGACGCAGCCACTGAAGCACAGTTGCCAGAAAAAATATGCCATATAAATGCTGAAAATATAAATTTTTTTGGTTGCAGCCACTGAAGCACAGAGGCCAGAAAAATTATGCCATATAAATGCTGAAAATATAAATTTTTTTGGTTGCAGCCACTGAAGCACAGAGGCCAGAAAAAATATGCCATATAAATGCTGAAAATAGTCATTTTTTGCCATACGTTGACCTTGTAGGCATTGTTTGCCCAGTTTTCTTGGTCGCAGCCACTGAAGCACAGTTGCCAGAAAAAATATGCCATATAAATGCTGAAAATAGTCATTTTTTGCCATATACGTTGAGTCAAGGTATGGCAAAAAATGACTATTTTCAGCATTTCTATGGCATATTTTTTCTGGCCTCTGTGCTTGAGTGGCTGCGGCCAAAAAAACTGGGCAAACAATGCCTACAAGGTCAACGACGTTGACCTTGTAGGCATTGTTTGCCCAGTTTTTTTGGCCGCAGCCACTCAAGCACAGAGGCCAGAAAAAATATGCCATAGAAATGCTGAAAATAGTCATTTTTTTGGTCGCAGCCACTGAAGCACAGTTGCCAGAAAAATTATGCCATATAAATGCTGAAAATATAAATTTTTTTGGTTGCAGCCACTGAAGCACAGAGGCCAGAAAAATTATGCCATATAAATGCAGAAAATATGCATTTTTTTGGTTGCAGCCACTGAAGCACAGAGGCCAGAAAAATTATGCCATATAAATGCAGAAAATATGCATTTTTTTGGTTGCAGCCACTGAAGCACAGAGGCCAGAAAAATTATGCCATATAAATGCAGAAAATATGCATTTTTTTGGACGCAGCCACTGAAGCACAGTTGCCAGAAAAAATATGCCATATAAATGCTGAAAATAGTCATTTTTCGCCATACGTTGACCTTGTAGACATTGTTTGCCCAGTTTTTTTGGTTGCAGCCACTGAAGCACAGAGGCCAGAAAAAATTAAACCAGTAGGGTTTGCACCCTAGTTTGTAACGGTGGCGGAGGGAGGAGGACGCTAAAGGACAGCTGTGTGTGGAGTCATGAGGCTTGAAGAGAAGGACAGCTGCATAGAAGTCAGAACAAGTCTTCCGGCGTGCAGTAACCCTCCGAGATCCACCCCTCATTCATTTTAATAAAGGTCAGGTAATCGACACTTTTGTGACCTAGGCGAGTTCTCTTCTCAGTTACAATCCCTCCTGCTGCACTGAAGGTCCTTTCTGAGAGCACACTTGAGGCTGGGCAAGACAAGAGGTTCATGGCAAATTGTGACAGCTCTGGCCACAGATCAAGCCTGCGCACCCAGTAGTCCAGGGGTTCATCGCTCCTCAGAGTGTCGATATCTGCAGTTAATGCCAGGTAGTCCGCTACCTGCCGGTCGAGGCGTTCTTTGAGGGTGGATCCCGAAGGGTTGTGGCGCTGCCTTGGACAGAAAAACATTTGCATGTCTGACGTTACAGACCGGCCAAAGGGCTTTGTCCTTGCAGGTGTGCTCGTGGCAGGATTACTGGCACCTCTGCCCCTGGAATGTTGATGAGTTCCTGAAGTGACATCACCCTTAAAAGCATTGTACAACATGTTTTGCAGGCTGGTTTGTAAATGCCGCATCTTTTCGGACTTGTGGTATGTTGGTAACATTTCTGACACTTTATGCTTGTACCGAGGGTCTAGTAGCGTTGCGACCCAGTACAGGTCCTTCTCCTTAAGCCTCTTGATACGGGGGTCCTTCAACAGGCATGCCAGCATGAAAGACCCCATTCTCACAAGGTTGGATGCAGAGCTATCCATCTCCGCTTCCTCATTATCAAGGACTGCATCATCCACGGTCTCCTCCCCCCAGCCACGTACAAGACCAGGGGTCCCCAAAAGGTCACCACTAGCCCCCTGGGAAGCCTGCTCCTGTTGGTCCTCCTCCTCCTCCTCCACAAAGCCACCTTCCTCCTCTGACTCCACTTCTGGCACCTCTCCCTGCGTTGCAGCAGGTGCCTGGGTTCGTTCTGGTGATTGCGACCATAAATCGTGCGCTTCCAGCTCCTCGTCACGCTGGTCTACAGCCTCATCTGTCACTCGTCGCACGGCACGCTCCAGGAAGAAAGCGAAGGGTATTAGGTCGCTGATGGTGCCTTCGGTGCGACTGACCATATTTGTCACCTCTTCAAAAGGTCGCATGAGCCTGCAGGCATCGCGCATAAGCACCCAGTAACGGGGGAAAAAAATCCCCAGCTCTGCAGATCCAGTCCTACCACCCAGTTCAAAAAGGTACTCGTTGACGGCCCTTTGTTGTTGCAGCAGACGTTCCAACATAAGGAGCGTTGAATTCCAGCGAGTCTGGCTGTCAGAAATCAAACGCCTGACTGGCATGTTGTAGCGCTGCTGAATGTCAGCAAGGCGTGCCATGGCTGTGTAGGAACGTCTGAAATGGGCCGACACCTTTCTGGACTGGGTGAGAACGTCCTGGAATCCTGGGTACTTGGAGACAAAACGTTGGACTATTAAATTTAACACATGTGCCATGCAGGGCACATGTGTTAAATTTCCCAGTCTCAACGCTGCCAACAGATTGCTTCCATTGTCACACACCACTTTTCCGATCTGCAGTTGGTGTGGGGTCAGCCACCGATCGGCCTGTGACTGCAGAGATGACAGGAGTACAGATCCGGTATGGTTTTTGCTTTCCAGGCACGTCATCCCCAAGACAGCGTGACAACGGCGTACCTGGCACGTCGAATAGCCTAGGGGGAGCTGGGGGTGCACAGGTGTGGAGGAGGAGAAGGAGGACCCAGCAGCAGAGTAAGAAGAAGAAGAGGAAGAAGACGAGGTAGAGAGCGATGGAGGAGTAGAGGTGGTGGCAGAACCGCGTGCAATCCGTGGCGGTGACACCAACTCCACTGTTGTTGTTGTTGTTGAGCTACCCATTCCCTGCTTCCCATTCCCAGCCATTACCAAGTTCACCCAGTGGGCAGTGTAGGTGACATACCTGCCCTGACCATGCTTGGAGGACCATGCGTCAGTAGTCATATGGACCTTTGGCCCAACACTAAGTGACAGAGATGCGGTAACTTGGCTCTGCACATGTTGGTACAGGTGTGGTATTCCCTTTTTAGAAAAAAAATTGCGGCTGGGTACCTTCCACTGCGGTGTCCCAATTGCTACAAATTTGCGGAAGGCCTCAGAGTCCACCAGCTGGTATGGTAAAAGCTGGCGGGCTAAGAGTGCAGACAAGCCAGCTGTCAGACGCCGGGCAAGGGGGTGACAGTCAGACATTGGCTTCTTACGCTCAAACATGGCCTTCACAGAAACTTGGCTGGTGGCAGATGACTGGGAATGGGAACAGGTGGTCAAGGTGGAAGGCGGAGTGGAGGGTGGTTCAGATGGGTCAAGGAGAGCAGAGGTAGAGCAGTAAGATGCTGGACCAGAAGGAGTGTGACTTTTAGTTTGCCTGTTGCCTTTGAGGTGTTGCTCCCAAAGTGCTTTGTGCTTGCCGCTCATGTGCCTTCGCATAGAAGTTGTACCTATGTGGCTGTTGGGCTTACCAAGGCTCAGTTTCTGACTGCACTCATTGCAAATTACAATGCTTTTGTCAGAGGCACACACATTAAAAAAATCCCACACTGCTGACTTTTTGGAAGTGTGCGATCTGGCGGTAACAGTAGAAGTTGGCGGCATTGGCGGCAATGGCGGGTGCGTTGGCCGGCTGAACACAGGTGCCGATACATGTTGTTGCCCTACTGATCCCTGCGGGCTGGCCTCCCTGCTTCTTCTAAGTCTTATTCTCCTACTGCCTCTCTGACTCTCCGTCTCTCCATCTGAACTACCCTCCTCTTGCTCTCTTCTACTAGGCACCCACAAAACATCAATCTCCTCATCATCATTCTCCTCAGATGCATCAATTTCTTCTGACACATCACAGAAGGAAGCAGCAGCGGGGACCTCCTCCTCCTCCTCATCACTCATCATTATGTCCATCTCTGTCGTGTTCTCTGCCAGAATTAAATCTGGTGTAACGTCCTCATCTCCTTCATCTTCTTCTGCCAATAATGGTTGCGCATTACTCAGTTCAAGAAACTCATGGGAAAATAACTCCTCTGACTCCAGTGAAGATGGGGCACCGGTGGTGGAGGAAGTGTTACGTGGGGTGGCCATAGCAGTGGAGGATGAGGAGGATGTTGTGGTAAAGTTAGAAACGGTAGAGGATGGGGTGTGCTGTGTAAGCCAGTCAACTACCTCTTCAGCATTTTGGGAGTTCAGGGTCATTGGCTTTTTAAAACTGGGCAATTTGCTAGGGCCACAGGATTGCATAGCAGCACGGCCCCTAGCACGGCCTCTGCGTGGCGGCCTGCCTTTGCCTGGCATTATTTTTAAAAAAACAACAACAACAAAAACTCAGTTGGTTTTTCTGGAAACGATAATACACACAGCTAGATGGCAGTTTGAAGAAAACAGTGTGCAAATAATGCCTACAAGATCAACGTATACACTACTACAGCGGTGGATACGGATTACGTAAAATATATGAATGCTGCTTGAAAAAAAGTAACTCAAGTGGTTTTTCTAGAGACGATAATATTATCAATATTTAGACAAAATGTGAACAAGCTCACACAGCTAGATGGCGGTTTGAAGAAAACACTGTGCAAATAATGCCTACAAGGTCAACGTATACACAGCGGTGGATACGGATTACGTAAAATATAAGAATGCTGCTTGAAAAAAAGTCACTCCGGTGTTTTTTCTGGAGACGGTAATATTATGGATATTTAGACAGAATGTGAACACGGTCACACAGCTAGATAGCAGTTGGTTGAATAACACACTGGGCAAAAAATGCCTACAGGGCAAATAATGCCTACAAGGTCAACGTATACACAGCGGTGGATACGGATTACGTAAAATATAAGAATGCTGCTTGAAAAAAAGTCACTCCGGTGTTTTTTCTGGAGACGGTAATATTATGGATATTTAGACAGAATGTGAACACGGGCACACAGCTAGATAGCAGTTGGTTGAATAACACACTGGGCAAAAAATGCCTACAGGGCAAATAATGCCTACAAGGTCAACGTATACACAGCGGTGGATACGGATTACGTAAAATATAAGAATGCTGCTTGAAAAAAAGTCACTCCGGTGTTTTTTCTGGAGACGGTAATATTATGGATATTTAGACAGAATGTGAACACGGGCACACAGCTAGATAGCAGTTGGTTGAATAACACACTGGGCAAAAAATGCCTACAGGGCAAATAATGCCTACAAGGTCAACTTATACACTACTACAGCGAGGGATACGGATTACGTAAAATTTATTATGGCTGCTTGAAAAAAGTCACTCCGGTGTTTTTTCTGGAGACGGTAATATTATGGATATTTAGACAGAATGTGAACACGGGCACACAGCTAGATAGCAGTTGGTTGAATAACACACTGGGCAAAAAATGCCTACAGGGCAAATAATGCCTAAAAGGTCAACTTATACACTACTACAGCGATGGATACGGATTACGTAAAATTTATTATGGCTGCTTGAAAAAAGTCACTCCGGTGTTTTTTCTGGAGACGGTAATATTATGGATATTTAGACAGAATGTGAACACGGGCACACAGCTAGATAGCAGTTGGTTGAATAACACACTGGGCAAAAAATGCCTACAGGGCAAATAATGCCTAAAAGGTCAACTTATACACTACTACAGCGATGGATACGGATTACGTAAAATTTATTATGGCTGCTTGAAAAAAGTCACTCCGGTGTTTTTTCTGGAGACGGTAATATTATGGATATTTAGACAGAATGTGAACACGGGCACACAGCTAGATAGCAGTTGGTTGAATAACACACTGGGCAAAAAATGCCTACAGGGCAAATAATGCCTAAAAGGTCAACTTATACACTACTACAGCGATGGATACGGATTACGTAAAATTTATTATGGCTGCTTGAAAAAAGTCACTCCGGTGTTTTTTCTGGAGACGGTAATATTATGGATATTTAGACAGAATGTGAACACGGGCACACAGCTAGATAGCAGTTGGTTGAATAACACACTGGGCAAAAAATGCCTACAGGGCAAATAATGCCTAAAAGGTCAACTTATACACTACTACAGCGGTAGTAAAATAAAAAAAAAGTTAAATAAAAAAAGAATGAATATTAAAAAAAAAAAATTAAAGTTGGTGCTGCTGAACTACTAGGAGCAGCAGATTAGCACACCAGTCCCACTCCCCAACACTGCTAGACTAATAGCACTGGGCTCTTATAGTAGTAGTAGTAGTAGTAGTAGTAGTAGTAGTAGTAGTAGTAGTAAAACAACAAAAAAATAAATAAAAGCAGTCCTTACAAGGACTATTGCTATTGCAGCAGTCAGCAGATGAGATCAGAAGCAGGACAGCTGCCCACTGCAGCTACATACAGAGCACTGCAGTAGAAGGTAGATTACTAGCCAGCAAAGCTACCTAAGCTTAAATGTCCCTCAAACCCCTGCAGACTTCTGTCCCTCCAATAACAGAGCAGTATCAAAACGATTACTAGCCAGCAAACTTTCAACTGTCCCTGAAATCACTAACAGGCAGCAGCTCTCTCCCTACACTATCTCTTCAGCACACACAGGCAGAGTGAAAAAAAGCTGCAGGGCTTCGGTTTTTATAGGGAAGGGGAGTGGTCCAAGGGAGAGCTTCCTGATTGGCTGCCATGTACCTGCTGGTCTGGGGTGAGAGGGCAAAAAAAAGCGCCAACAATGGCGAACCCAAAATGGCGAACGTCGCGCGACGTTCGCGAACTTCCGGCGAGCGCGAACACCCGATGTTCGCAGCGAACAAGTTCGCCGGCGAACAGTTCGCGACATCTCTAGCAGTGTTGCCCTAACTTACATTTCCCCAGACAGAACTGGGTACTTAACATTTATAGGCCAGCCTTCCATAAGCATTGGGTCAGGAAGGCAGGTAGAAGGATCCTGATGAAGTTGTGGCCTTTTCATTTGCCTTTCCCACTTTGTCTGCCACATCCCAGTAGCTTTATTGTCTATTATAGAAGAGCCAATCAGAGCTGGGCCTGCAATATTTTAAACTTTTTCACACTTCCTGGCCTGAGCCTGTTCACTGCTGTCTGAGCACCGAGTCCAATCCATGGCTCAAACCTATTACTTTGTCCTACCTTGCCCACATTTCCATTCCTGTTCTGTCTGCCCTGTTACTTCTTCTGCTCCAATCTTTGCTGCTTATTTGCTTGCTTCAGGATGTTCTGCTTCTTTTGCAAATCAAAAATATCAAAGACCCCAAAAAAGTTTCCCAAGCAAATGATTATAGAAGGTAAAAGGTTTTACTAGACCCATAGGTCTTTGGACTATTGCAATATTTTTTGCAATATTATAAGTTTGTAGTGCCAACTCCAGCCTACCCTTCTTCTTCTCCTGCTCCAACCTGTCTTGGTTTTTCACCCATTCTACCCCACTCAAGCCTGCCCTGCTTCTTGGCCTGTTTCACCCCACTACAGCCTGTCCTGATTCTTCAACTTCTCCTCCTTGTCTAGTTCCTCCTTCTTTGTCCCCAACTCTTTCATGCCTTTCATGCCTCTTTCACCGTCCTATAAGTGGATCAAGGATTTAGTCATGGGCAACCTTTCTACTCAATGGGGCAGATTTACTAAAGGACAAAGTGGCTGACGCTAGCGAAAATTCGCCAGAAATGCCATCCGCAGGGACATCGCCAATTCACACAGACATAAAGGACAATTCGCTAGATAGCAGTTTCACGCCCTATCACCAGGTGAATTTTCACTCAGGAGAACTATCGTTACTCCGCAAATTCACTAAACTGCAAATTTTACAGAACGTTACCTTTTTCACCAGAGTTTCCTTCGCCACCTTAGACCTGGCGAACTGATAAGATGAAGCTCCATCCTCCTCAATCTTTTGTCAGTGACATCATATCCTGAATTTTAAAAAAAAAAGCAAACCTTTTCAAATTTTAAGGCGGGATTGTATTTAAAAGTTGTAACTATTGCAAATTTTAGTTTTAACCTTTTTTAACCATTTTGAGGGGCATGACACATTTGTTTTATGGCATTAGAGAATCTCTTTTGTCTTTATTTTGCTTCCTCATGAAGTTTCGCGAGGCAGAAATGAATGCTAGCGAAAGTACGCTGTGAAATGCTCGTGCTGACGAATTAAAGGTAGCATTTTTATTGATTTTATTACAAAACATACATTAAGCCAAGACCATTTACAGTTCAGGGAGTGTAGCAGTTTGGAAAACAGACAGTCAATAATACATCAATAGATGTTGGTTCAGATTCTGTCCCCACAGTGGGACAAGACCACATCATGTGGTAGAAGGTTACTGGGGAGATATTACATTGGGGACAAGAAGGATCAGGTCGCCTTTCCATTGCATGCAACTTGCTTGGGCTTATGTACAGTTGATGGAGTATCTTGTATTATACCAGCCCATCTCTTGTTGAGATTAGGTAATTGTAGCAGTTTTCTGTGGCTTCCTCCTAGTCCTCTTGAGTTAGTCGGGAAATGTCCATTAATAGTGATGGCAAATTTCTCCCAGCGAAAAATTTGAGAAAAATTATTGAAAGACGAAAATTGACGCGCACATTGATTTTGGACATGCGTCCAAAAAGTCGCTCATGGCAATTTTGAAGCAGGCGTTAAAGTCAATGGGTGTCGACATGTGACGATTTTGCCGCAAGCAACTTTTCGGGCACGCGTCCAAAATTTTTTGACGCAGGCGAATTTTTGCCAGCAAATTTTCACAAGAGATTCGCCAATCACTATCCATTAGCCATCAGGCTTTTGTTATCTCAGATAGCTTGGATCCCAAGGAGAGAATGGTTTGGTATAGTTGGGAAACTAATTTAGGAATGTCAGGTGTATGGAGGATGGTGTATGCTCCGGGGTAGGTGACATGATTCTTAACCCATTATCCTGCTTAGTGCTTTGGTGCTTTAAAGATTTAGGTTATGAATAGTTTTATTGAGGGAGAGGAAGTTCTAAATGGAGGTCTGCATTAGAAAGGGTCTTGGTGTGGTGGGGCTGAAACTGAACAGAGTTCCACTGATGTGTACAGAAATAGGTGGAAACCAGGCCTAAAAGCTGACTTCTTAAAAACTAATAAAGGGCTTTAATCAGTATGCACTAATTGCATGCAGGCCCGGACTGGCAATCTGTGGGTTATGGCAAATGCCAGAGGGGCTGCTATAAGATCCCATAGAAAGTCAGTATTTAGTGGGCTGGTGGTGCTGTTTGGGCCTCTGTGTGGGCTCATTGGGCCTCTGTGTACCTGAAATGCCAGGGCCTATTTTAATTCTCAGTCCGGACCTGATTGCATGGATTAATCATTTAAATTTGGTTATAATCATTGAATAAAACCTTGTAAATTTAAGTGGCTAATGAGCTGATATTTGGCTTTGGGGAGGCCTAGATGGGAGCTAATTAGCGGTTTGGCTGTAGAAGAGATAAAGGGGTACATATAAGTAGATGAAAAGGAGAAGAAGAAAAGTAGGAGGCTGATTTACTAACATGGGTGCAACCAGAAAACAATTTTAATCACTCTCCTACAACTTAGTAGCTCCCATTTTAGCAAAATCAAACCCCGGGTCATGGAGAACAAAACTGAAGGGGTAGAAAAGCTCCCCAGACAACATACTTGAGGGGCAATGTTAATTCTGATGATGCTGATAGAGAGAATGATTCCAATGTATGATGAGTAATGCGGTTTCTAAAATGTTCAGTTTCAGGTAATACTAAACTGTTTAGTCTAATGTTGCAATGAGACAGTCTGAAACCTGAGACTGAAGTGATAATGAAAGTCCCATTGTTCTGCGTACAATAATAATGGGTCATAATAAATATGAAATTAGCCTTGAGCTGTGCGATGGAAACATTGTGACAGTGTATACACTAGGATGTAACTAGGGGTAACTATATATATATATATATAGTCAACTACAAAAGGTCCTCTGCACTCAACCCATTATCAATATATTTAAGACAGCGACATTTTGTGCATACTGCTACTAAAAAATGCCTTACCCTTTAAACAACACAGGGATTGTTTGTCCATATATTGCAATATATTTAAGCTGGCCAACTACGTCAAAGTCATCCCATATCTGGCCAGTCCTACGCTTAATTTTCATCTGATTCATTAAGAATTCAATTCAATATTGATAATGGGTTGAGTGCAGAGGACCTTTTGTAGTTGACTATATGTATTTTGTGGTCACACCCTCATTGCACCCCCGCCTAATGTTTTTGAAAAATAGTGGTGAGCACAACTTTCCCTTGTTTGTTATATAGATAGATAGATAGATAGATAGATAGATAGATAGATAGATAGATAGATAGATAGATAGATAGATAGAGATATATATATATATGTTTGCCTTACTTTCACATTACATTTTTTTTAAACTTATTTCATGTTGTTTTCACATTGAATTCTTCTCTGCCCAGAAGCAGAAGACAAAAAGTCGGTAGCAGAGCAGAGTAGGAGCATCTGTTCCAGAACGGAACCTGATCAGAGGAAACCGGGTGTGTCTGATAGCCCTGATATTCATATTTCATTGCTGAGCGGCAGGTGTTAACAATCTCATAGAAAGTGCCTGCATAATGAAACCACTTTTACAGATGGTGTTTGTGTAATAGACTGTCAAACTGTAACTCTTCCAGGGTCCACTTGTGCACACCACACTGAGCCATAGCTGGTTTACAGGGCTAATGTGCACTTGAGTTTAGAATAAGCCCAATAAAATGCTATTTAAAATGCAATTATTAGCTATTTGTTGAGCTAACCAATGGAGTGATAGGATGGAATATGATGAGATATCTAAATCAGAAGTCTAATTAAGTTTGCTCCACTGCTCCATCTGTGTGAGTGGGGGTGGAAAAGAGACCATAGTATAACCGTACTATTTAACTTGTCGCAGTATATGTAAAGGCTCACAAAGCAGTCTTGTTTTTCTAAACAGAAATAATACTGTATATCTAGGTATTTCCTTGATTTGTTTTTTATAGCTTCTGTTTAGATAATTACCATAGCCCCCTAACATGGAGATGTGCCTCTCATAGGACAACAAGGGTAGGGATGTAGCGAACGTCGGAAAAAAAGTTCGCGAACATATTCGCGAACTTGCGCAAAAATGCGAGCGGTTCGCGAACGGTTCGCGAACCCCATAGACTTCAATGGGAAGGCGAACTTTAACATCTAAAAAAGACATTTCTGGCCAGAAAAATGATTTTAAAGTTGTTTAAAGGGTGCAACGACCTGGACAGTGGCATGCCAGAGGGGGATCAAGGGCAAAAATGTATCTGAAAAATCTGCCTGTGTGTGCTTGGAAGAGATAGTGTAGGGGGAGAGCTGTTAGTGATTTCAGGGACAGATGATAGTAAGTTTGCTGGCTAGTAATCTGCTTGATACTGCTCTGTATTGGAACAAAAAAATAAATAAAAGCAGTCCTTACAAGGACTACTGTTATTGCAGCAGTCAGCAGATGAGATCAGAAGCAGGACAGCTGCCCACTGCAGCTACATACAGAGCACTGCAGTAGAAGGTAGATTACTAGCCAGCAAAGCTACCTAAGCTTAAATGTCCCTCAAACCCCTGCAGACTTCTGTCCCTCCAATAACAGAGCAGTATCAACACGATTACTAGCCAGCAAACTTTCAACTGTCCCTGAAATCACTAACAGGCAGCAGCTCTCTCCCTACACTATCTCTTCAGCACACACAGGCAGAGTGAAAAAACGCTGCAGGGCTTCGGTTTTTATAGGGAAGGGGAGTGGTCCAGGGGAGAGCTTCCTGATTGGCTGCCATGTACCTGCTGGTCTGGGGTGAGAGGGCAAAAAAAAGCGCCAACAATGGCGAACCCAAAATGGCGAACGTCGCGCGACATTCGCGAACTTCCGGCGAGCGCGAACACCCGATGTTCGCGCGAACAAGTTCGCCGGCGAACAGTTCGCGCCATCTCTAAACAAGGGTATGGTCTTACATGATTTGGGGCATGGTCAACCAATAGCAGATGTAAAAGAACAGGGAAAGCAGCATCGGCAGGAATGTTCCCTTAATAATGTCTATAACCTATACAGTACAAAGAGATACCATACAACTACATTAATGTACAGTAGATAGCCTCCTGTAGTAAGCAAAGTTCAGAGTCTCCAGTCCACAATGCTTGCTTATATTTACTTAATCTTCTTCAACCATCTTAAATCATCTCCAGCCATCTCCCATCATCTCCAGCCATGTTCAATCATCTCCATCAATCTCAACTCATCTCCAGCCATCTCCAATCATCTCCAGCCATCTTCAACAATCTCCATCCATCTCAAATCATCTCCAGCCATTTCCAATCATCTCAAGCCATTTCCAATCATCTCCAGCGACACTGGTGCAGTGGTTGGTTAGCATGGTTGGTGAATAGACTTAAAAATTCCGATCTTTCTTGGAAAAAGGTAGAAGCAACAGAATTCTACCTGTATCTGATGATTCAGCACTAACAATGGCCGATGTTTGGGTGCCTTCACCCGATCAAAATTTTCCATCCAGTCTGATTGATGAGCCGACTAATATCCTAGTCTTCTGCCAATATCGGTCAGCTCTTTTTCCACCATACACACACAGGATATCGTACAAAAACTAGTTTCTTGCGATATTATTTGTGCGTCTATGGCCACCTTAAGGTTTGATTCCAGCCATGGCACTGTTGCAAGGAGTTTGTATGCTCTGTTTGTGTTGGTTTCCCTTTGGGTACTGAAGCTTCATCCCACACCTCAAATACATACAGGCAGGTTAGCATGCACCTGATAAAACTGATACTAGTGCGAATGTAGTATGGACCTTAGATCGACAGTCAATGATAAATATTCTATGCAAAACGCTGCAGAATCTGTTGGTGCTATATAAATTAAAGGCGATATCATTTGCAGCTTGGTCACTGGGACAAAAACCTGCAACCTAATAATAAGAAAGTTAACTATCTGGGATATTAAAACTAACGAGATCTTTCATCATGCATTAGAATCTCACTTATCTATTGTTAACCAATAGTGAAATGAATAGCATAGTAGGTTTGTTCTTAAAGTCAATACTTACTTTGATAAATAAAATTACATTTTCATACAGCGTTTCCATGATTTTTCCTGCTTTTTGCATCTAAAACGTTTCATTCCTATTTTAAAGGTTTTACATAGAAACTGAATATAATTTCCTCTTGGTCTCATTCCAGCATGGTGATAGGTAATTTACCTAGGGGCTCCACTCTCACCTTACTCCTTGTTTAACCTTCGCTGTCAAAGAAAACCCTTCTGAAGGCCGGTACTGTAATGTGCAGCAGCAGCAACAGCCGCGTACAGCTGGCTGTTAATTTTGCATATTAACCTAGGGAGTCTCTATGCAGAATGTTCCATCTGCATTGACTGACAAACTATCCCCAGCTCATCTTTAATGGGAAGCTGCAGATAACAATCTGATGTAGTTAGAGACTGACATCATTGCAGTTGATATTGAACTGGAAAACAGAGCCTAAAGGGCCTGGAGAAAAAAATAGGTTTATAGGTATGTTATGGGGAGGCATATCCGGCCCTTAAAAATCTACATCAAGCAGGTCTCTTGTGTTTTAAGAGCAGATAAACCAAGTCATGTAGGGCTGTTGGGGTTTTCTTCTTTAGTGGAGTGTCTTTTGCAGGGGTTAAAATATGGCTTGAGGATGTCTGAACTGTGGGTTGAGGGTATCTGTTATGTAGATTGTAGTTTCAAAAGTTCTACTTTCTTGCCCATTATATGGAGATAAGTAGGAGTCAATAGATTTTGGTAAAAGGGATATATGGAGGGGGGGGGTTGACTTGCCCATATCCTAGAGCAGTGATCCCCAACCAGTAGCTCGTGAGCAACATGTTGCTCCCCAACCTCTTGGATGTTGCTCCCAGTGGCCTCAAAGCAGGTGCTTATTTTTTAATTCCAGGCTTGGAGACAAGATTTGGTTGCATAAAAAACAGATGTACTGCCAAACAGAGCCTCCAGTAGGGTGCCAGTCCACATAGGGGCTACTAATAGCCAATCACATCCCTTATTTGGCGCCACCCAGGAACATTTTGCATGCTTGTGTTGCTCCCCAACTCTTTTTACATCTGAATGTTGCTCACGAGTGAAAAAGGTTGGGGACCCCTGTCCTAGAGTATGACAACCTCCCATCTGAATTACAATTGATCCAAGGGTCCCAAGGATGACTTAATTATTGGTCAGATATCTCCACCATCCCATGGTCCACTGATTGGCAAGGTATGGTAGACAATTGCATTTATACTTCTGGTTGAAGGTTTCAGAGCAATCTAGTTGTCAATAGTTTTACCTTCTTGCCCATTATATGGAGATAAGTAGGAGTCAATAGTTTTTTAGTGAACGGAAGATGGGAAGGGGAGTTTTGACATGCTCATACCTTAGCCTAGTGCATGACAACATCCCTTGTGAATAAGCATTGACCCAAGGGTCCTAAAGATGACTTTATTATTGGTCAGATATCTCCACCATCACAGGTCCCATGGTCCATTAATTTTCTGGAAGGGTAGGGTAGACAATTGCAATTAATTATACTTCTGGTTGAAAGCTTCAGGGCAATGTAGTTGTCAACAGATCTACTTTCTTGCCTATTATATGAAGATAAGTAGGAGTCAATAGATTTCAGAAAAAGGGAGATAGGTAGAGGAGTTTTGACTTGCCCATACCCTAGTGCATAGCAACCTCCCATCTGAATAGGTGTTGACTCAAGGGTCCCAAGGATGATGTTATTATTGGTCAGATACCTCCTTAATAACAGGTCCATGGTCCAATAATTTTCTGGCAGACAATTGCAATTATATTTCTGGTTGAACGCTTCAGGGCAACTGCTTGAAATCAACAGTCAGAGCAAACAATCACAAACGGTAAAGATTTGGTTCAGCAAAGCACTGTTCGCAGGATTTGTCGGCCTGAATCCTGAATTTGGTGCATCCCTGAACAGAACCAGTGGATGCAGAGAGTGTGTTTCCACCCCTAGAAATACACACACACATATACTGTATATATATATATATATATATATATATATATATAGTCAACTACAAGAGGTCCTCTGCACGCAACCCATTATCAATATATTTAAGACAGCGACATTTTGTGCATACTGCTACTAAAAAAATGCCTTACCCTTTAAACAAAACAGGGATTGTTTGTCCATATATTGCAATATATTTAAGCTGGCCAACTACGTCAAAGTCATCCCATATCTGGCCAGTCCTACGCTTAATTTTCATCTGATTCATTAAGAATTCAATTGCTTAATTATACATTTTACAAAGGGACTAAGTTTTACCTGCAACTTACTAGCTGCTTTCAAAGTAAAACTCCCAAACTTGGCTGCCCTTTTATTAGACACCAGTGGGATCACCTGACTATAGCTGGGAAGGGTGGAAGCTACAACATGGAGCTGGTCACTGCTCCTGTATAACTATAACAAACAAGGGAAAGTTGTGCTCACCACTAGTTTTTAAAAACCATTAGGCGGGGGTGCAATGAGGGTGTGACCACAAAATACATATAGTCAACTACAAGAGTCCTCTGCACTCAACCCATTATCAATATATTTAAGACAGCGACATTTTGTGCATACTGCTACTGAAAAATGCCTTACCCTTTAAACAACACAGGGATGTTTGTCCATATATTGCAATATATTTAAGCTGGCCAACTACGTCAAAGTCATCCCATATCTGGCCAGTCCTACGCTTAATTTTCATCTGATTCATTAAGAATTCAATTGCTTAATTATACATTATACAATTATACAAACAAGGGAAAGTTGTGCTCACCACTATTTTTTAAAACCAATAGTGGTGAGCACAACTTTCCCTTGTTTGTTATAGTTATACAGGAGCAGTGACCAGCTCCATGTTGTAGCTCCCACCCTTCCCAACTATAGTCAGGTGATCCCACTGGTGTCTAATAAAAGGGCAGCCAAGTTTGGGAGTTTTACTTTGAAAGCAGCTAGTAAGTTGCAGGTAAAACTTAGTCCCTTTGTAAAATGTATAATTAAGCAATTGAATTCTTAATGAATCAGATGAAAATTGAGTGTAGGACTGGCCAGATATGGGATGACTTTGACGTAGTTGGCCAGCTTAAATATATTGCAATATATGGACAAACAATCCCTGTGTTGTTTAAAGGGTAAGGCATTTTTTAGTAGCAGTATGCACAAAATGTCTCTGTCTTAAATATATTGATAATGGGTTGAGTGCAGAGGACCTCTTGTAGTTGACTATATGTATTTTGTGGTCACACCCTCATTGCACCCCCGCCTAATGGTTTTAAAAAATAGTGGTGAGCACAACTTTCCCTTGTTTGTTTTATATATATATATATATATATATATATATATATATATATATATATATATATTTGGGAACATAATAAGGATCATTTACAAATGCAGTACAGTGTGCAAAGTGCAATATTTGGATGCATATTATCAGAATCCCAGCATACTTGTGACCATGCACGGAGTTGCACCTGCCACCCAATTCTTCTCTCAAAGCAAATGCAATTGTGTGCTTGCCAATCAGATGTAAGTTGCAGCGACCATGTTCAGTTTCTCCATAGTGGAAATTGCTTCACTTCCTGTGCCAGCGTTAAAAAGGCATTAGCACAGGTTACTACGTTCAGGGTTCCCTGGTGTCTACAGTACAGGCATACTTGTGCACAATGCATTAGAAGAGGAAAAATGAATGCAGTGGCACTTATCGCATCTATATAGAAGTGGAAAGTGGTTGTTTGGACAAGTACCTGAAATGAATGGCATCAACCCAAACATTTGGGTCCATTTTTGTGCAACTGTTCTTGCCACTGCATTTGTAAACGATCCTCTCAGGAGATATTTGCTCTTTTCCAAGGCTAAGTGCTTCAAATATGTGAAAGCAGCCTGTGCCTTATTATTAGAGCTCCTTTAAGAAGCAGCATAGAATCTTTGTGACGGGAATGGGTAATGTCATTTCCTCAGACACAGGGGACTGGGCCTTCTGACCCTGGAGGCTTCCACTCTCAAGTAATTGAGTTAGCATGAAGATGGCATTTTGTGGCAGCTGAGATCTCAGTCAGTGTTTAGGTTCCCTTTTTGCTCTTTATTGTGGATCTTCATTTTCTCTAAATAAAAATGCCAAATAAATCTGTTTTATTGCCTTTGGGGTGTGGAGTGACTTATAACATGCTGCTATTTCCCCTCAGCCATAAGAGGGGTGTATCTGGCAGAATAGCACCCTTCTTGCTCCAGACCACCGCAGCCTGTTAATGTGATATTACAGTCATTCTGAAAACAGCCTGCAAACTTCGGTTTTCTTCAAAACCAGAGCAAAACATCTGTCTGTGCCTGATTTATGTTGATTGCTGCACAAGAAATTCTGTTAGATTTTACGCCGTTTTTCTAACTACCTATCTTAGCTGTCAAAAGGGAACTTATCATAATGAATTAGGTGTACGGAGACATCTGAATATGCCGTTACCATTCAGGTGATAAGCCGTTGTGTGATTCTCAGAGCTTTCAAAAAAAAAAAAAAGACTTGAATTCTCTTTAAGAAGACTCCATCTTAAAGAAAATGTATTCATGTACAACATTGTATATACAGTATAATTATTGTGGGGTGGAGGGTTGAGGCTCGCATTGCACTCATCTTTGACAACATGGCCTGTAGAACAATGTTTGATCTCCCCAGGTTATTTGGTTTGCTGCCTGGCTCCGCTATGTTGGGTTATCACATACATTTTCTTAGAACAGGTTCTGTTCAAGGTTAGCTGCCCCTTTAATTGGTGAAATGCAATTTTCTACATAATTTGCCAACGCAATGGCCTCAGCGTAATACAATGTCCACATGGTGGTTAAACTTTAATTAGATAAGGAGGAACCTTGGTCGGATATTTATTAAATACATGCTGATGGAAGGAGGGAATAAGACTCCAGGACACCGGGAAAAAACCTGGTGGGCCCCGCCAATCCAGAACCGATCCAGACAGCCACCTGAATTACTCCCTGATCTCTCCCCCGCCCCAATTGCAGCCACATAATGAAATAAGTAGGCTTGATAAAGGGCCCTGTGTGGCCCGAAACATTGACATGTTTTGAAGTCTGCAATGAGCCAATAAAAATCGCTTTTTGCATCACCAAAACGGATTTGTGTGCTTCAGCAACTTTGGACTTTGTTTTAACTGTGTTGGCTCTTAGCAGGGGGCCTTATATGCTGTTTAGCACCAGGCACATGAAAAGGTTTATGGAGTAACAGTGAGCGCTCTAACTTCTGTGTGATAAAGAAATAAGTAGGTATGCCCTGGTGGAGGGAAGGGGCAGAGGGGGCTGCAGCTGGGGTAAGGGCAGTGGGGGTGGCTGGGGCCAGGTAGGCCCTGACCCCCCAGTCCAATCAGGGTCAGACTGGGGGGCCCGGGACCCACTGGGACTGCAGTCCAGGGCCCCCCTACAGGCCCCTGTCCCCATACTGTGATGAGCCGTATGGTGCCCCCTCGGCGTGTATGTGCACAAGTCACCCCCTCGCATGCATGGGCACATGTCACCCCCCTCGGCGCGAATGCGCACACGGCACCTCTCTCGGCACGAATGCACACACTGCGCTGTGCGTCGCCAAAAATAATTGTTTTTTTTTTACAAAAAAAACGAGCATCGGGAGAGGGGGTCTGGCCTGGTGGTGGCACATGAGGGTCAGGTCCCACCGGGTCAGTCTGACACTTAGTCCAATGCTGAAAACTTGACATACACATAAAAATGTGATCATATTGCATTCAAGACAAAGAAGTAGATATCTTTCAATTTGACCATGGGGACACACTGGGACAAATTGGGTTGATTCAGTCTTTGACCTCTTGGCATCTTATTGAGGCCCTCAGGAGGGTCTACCAAAACGCGTCCAGATAGTTTTAAACAATCACCTTATTTGTCATCCTCATCATGATTACTTGCTTTATATTTATATTCCTTTCTTTCTCTTCTTGCCTCCATTACTTTTCTTTTCCACCATGTCTCCTTTATTTATTTACCCTTTACCCATGTATAGATGAAAAGCAATGGCCGTAGCAGATACCTAGAAGACCAAAGGGCTTTGATATTAAGAAGGCCTACTCTTATCAGAGCGCACCTGAACTTTTCCTGTTTCACTGGTGGGTAGTGGCAAATCTAAGTAACAGTGGGCATGGGTGTAAAATCTGCCCCCCCCACCGGCCTCACTCCATATAAATTGTGATTGTACCCCCCAGTAGTTACACCACTGTCCAACTTGCTAAGGGCCTATTTTAAATCTCAGTCCAGACCTGCATTTAATACATGGGGTCATTGGCTAACTAAATCTGCATTCATACCTCCACTTAGGGTTCCCGCCAGTAAGTTCTCAACTGGATCAGTTCAGACAAAATGTGTTTGGCTAAAGCATTCGGTATTTGTATACTTGGATATCCTGAAAATTAGTCAATGTGACCAGTTTTGCGATCAGTAATGATGAACAATCTCTAATAAGCACTTCATAGTACGTCAGCATTAGATAAATGATGTATAATATAATCATTTGCATACAAAATAAACCTTATATGTCTGGTAGCACAGACATATCATAGATGAAGGCCAGCAGTTCCATAGATTCAATTTTGCCCCACCCAGTAAATCTTAGCATCCAATCAGCAATTTCCTTTTATGTTCCTAATTGTATTTTAAAAATTAAAAGTAATTACCCACTACCTGCTTCCTCTTCCTCCACAAGAAGCCAAGAGCACAACAGTGTAAAGCTGTAATGAGGATGTCATCTTTAAAAAGCTTTCAAAAAATGCTTCATCGTGCCTTCTCCATAGTCATGTTCAAGTCCGACCATTCGCACATATATGTAGCTCTGAATTACAGGAAGCCAATCTCCCATAGACTCCGTTTTAATTAAATAATTCAAATCTTTACAAAAAAAAAATCAATTTTCTCTGTAATAATAAAACAGTACGTTGTATTTGATCCCCACTAAGATATAATTAATCCTTATTGGAGGTAAAACTATCTTGTTTGGTTTAATTAACGTTGAAATGATTTTTTCGTCAACAAGGTGTTGGAGATCCAAATTATGGAAAAATCCCTTATCCGGAAAACTGGATTCTGGATAACAGGTTCCATACCTGTAAACATCTGCTCTTGACTCGTTGTCTGTTGGCAGTATCCGTGTTGCCATTTACAGCTATTATGACTTAATCATGACTATATTATATTTTTTATGATTCCTGCTAACATTTCCTATGTATCCACAATAATGGACAACTTTGGGATGTCATGAACTAAGAACACATTCCAATAATTATAAGAAAAAAGTGGTTGATCTGGTCAACCTAACCTAAAGGACTGAGAGTCAGGCTGAGGGTATGATCAAGTCCACAGATTCAATCTGAGGGTATGATTTAGAGCACAGAGTCAGACTCAAGTCCAGTTTTTGACTGAGGTTATGATCAAGTACAAAACGATTGGAGGACACTTATTTGAGGACTAGAGGACAGAAAATCATGTAAACATTAAATAAATCCCAGTAGGCTGGGTTTGCTTCCAATAAGGATTAATATATGTTAGTTTGGATCAAGTACAAGGTACTGTTTTATTTTTATAGAGAAAAAAGGAAATCAATTTTAAAATTTTGGATTATTTTGGATAAAATGGAGTCTATGGGGCAAATTCACTAAGATACGTAGTTGCGCCAGCGCCCACTTCGCCGCACTTCGGCAGGCGTATTTTCGCCAGCGCTACGCAAATCCACTAAAATCCGAAGTTGCGCTCAGGGGAAGCGTAAGGTTGCGATGTTGCGCTAGCGTTAATTCGCCAAGCAAAGCAAAGTTACGCTAGCAATGCTTAATTTGCATACGGCACCAAGCAGTTACAATGGAGGTATACTGTATGTAGCATCACTACAAATGCCTGGGAAAATCTTCAAAACACCAAATAAAATTTTTATTTTGCCCTACACATGTGCCCACTGTACAGTTAAGGTGTCATGAGTTAGGAAATGTAGGGGGGAAGGAGGGGAGCCCCAAAAAATTGTTCGATCTTTTTCAGCCTATCACCCATAAAAAAGAAAAAAAGCTCTATTTTGGGACTTAGAAATTTTTTTAAGCAACCCTATCTACTCTATTGCACTTCGCCTGGTCTGAGGTGGCGAAGGAAGTCTGGCGTAAAAGGTAGCGTTCAGAAAAATTCGGACGTCAGTGAATTTGCGTAGTTATGTCCATTGCGCAAATTCGCCGGGCGAAGTAACACTAGCGAATTTACGCCATCATCCGTTAGTGAATCGGCAAATTAACGAAAATGCGCTACGCTAGCGAATTAACGCTTCGTCCTTTAGTGAATTTGCCCCTATGTGAGACGGCCCTCCTGTAATTCAGAGCTTTCTGGACAGGGGTGTAACTACGGAGGAAGCGGACCCTGACCTAAAGTATAGGGGTCCCAGTAAAGTCTAGTTATGACACTGTTTCTGGATAATGGGTTTCTGGATAACAGATCCCATGCCTGTAGTCGAAGGAACACTGCTTTCTCTGGCTAGATGAAAGGACCTGCATGTCCTATTACTGTATCTAATGATGTAAAGGCACAGTCCGATGTATAATGTAAGCAGATCGACCATAGCTTTAAAAAAAAGGCATTTAGCAAGGCCGCACCTAATCTGATTACATAAATTTTTATGCCGTTTTAATAGCAATTGCTGTTTTAATTGCATTTTGGCCCTGCTTTTCGCGATGATCTGGTAACCTTATGCTGGCACATCTCTAATAATGGAATCTGCCAGAGCATTCCCCATAGAGCTTGCCTTCCCTTGCTCTGCAATCTGCCTTCTCTCTCAAATTCGTATTTTTTTTTTTCAAACATTCCCTGCAAAGCGAGCCTTCAGCCAGCATGCTTCTTAAGTGATAATCAGAGAAATCCTCTGTCACATGTCTGTGCAGTGTGAGTTGGCAGTACGAGGATGAGGAGACATGCAGATGTTGCCCAAATGCTTCCATTAACTTAATCTTGCTCAGAAGGGCCCTTATGTTGCCAAGTGCTTAAGAGTGTCACTTGGGATTTAGACTGCGTTTTGTTCACTGCAGAAGGCTGGTCATGTGGAGGAATCCGCACGGCTGATAATAGGGTTTAGGAAAGGCCATGAAAATAGATTACTGACTGCAATAAAGGGGGAAACAAATATACAATGCAATTCTTTATTGGTTTCAAAGTGCATTTCGGTATCAAAGTTCATGTGCGTGCCTCTGAATGTTCCCTGTTGACCTAGAAGTCCCATTGCCTTCTGACTTCTCAGCTTTTATTGCATGTTTTTGCTTTACTGCTGACAATAAGGTCATTAAATCAGGGACCATTACACCATAGGCTTGATACAGGGTAAATACAGCTTGATATATTTTGAAATACATAAACGCAGAATCATGGGGAATTACGGTCATATAGGAACAAAGCTGCTTTCTCTGGCTTGAGATGTAGAGCGTAAGCACTCAGCCCTGGCTAATATCTAACTAGGCATGTCTGTCATTGCGCTTTCTTGCGAGATGCCTGTGACCGCGTTCTGTGCTCCTCCGAGCTCAGCCGTGCGTCCAGTCGTATGACTAAATAATTGCATTTCTATGTTTCATCTCTCGGTGTACCTGTCAATGTTCAAGCTGCTAAATGATTGACATCTTTGGGTGGGGGAAGGTGCCTGCAATGTCTTAAACTGGACTTGAATGCAGAATAAACAAAGTTTAATAACAATACATGCCTCACAGTACTCCCCATTATATTATGTGTATTATGTACTTTATTAGTCTCTCTTTTTACAGGGAAAATGTTGGAAGTCCTTAAAAAAAGAAAATAACCCAGAGTTTATGGACTTATAAGGGGGGAATGTAATATGCTTCGTTATCACAAAAAACAATGCTTGCGCATGTTAGCGACCATGTTTGCACCACTTTTGACTGATTAAAAGGGATACTGTCATTTTCAAAAGAGCAAACTGATTTTTTTATATCTAATTTTGAAATTTGACATGGGGCTAGACATGTTGTCAGTTTCCCAGGTGTCTCTAGTCATGTGACTTGTGCTCTGATTAACTTCAGTCACTCGCACTGCAAGTTCGTGTGATATCACATCCCTCCCCCCCCCTGCAGCCCATCAGCAGAACTATAGGAAGGTACAGGGCCGGATATACATAGTGGGTACCCCTAAGCCCGATGCCGTTTGTCGTCCCTGTCCCCTCCACTTTATTAGTACAAATTTTCATCATCTGGACTGGAGCAATGGGGATTGGTGCATGGGAAATTTAAAAAATGATTGTATCTCCAGTGCATCCCCTGTGTTTTTGAACCAATGTGGGTGTGGTTGGGCAGCATGCCACAACCCTAAAATCCTGCCACCTGAAGCCTGGGCCTAGGTGGCCCTTCCACAAATCCGGGCATGGGAAGGTAACCAGATAACAGCTGCCTGGAAGATCTAAGAACAGCACTCAATAGTAAAACCCATGTCCCACTGAGACACATTCAGTTACACTGAGTAGGAGAAACAGAAAGCAGTTCCATGCTAAAGTGCTGGCTCTTTCTGAAAGCACACGACCAGGCAAAATGACCTGAGATGGCAGTCAAAAGAAAGAAGAAGCCAGAAGAGGATTGCCCCCAAGTGCTAAACGACTTTCCTTCTCCTCTCCATGGGGCCTCCTATACCTCCTGGGCCCCCTGCAGTCGCAGGGTCTGCTTCCTCTGTAGTTACATCCCTGTATTTATTGTATGATATTATCTGTGTGTGTATGGCCAGTTTAAAAAGCCCAAAAAATATAAAATATGCTAGAGGCCAGTACGTTCTAGTAAGGCCATTGAAAGTACCAGTAGGTCTGCAAAGATATTAGAACAATGTTGAACAATGTTGAATGTCTTCCATATGTATCCATAAAAAGTGATGGGAGAAATTACGTAATGCACCTGAGGAACAGTAGTTCTAGTGTCTGGATGGGAGGGTGAGGCTTAGAAAAAGGGTTTGGATGGCATTACGCATCCTTTTCCCTGTGGTTTGTATGGGGAGGCTAACAATAGATCTAGTATATATTTATAATACACAAGAGCCATGAATATCCTGTAAATTATATCCTTGTAAACAGTGCTTAGTGATGTCATCAGTTATAATCGGAGTTAAGTGATGTAATTTCTGTCACATGACTCACTGAAACCTGTGTATTTTAATAAATAAAGGACCCCTGTTGCATAATATGAGGATATTAGAAGTCCTTATATTTTAAACAAGGGGGCACTATATTATTTGGACTGGATACTGGGTTTACTTTAGATATAGTGTTTGAATATGATAGGGGTTTTGCTGAAGCTCTAGTGTGTGGATGGTAAGGAGACTTCTGTATCTATATGGTAAAGGCTTCCTGTAGAGCAGGGATCCCCAACCTTTTGAAACCCATGATTAGGGAGCAATACTAGCATGACAAATGTTCTTTGGGTGCCAAATAAGGGCTGTGATTAGCTATTTGGTAGCCTCTATGTGGACTCCTACAACCTACACGAGGCTCTGTTTGGCAATACACATGGCTTTTATGCAACAAAAGCTTGCCTCCAGATCAGTAATTCAAACATAAGCACTCGGTGTGAGGCCAATTGTAGCAACTTCCAAGGGGTTGGAGAGCAACAGGTTGCTCATGAGCTACTGGTTGGGGATCACTGCTGTAGAGCAATGGTCCCCAACCAGTAACTCAGGGCAACATGTTGCAATTCCTGATTGCACTATACAAGATCAAAGAACAAAAAAAGGCCTTTGGAAGCCAGAAATTACTTGCATAAATCTCTTGTAGTGTTTGACTGGCAAACCTGGATGCCAGGAAAACTCTCGGTGGGCTCAGGTGTCAGTTGACCCTTCTGCTTCTAACCATTTGGCCTATTGCATGGTCATCCCCTACATCTGAATGGGGTTCAATAGATGGAAGGATATATTATAGGATTTAAAGAAAAGAGAAGAAAGGGGAAAATCAAAAGATTGAGTGAGGAGTAAAATAGTTTGGAGAATGAACGTATTGTCTAATATTTTGTGGTGGACCCCTGGCACTGGTTTCCTGCAATATATATATTTTATTATAAGCACTAGGAAACCTTCTTCGACACAAACTAAATGAGAAATGCGTCTGGAGGGAGGAGTTTATGTGGTTTGGGAAGTGTCAAGCAGAATGTATGTACTCAGGGCCTCTCTTATACAGGTTATCAATTACAATGCTACCAATAAAATATATAAAAAAACTAAGCATTTTGATTATGCTGAGTTACCCAAAAAGCCATGGGTACTTCATTGTATGTGTTACAGGGCCATGCAGCCAACGTTCACAAAATTTGTACCTACAACCATTTTTAAAATATCCTGAATTATTTATATTTGCAAAATATGGCAACAATATTTCTTCCTTTGCATTAGTGTTTTGTTTTTTTTTATCAAAGTAAAAACAGCCCATAAATATTCCAAGAAGAAATAATAAGGAATTAAATGATGGATTTATTTACATGCAGGAAGTAGAAGCACCTTTCTGCTAATAAAGTATCCCTACATTGATCAGCCTTCGAGTGCAAGTGAAATTTTTCTATGTTTACATACAGGAAGCCAAGGCCTTTCACATATGCCCAAAAATATATTTAAAAAGCATAAAACTTACAAGTGTAAAACAAGAAAATAATAAAAATAATAACCAGTGGCTATTGTGTGTTTCAAATTAAAGGGCTTGTTTAAAGGGGGAGTGATGGTCTGAGACAATGGTTTTCATGATTTATTAGTGGTTGTAGGGTTATTTAGTTTTTTATTAAGCAGTTCTTCAGTTTGCAGTTTCTGCAATCTGGTTGCTAGGATCCAAATGACCAAATTACTACCAATCATGCATTGATTTGAATAAGAGACTGGAATATGAATAGGAGAGGCCTGAATAGAAAGATGTGTAATAAAAAGTAGCAATAACAATACATTTATAGCATTATAGAGCATTTGGGTTTTTTTAGGTGGGGTCAGTGACCCCTATTTAAAAGATGGAAAGAGTCAGAAGAAGAAGGCAAATAATTCAAAAACTATAAAAAAGAAAAAATGAAGGGCAATTGAAAAGTTGCTTAGAATTAGCCATTCTATAACAAGTTAAAAGTTAACTTAAAGTGAACCACCCATTTAAGCCACATGCAATTTGGCTACAGGGAGAATGACAGCAGAAAGGAATGAAGATGGTGGCGTGACATTCAGCAAACAATGTTTTTAAGAGGAGGAGTGACAGCCTGGGTAACAAGGATCCCCCAGAATCACTTGGACCCCCCCCCCCCCCCGCACCTCAGTGATTTTACTTTTCCTTGCCATTTAAGAAATGTAAAAAAATGGTTTGGCTGTTTCATTGGTCAGTCTGCAACACCTGACCCTGTTACTGATGTCATTATAGCTCCATGGTTAGAATCAATTGCTTCAATTTAGAGTCGGCTTCCTTTAATTATTGAGCGAGTTAAAAATGTGTGTTAAATCTGATAATACATAGATCTAAATATATACCGCTTGGCTCTGCTGCTCAGCCTTGCTTATTGGATACATTTTTCATGACACAAAAGCCAACAGCATTTAAGTGACAGAAGTGCAATTGTTCATTCTCCTGCCAGAATCCACGCCTTTTACCAGAAAATCTTTCCTCAATGCTCTGCCCCAGGTCTTACTGAGAGAATACTGATGCATCATTTTAGAAAAGTACCTAAAAGAACTCGGGAATGAAGAAATCGCTCTGCGGAGAGTACCTGTTTGTCCTGTTCTGTGTGGCTGCTATGAGTGCACAGAATCTATACACTTTATACTGAACTTGAGCCATTGTTAACGTTACACTGACATGTACCTGTCAATATGACTAGGAATGAAGAGCCAGAATCTTGTTTTTCTAAAAAAACTGCCCTCAAGCCACCCCCAGAGCAGCTATATTTACTACTTCTGCCAAAGCGCTGGTGCCTGAGAAGGTGGTTTTATCACTCACATTTGGCTGGAGATGGTGTAGTCTGTCAACTGGCTGGAGTTCTGTTCTAAACTCCACAAGCCAATGGAAGGTTCACACCAACCTCAGCCCAGCATGACCTACAGAAACTTCTCTTTTTTGAGCCCTGTATAAGAACTGGGCCACTGAATCGTGGCTTGGTGTCTTGGAATCCAACTTAACACTCCACGTACACTATAAAAATATAAAATGAGTACTTGTACATAGGACTTTTACTCATCAGTGAGTTCCTTAGACCCACAGTCAAAAGGGTATTTGGTATAATAGGAAAGCAGGGACCACAGTCTATGGGAGAAAAATTGACTCAAGGTTGTCTAACCCTACATGCTTTAGCTCAGGGGTCCCCACCCCCCCCCAACCTTTCTTATTTGTGAGCCACAGTCAACTGTAAAAAGTGTTGGGGACAAACACAACCATGATAACAGTCCCTGGGAGCAGGCCGGAATGGCCGGAATCTGTGGGTTATGACAAATGCCAAAGGGGCTGCTGTAAGGTCCCATAGAAAGTCACAATTTATTGGGTTGGTGGAAGACTGTTCTGGCCTCTGTGTACTTGGAATGCCAGGGCCTATTTTGAATCTCAGTTCAGACCTGCCTGGGAGTGTGAAATTACTGCTGTGATCGGCTATTTGGTAGTCTCTGTACAGATTGTCAGCCTATAGGCTGACTCTGTTTCGCAGTACATCTTGTTTTAATTCAAGCAAAACTAGCCACAAAGCCAAGAATCTAAAAAGCACCTGCTTTGGGGGTCACTGGGAGTAAAATCCAAGTGGTTGGTGAGCAATATGTTGCTGATGAGCCTCTGGTTGGGGCCATTGCTCTAGCTGTTATAAAATCCTTACCAAGCAACCCTTAACAGGCCTCACATAGATAAATAGACATCCTTTATATATGCACTAAACACTTTGAAACAATACAATTTGTTCTTTGTAATTTTACCCCCCAGAGGGACCCTAGTCATGCCGGAGACCCAGGGCAAACATTTCTGCTCTACTCTAAAACCAAACATAGGACACCTTTTGGAACTTGTGAACTAATGCCAGGCTGCCCTCAACTCTACATTAAAACTGGTCCGAAGGGTAGAGATTACTGTTATTATTGTTGTAACCTTTAAAGCCCCTGCATCAATAAAGCTACCATCATGGGGAGAAGCCCTGTCAGGGACACAGTCACAATTAGGGATTCAGAAAATATGACATTAAGATTTGCAGGCAAGAGAAAAAAGTGGCAAAGCTTACTAGGGTTTGGGGTGGAGCAAGTGCATTTAGGTCTAATGGGGTATGGCAGAGAAAGAGTAGGGCCAATTTTGACAAGCATTTGTCTTAGATTAGTGCCCCATTTTACTTTGTTGCAAAGTCCACCGACTATGGCAGTGGTCCCCAACCAGTGGCTCGTGAGCAACATGTTCCTCACCAACCCCTTGGATATAGCTCACAGCAGCCTCAAAGCAGGTGCTTATTTTTGAATTCCTGGTTTAGAGGCAAGTTTTGGTTGCCTAACAGAGCCTCCTGTAGGCTGTCAGACCACATTGGGGCTACCAGATAGCCAATCATATTATTTATTTACCTTCCCTGGGAAATGATTTCATGCTTGTGTTGCTCCCAAACTCTTTTTGCATTTGAATGTGGCTCATGGGTAAAAACGTGTGGAGGCCCCTACTCCATAGAAGTATAGCAGACAGTGGGACTAATAGCTTTGGCCCTGCCATCTAAGAAGTAAGGGGCCCAATAATTTCTTATGGTGGCCCTACCATTACTTTTTACACTAAATAAAAGTTGCCATGATTGGTTGGCAGATCAGTGCACTTAATGACAGGATAATAGGGAAAGCCCGCTGTGCAGGGGTTCAATATTCCAGTATAACCTTTTGTTTGACAAGGCCATTTTGGCACAAGGACATTGTGTGCAATGTGCATGTATTTTCTGTTTAGCTTAGACCTGGTTTTACAACAACATTTAATGAGCAGGGAAAAAAGCCTTATAGAAGCTGCCAAACAAATCTGAAATGACTTGACAGAAAAAATCTCTAGGCTACAAAATGCTATTATAAGCACAGTATTCTCATTAAAAGCCCTTGCTTTCTTTTCTCCCAGAGGGCAGAGTCCTCGTGAGACTGGCCCTCTGGCACAACATGTGATAGAGCTAATCTGTCTTCCCTTGGACAGCACTGCGAATATGCAAACCCAGGTGGCACTAATAGGTTTACTGTAATAAGTGTGGAATTGGATACAGTGTGTTACACAGAGAGAAATTCCCACACATCCCTTCTGTGTCTGTAAAGCCTTAACCATTAGGCACTACTACAAAGCACTGTGCATAGAATTTATTTAGCTCATTGAGCCTACACTCTTGTGGCAAAGCCGTACCTACCGAGGATTCTGGTTTTTTTTTTATTTAGTGTAGTTATGTTTGCAAGCGTGTATTAGGGCAGGGGGTAGAGGAGATTTGCTTAGTGCCTCCAGCTACAGAAAATGGTCAGGGGTAATATACTACATAGTTATTACTCATTAGTATTTACAAAATGAATGTTTCATACTATGATGTTAACATCCTTTATTTATGATAGCCTCTGGGAAGGGTCTTTGACTGTGGGATAGCAGGTATAGTAGGGAGAGATGGTGCCTATAGTAACAGTGGGATAATAGTCTCTGGGAAGGGAGTGTGACTGTGGAATAGCAGGTATAGTAGGGAGAGATGGTGCCTATAGTAACAGTGGGATAATAGTCTCTGGGAAGGGAGTGTGACTGTGGAATAGCAGGTATAGTAGGGAGAGATGGTGCCTATAGTAACAGTGGGATAATAGTCTCTGGGAAGGGACTGTGACTGTGGGATAGCAGGTATAGTAGAGAGAGATGGTGCCTATAGTAACAGTGGATAATAGTCTCTGGGAAGGGAGTGTGACTGTGGAATAGCAGGTATAGTAGGGAGAGATGGTGCCTATAGTAACAGTGGGATAATAGTGTCTGGGAAGGGAGTGTGACTGTGGGATAGCAGGTATAGTAGGGAGAGATGGTGTCTATAGTAACAGTGGATAATAGTCTCTGGGAAGGGAGTGTGACTGTGGGATAGCAGGTATAGTAGGGAGAGATGGTGCCTATAGTAACAGTTGGATATTAGTCTCTGGGAAGGGAGTGTGACTGTGGGATAGCAGGTATAGTAGGGAGAGATGGTGCCTATAGTAACAGTGGATAATAGTCTTTGGGAAGGGAGTGTGACTGTGGGATAGCAGGTATAGTAGGGAGAGATGGTGCCTATAGTAACAGTGGGATAATAGTCTCTGGGAAGGGAGTGTGACTGTGGGATAGCAGGTATAGTAGGGAGAGATGGTGCCTATAGTAACAGTGGATAATAATCTCTGGGAAGGGAGTGTGACTGTGGGATAGCAGGTATAGTAGGGAGAGATGGTGCATATTAAAAACTAGACAAAGCATCCTTAGTACGGGAATAGGAACTATTAAACGGAAAACTGTGCTATTATTAAAGACAAAAGGAAATGTTTATTACATTGACCTCATCACATTTGTCACATTCTATCTAAGGCAGCACAGGAGAGAATGCAGTCATGGCACCCCTAGGCTAGTGACATTGAAAGAGACCAGGTAACCAGGAAAAACTGAAGGAAACAGGAAGTCATGTGGTACAGTAGGCCTCATGGTCATTTCAGAAGAAGGACCCAGGAAATAGGTGCCCAGTTATAAATGATAGGTGTCCAAGACAATTATACCCGTTATAAGAGGCACACACGTACAGTATTTAAGGGGCCTCGTTTACAAAGGGCAGGGAAAAGTGCAAAGTGCAAACTGCCATGCTCTTCTACACCCTACTTTACACTTTGCATCAGAGTTGCCACCTTTGCCAGTGGCTAAAGCCAAACAAAGGGGACGGGCAGATAGTGTTGGAGGTGTGACAGGGATGTTGCGGTGCGCATAATGACATCAGAGGAGACACAATGATGTCAGTGGAGTTATGACGTCGGGGCGGAGTTAGTGCATCACTTAGATCCAAATGGCTTGATTTATGTTCAGTTTTCTGAATTTTTGAAACCAGACAGAAAGTTTTGAATAGACAGCTCTTTTAAAAACTGAGACGTCCACTTCAGAACCATAGGGGTGGCAACCCTATCTCTATCTATATTCTGCCCAAATCTCTAACTACAAGTATGGGATCTATTATACAGAAATTGGTTATCAAGAAAGCTCTGAAATACAGAAATGCTACTTTAGAAAAACAATTTCTTATTTTTGATTCATTGGTCTTTTTTCAACCCAACTTAACTATGTACAGTAACTATGATTTGCTTTTTTTTAATTTTGTTTCTGTAATAATAAGAAATGAACTGTACTGGATAATAACTAAGCCATGTTAAGGTGAGTATCTTCGCGCTTAAATGTTTTTATTTATTGGCCAGATTATTGTTCGGGTTTCACATGGCTCAAAACCGATCAGAAAGTTTAGAAAAACCGAATTGTTCGGGTCAAAACCGAACAGGTGGCAACCCTATTTTGCAAAATGGCCACAGGTCCATGAATACAGTGCTGACCCCTATGGATTCTTGTTTTTCTGTGCTGCGAGAATGGATAAAGTGTGGCTTCACAAGAAACAACATCTCCCTTCCACCTCGTCAGCATGTATCTGTGGGTTCTACTTTCTGCAATGTCTCAGGAACCTAGAATTTCTCCTCTGCTTTATTGGCATGGGTTAATATCAGCAGCTTATTTTTCTTTTTCCCCAAAGAAAGTCTCCAAAATGTGTTACCCGGCAAACAATACAAGCCGAGCCTGACAAGCAGAGTGATAAGAAATATAATAGAGTGTGTGGCACGCGTGATTTCTCAGGCGGCAGAGAGGTAGAATAAAAGGCAGTACGTGCGGCGCTGAAGTGTAAGCCAGGGAAAAAGGAAAGTCACAGAAATAAAGAATTCTTCTGGCATTTTCTCAAAGGATATTCTTCTCTAAAAACAAACTTGAACTTCTCTCAAACGAGGAATCGCGTTTGCACTGGGGAAGAAACACTGAGAACGAATGGAAGCCTCCACCTGTCACAGGCGAATGTTTGATGAAGTCGTAAAGTAATATCACTGTTCCACAAATGACAGTGTAAATTCTCCATTTGTTAATAATTTAAAACACAAAAAGATTCAACCAAAAGGGCCTCTGATCTCCATCTGCCGACTTCCCCAAAGGATAACCCTTTTTTTTTATACTGTCTCCCTGTGTAATGCGTTAGGTGCAGCCATGCGGTTTGCCTGTTTAGGATCTCGAAGCTACGGGGAGGGTGGGAATACTTTACACTAAAGTAAGTTACAGAAATGGATCGGTCTCAAAGCAGCTCCAGTCATTTATACAGGCATTTGGCTAATTGTAATTCACCTCTTCTACTGCTTTTGCAAGGTCACTTTAGAAACTGCTAGCGGGAAATTCTGATTGGAGGCTGACCTTGCTTGTTTTCAGTAAAACGAAGCTCTGGGGGACCCTTGCCCAACAAGTGCACATTGTGCCCAACTGCATGGGCAGGTACAGTCCAAATTAGAACACTTGAAGAAAAAAGAAATACTGTATAGGACACGTTATCCAGAAACCTGTTATCCAGAAAGCTCAGAATTAAGGGACAGCCTTCTCCCACTGACTCCATTTTAACCGCATAATTCATATTTTTACAAATAATTTTGATAATAAAACAGTATCTTGTACTGGGTCCTAACAAAGATCCTTATTGGAGGCAAAACTATTTTATTGGGTTTATTAATGTTTAAATTATTTTTTTAGTAGACAAGGAGGCATATTCACTAAAGGGCGAATTTTCGTCTGTGAAGGCTCCACCACACTTCGCGACATTTGGTCAGGCGTAAATTCGTTACCATCACGTTAATTCACTAGAATGCAAAGTTGCGTCTCTGCAGCTGAACTGTGGTGATGTTTCGCTATCGTTAATTAGTCAGCACGAGCATTTCATAGCCAGTAACGTAACTAGTGGGGGTGGGCCCTGGCGCGGGACATGCAGCCGGGCCACTGCCCCCCTTCGAAAATCATTCGGCACTTCCCCGATTTACTAACGGTAGATGGCGTAATTTAGCTGGCGTAATTTCGCCAAGGTGACAGACTGGCGCAACTTCGCACTCTGGGGCAAATTCACTAAAGGACGAAGCACCTAACGCTAGCGTTAATTCGCTAGCGTAGTGCTGATTCACTAACGGACACTGGCGTAAATTCGCTAGTGTTACTTCGCACACTTACGCCTGGCGAATTTGCGCAATGGATGTAACTACACAAATACACTGACGCACGCATTTTTCTGAACGCTACCTTTTACGCTAGACTTTCTTCGCCACCTCAGACCATGCGAAGTGCAATAGAGTAGATAGGGATTGCTTCAAAAAAAAGTTTACATTTTTTCAAAGTCCCAAAAAATGCTGGCGTTTTTTCTTTTTTTATGGGTGATAGGCTGAAAAAGATCGAAATTTTTTGGGGGGCTACCCTCCTTCCCCCCTACATTTCCTAACTCATAGCACCTTAACTATACAGTGGGCACATGTGTAGGGCAAAATAACAATTTTATTTGATGTTTTGAAGGTTTCCCAGGTTTGTGTCGTGCTGCTACGTATACCTCCATTGTAACTTCAATTTGGCGCCGTATGCAAATTAATCATCACTGGCGTAACTTCGATTTGCCTGGCGAATTAACGCTAGTGCAACGTCGCAACCTTTCGTTTCCCCGGAGCACAACTTCGGATTTTAGTGAATTTGCGTAGTGCTGGCGAAAATTCGCCTGGCGAAGTGCGGCGAAGCGAACGCTGGCGCAACTACAAATCTTAGTGAATTTGCCCCTCTAACTCAAGGCAAATTTTCAGTCTGGCGAAAGAGCGTTACTACGCAAATTCACTAAGTTTTTGATTTTACTGACCGTTTCCTCTATCGCCAGACTTGCCTTCGCCACCTCAGACCAAGCAAAGTGCAATAGAGCAGATAGGAGTTCCTCAAAGAAAATCTGAATTTTTTTTTTTTAAGTCCCAAAAAACGCTGGCGTTTTTTCCTATTTAAAGGGTGATAGACTGAAAAAGATTGTAAATCTTTTTTTGGGGTACCCTCCATCCCCCCTACATATACTAACATATGGCACATAAACTATACTGTGGGCACATGTGTAGGGCAATATAACAACTTTATATAATTTTATTAAGGTTCCCTGGCCTTGTGTAATATAATGTATTTGCTGCAGCATATCCGTCCATTGTACTTTAACTGCACGCCGTATGCTAATTAGCCAATGCTAGCGTAACTTCAATCTGCTTAGTGTAATTTCACTGGCGTAATTTCGCCAGCGTTCGGTGCACAAATTCGGATCTTCGTGAATTAGCGTTGTCCAGGCGAATTTACACCTGGTGAGGGGTTGCGATGTACGCAAAGCCAGCGCTAGCGAATTTTCGCCGTTTAGTGAATTTGCCCTATGTCTTTATTAGAGATGTTGTTGCAAATGCTTGAAGTGGCCACTTTTTATTACAAATGTCCAATGAAGCAAAATAAAGGCAAAAGAGATCCTCTAATGCCCTAGACATGAGCCCACCCTAAAACAAATGTGGCATGCCCCTCAAATGGTTGGGAAAGAAATGTTAACACAAAAATCTTTAATAGTTAATGTGTGATAGTGATGTGCAGGCCAGCCTTAAACCTGTGGAACCTGCAAAAAATCTTTGGGTTGCTACCAGTTTCTGGCCCGTCATTTTATAGACTTTCGCTTACCCTGCCTCTTTCTTGCAGTCACCGTGGGGCATGCGCGGGTCTATAAATAGAGGGGACAGATTGGGCCGGGAATTCTCGAGGAAACTCGGAGGAAAACTCGACCCGCACATCACTACTCCAGGAGCATACCTCATATATAGTCATTATAACCAGCATGCAGTTGGTTTCTTTGCAATGCTTGGTCATGGCAACTACAAAGCTAAATGATTAGATACCAAAGACAGAATTCTGGTTTATTAGATCCCTCATTGCCCTGAGAGCTTAAGAGTGGGTAGAAATGTTCAGAGCCAACACATTTTGAATATATTTTCTGACTATTGTCATTCTGCTCCTTCTTATGATACTTGTAGGTAATTCCACTACCAGTGTCGGACTGGCCCACTGGGATACCTGGAAAACTCCCGGTGGGCCCAAGTGTCAACGGACCCTCCTGCTTCTAACCATTTGGCCTGTTTCATGTTCAATACCAAATTCTGTATAGTAAAAGAGTGGCTAAATATAAAACGAATAATAAATAATAGAATAGAAAAAAATGAGACATGAAAAATAAGGTTGAGTGAGTTGAGGAAGAGGAGAAATCATTTGGAGAATGGGCCCCTGAACTAACGTTTTCTGGTGGGCCCCTGGCATCCCAGTCCGACACTATCCACCACTAGGGATGGCGCGAACTGTTCGCCGGCGAACTTGTTCGCGCGAACATCGGGTGTTCGCGCTCGCCGGAAGTTCGCGAACGTCGCGCAACGTTCGCCATTTTGGGTTCGCCATTGTTGGCGCTTTTTTTTGCCCTCTCACCCCAGACCAGCAGGTACATGGCAGCCAATCAGGAAGCTCTCCCCTGGACCACTCCCCTTCCCTATAAAAACCGAAGCCCTGCAGCGTTTTTTCACTCTGCCTGTGTGTGCTGAAGAGATAGTGTAGGGAGAGAGCTGCTGCCTGTTAGTGATTTCAGGGACAGTTGAAAGTTTGCTGGCTAGTAATCGTTTTGATACTGCTCTGTTATTGGAGGGACAGAAGTCTGCAGGGGTTTGAGGGACATTTAAGCTTAGGTAGCTTTGCTGGCTAGTAATCTACCTTCTACTGCAGTGCTCTGTATGTAGCTGCAGTGGGCAGCTGTCCTGCTTCTGATCTCATCTGCTGACTGCTGCAATAACAGTAGTCCTTGTAAGGACTGCTTTTATTTATTTTTTTGTTCCAATACAGAGCAGTATCAAGCAGATTACTAGCCAGCAAACTTACTATCATCTGTCCCTGAAATCACTAACAGCTCTCCCCCTACACTATCTCTTCCAAGCACACACAGGCAGATTTTTCAGATACATTTTTGCCCTTGATCCCCCTCTGGCATGCCACTGTCCAGGTCGTTGCACCCTTTAAACAACTTTAAAATCATTTTTCTGGACAGAAATGTCTTTTTTAGATGTTAAAGTTCGCCTTCCCATTGAAGTCTATGGGGTTCGCGAACCGTTCGCGAACCGCTCGCATTTTTGCGCAAGTTCGCGAATATGTTCGCGAACTTTTTTTCCGACGTTCGCTACATCCCTATCCACCACATAAAAGCAGTTAGAACAGAATTTAGTATTCATTTTAAAATGTTCTACTTTCATGGCCCATGATTTGGTTGTTATTATTATCACTCGATAATGTCTCTACATGACTGGCACAAAGTCCATGAAATCATGTGCATAAGAGACAGTAATAAGAATGTATACAGCGCACAAAGAAAGAGAAGACATGGCCAGAATATTTATAGAAGTGTTGTTTAATGTCCCTAAAGTTCTAAGAACTTCATACTAATTAAGTAAATGCATGTGACCGTGTTTTTATCTGCCAGTACAACATTCTCAATGGCCCCTATTCATCAGAAGCAGATTACACGCAGTTAGAGATGCAATGACGTCTGCTCACGAGTGCTGGTAAATGTATCATTGTTTTTCGATCTTTTTCAGCTTATCACCCATAATATAGAAAAAACGCCAGCCTTTTTTGGGACTTAGAAAAAATTGTAACTTCTTTTTTGAAGAAATCCCTATCTACTCTATTGCACTTGCACTGGTTTGAGGTGGCGAAGGAAGTCTAACGTAAAAGGTAGTGTTCAGAACAATACGTGCGTTAGTGAATTTGCGTAGTTACGTCTGTTGCACAATTTCGCCAGACATAAGGGTGTAAAGTTACACTAGCGAAGTTACGCCAGCGCCCGTTAGTGAATTTTTCAAAGTAACTAAAATGGCCAACGCTAGCGTTAGGCGCTTCGGCGCATTCGGCGCATAGGGAGCCCTGTACTTTGAAAGGAGCCTCACCATATAAAAGGGGTTGTTCACCTTTGAGTAAACTTTTAGCATGTTGTAGAGTGTGATATTCGGAGACAATTTGCAATTGGTTTTCATTTTTTATTATTTGTGTTTTTTGCGTTATTTCGCTTTTTATTCAGCAGCTCTCCAGTTTGCAGTTTCAGCAGGTCGCTGGGGTCTGAATTACCCTAGCAACCATGCATTGATTTGAACAAGAGACTGGAATAGGAATAGGAGAGGCCTGAATAGAAAGATCAGTAATTAAAAAGTAACAATAACAATACAATTAGCCTAACAGAGCATTTGATTTTAAGATGGGGGTCAGTGACCTCCATTTTAAAGCTGGAAAGAGTCAGAAGAAGAAGAGGGCAAATAAATCAAAATCTGTAGAAAAGAAATAATGAAGACCAACTGAAAAGTTGCTTACAATTAGCCGTTCTCTAGCTTACTAAAAGTTAACTTGAAGAAGAACCAGCCCTTTAAAGCTGGCTTAACTGGGAATTAAAGGGATTTAATTCCCTCCTATGTTAACTTTTAGTTTATTATGGAATGGCTTATTCTAAGCAACTTTTCAAAAGGGCCTTCGTGTTTTTATTTTTTTATAGTTTTTTAATTATTTGCCTTCTTCTTCTGACTCTTTCCAGCTTTCAAAATGGGGTCACTGACCCCCATCTAAAAAACAAATACTCTGTACGGCTAGACATTTATTGTTATTGCTACTTTTTATTAATCATCTTTCTATTCAGGCCTCTCCTATTCATATTCCAGTCTCTTATTCAAATTAATGCATGGTTGCCTGGTAATTCGGACCCTAGCAACTAGATTGCTGAAATTGCAAAGAACACAATAACAAAATGAAAACCAATGGGTCTCATAATATCACTCTCTACATCATACTAAAAGTTAATTTAAAGGTGAACAACAATAGCCATCACAGAAGCCAGTAAATGTACTGTATGTTTGAGAAGCAGAGCCCTCAATCAAACCTTACACTAAAGAACTTCGCATTATGATGCCTGCGAGAATATTTGTGTTGCGATGAGATTCTGCAGGAGTGTGTATTCTCACAAGTGGTCCGGGGAGGATTAGTGTTTATTTCAGTCGGGACCCAGTGGTGTCAGGTGACCTTAAACAGAGGGAGTAGAATTCCTTTATGCTTCTGTCTAATAGATGCCAGGATGCAGCAGCAAAAATATGCATTGTAATTCTATCCCACACTGTTCATATATACTGTATTTTCAGAAGACAAAGATAAGCTGTTACACAATATAAATACAGCTGTTTCCAGCAGATAGAAAGAGAGTTCTCTGAATGCCTCTTCCCTTCTTCAGTTGCGATTTCACAATGCAACAAGCTGGCCCTCTTTTTCCTTAAAGAAGTGGCTCTGTTTCAGGGAGAGAGAATAATAAGAACCAGCTTTGCACCTGTTACGTAAGAAGCACAACTGATACATTGAGGGCTGAACTCCAAAGGAGATTTTATAGGATGGTGTCAAATTGACAAAATGTATCCTACAAGTCGGATGTAGTCACGTGGGTCAAAATGTAATAATACAAAAAGCTGATGGGAACATGGGAACGTTGCATGCTGCATCTTCATCCGACAAGATAAAACTTGGATTTCATATGATAATCTGAAAAATGCTGGGTTTTCAGGCAATAACTCAAAAAACAAATCAAGGGACTTGGGAGTCAAAGCAGAGAAATTTGTACGATTCAACTTTCCTTGCGATTTTATCCCGATTCTTCCGAAACCAAATATACGAGTTATTTTATTAATAAATAAGGTAAAATCGTGGAGGGGATTTTGGTCGAGTTTGTTTTATTGAAATTAAGAGAAAAATTTGAGTTTTAGTAAATAGCCCCCTGAATGTTGGCTATAGATGCATGAACAAACTACACCGTCCAACTTTTGTCTGATCTGACTTTACGTTCTAGCTTTAGTGAGGAACTCAATGATGAGGCTGGTGCCGACACGTCGCCGCATGCAACGTGTCGGATATTCTAAAAATAAAAGGAAGTGAAGGAGAAATCGCAGGTAACAGGTAAGAACTACATGTATCCGACTGTCGAATGAAAAGCAGCCGCATCATGAAGTTCCTCCCACAGGGGGATCAGATTTAGTAGCATCCTACAAATCTTGAGTTGTATGCAGTTGTATGGCAAAATCAGATAAAAGCTGACCCACAAAAGCTGATCAAACTCTCCTGTGTTGTTTTACCTTAAGGGTAGGACTCCACGAATGATTTTGTCGCGATCCGATGCGCTACGACAAAACGCATGCTACAAAAATAAGGTAAGAGATAGAATTGTCGCATGGTGTCGCAGTGTTGATGCGACACGATTGTTGGATGCAGACACTACACTCTGCATCCGACAGTCGCGTCGGATCAACGCTGCAACACCATGCGACAATTCTATCTCTTACCTTATTTTTGTCGCAGTGTGTCGGATTGCGTCAAAATTGTTCGTGGAGTCCTACCCTAAGCTACCCAGAAGATAACTTTAATTTCATCAGATCCATTTAGTTTATAGAAAGTAACCTTTATGTTATCCCAAAGAACCTGGTTATTTTAGTGTTGGGGTTCTAGGGAAAGTACAGGCAGTCCCCGGGTTACGTACAGGGTCTGTAGGTTTGTCCTTAAGTTGAATTTGTTTGTAACATATACATTTACTTATAAAATGCAACAAGACAGATGACTGTCTTAACATAGTATTTATTTTTACCTTTCTGTGCATATGTATTTTTATGTTTCGGTGCTCCGCAGTAGACAACACACGCCAGAGGGGATTGGGGCTCGATGTTTATTAAAGCTAAATGCTACAAAAGGTCAAGAAAAACGTAGTATGTTACTGTAACAGCCCCCGTCTGTGAGTGTGCGTTGTATGTTAGTCGGGTGTATGTAACTCGAGTACTCCCTGTAGATACATCAGCCTCAAGATTGTGGGTAAACATGTATGTTTTTATATAGAGAGTGACAAGAGAGAGAGAGAGAGAGAGAGAGAGAGAGAGAGAGAGAGAGAGAGAGAGAGAGAGAGAGAGAGATCCATGGAGTGCACATCGGAAAACAAAACATTGGTGACATAATATCAAAGGCTATTGTGATGAAATAACCTACACTTAGTATAGATATTGGTATAGATTGTTTATATATGTGTGTTAGTGATGTGTGGTTCATGAAAAACTCAACCCACACTCAACCACCACCCTAATCCACAAAAGCTTAACCCGCACCTAACCCACAAAATGCTGCCATTTGCAGGAACTGTGCCCAACCCATTCCTGTTCCATACACTATTCTGAGTGTGCCTCTGATACCAAGAAAGACAATCTTTGGGAGCAGTGGAGGAGTGTATTCTGACTTGCACCCAACCCTAAACCACAAGAGTTGGCCAAATTTCAACCTGAACCTGCCCAACTGGAGGTCACTGCAGGTTTCAAGTCAACCCGCACATCACTAATGTGAGTGTAACTATGTAACAATGTATGTAACTATTGTTATGCTTGGAGAAGTCTTTCCTTCTGTACTTTATGTTATGTCCTTGGTTACATTTGTGGTGGCTCCCCTACCTTGCATAAAAAACAGGTGTACTGCCAAACAGAGCCAATCACATCTTTTATTTTGCACAACCCAGGAACAATTTTCAAGCTTGCATTGGTCCCCAACTCATTTTACATATGAATGTTGCTCATGAGTAAAAAAAGGTTTGGGGACTCCCTGGCTATAGAAAGAAAACAAAGGGTTATGGGAGCAAAGTAAAAAAGGTGACATTGGCTCAAATCTCTTGAGCTAGAAACCAATACTATCTACAGTTACAGGTTCTCTGCTTTTAAATAAACATCTGAGTTGTTCTTACTGGTTATAAAACCAGGACAAACATTGTCCCATAATCACATTCCCCTTGGGGCACGTGTGATGCAGGGAAATGAACCAATACCTGTTTGGCTTTGCATTGCTCAGTAGAAATAATGAAGTGAAGGCACTTTTGTTGGACTCCGTTCATGAACGCTGTTAGCGTTCATGAACGGAGTCCAACAAAAGTGCCTTCACTTCATTATTTCTACTGAGCAATGCAAAGCCAAACAGGTATTGGTTCATTTCCCTGCATCACACGTGCCCACAAGGGGAATGTGCCATCTCATTGCGGACAATGTTGTCCTGATTACTTTGGCTTGCACAGCTACATGGACGGAAGATACATTCAATGACGGCAGGTTGAGTTTGTTGCTCTGACACGTACAAGCCATATGGGTTGCTATTCCACTCGTTTTTAAAACTAAGTAGCAAAAACAGGTTTTTTTTTTTAATCCTGTCTTTGCTTTTAACAAAATAAGGTGTGATTTTCTCAGGTTATGTGAGAACATACACACATAATTTAACAAACCCAATCTGTTCCTCTGTAAGTGAATGTCCGCAGGGTCTGTTAGATGATACAAGGTGCTAGAGTCACAGCAGTTTCCTACTGAATCGTAAGGAAAGGGGAGACGGGCTGTCAGCTTCTCGGTGCATGATATGGAGAGCGCTCAGCCTCCTGCTTGCACATATCACCTGGCCGTCGTGTGACAGTCGCACAAGAGAGTGCCAATAATGTGCACACACATACCTTTTCGAAGGAATATGTTATTTTTTATTTTCTGCATGTGTTAAGTGAGGGTTATCCAACATCCAACCCGACAGCTGTTGAAATGCAACTCAATAATAATAATAATAATGGTAGTGTAATAATAAAGGTAGTGTAATACACTCCAGCGTGCCTTCTCCATATTGTGTAACCTTTTTTGTTAGGAATAGTGATGGGCAAATTTGTCCTGTTTCGCTTTGCCGGAAAATAAATGAATTTCCATCAAAGAATTTGCGTTAAAGTTAATGGGTGTCCGAATAATGTTGAAGCACAAGGGTTTTGACGCAATCGACAATGTGTGTCCGAAACTTTTTTGACGCTGTCGAATGTTCGCTGCAGTTTCACAAATTTATTCGCTGTCGGTGAAAGCGGAAATTCGCTGCAAATTCACGCCTGTCGAATTTATTCGGCCATAACTAGTTAGGAAAGAAGTACAGGTATGAGACCTGTTATCCAGAATGTTCAGGGACTGGGGTTTTCCAGGTAAAAGATCTTTCCGTAATTTGGATCTTCATACCTGGGGAGGCTCATTTATTAAAGGTCAAGTATTAGTGCATTTTGAGACCACAATTAAACTCTATCCCCCATATGTAATAAAAGGCACTAAGTTTGCCCAGGAGCAGTAACCCATAGCAACCAATAAGATGTTTGCTTATAAACAGGTGACCAGTAACTGCTACCTGCTGAGTTTTAGAGATACTTTTTAAAAACTGATTTTTTTTTTAGAGAAAAACTAAAATTCATGCAGAAAAAGGAAATGTAAGTAAATAGGCCCTGAAGTCTACCAGAAAATCATGTGAACATTAAATAATACCAATAGGCTGGTTTTGCTTCCAATAAGGATTAATTTGATATAATTAATCCTTGTTGGAAGCAAAATCAGCCTATTGGGTTTATTTAGGGGGTTATTTATCAAAGGTCGAGTTGTGTTATCTTGAAAAATTCAAGTTTTTAAGGGCAGTTTCACTAAAAACAAGAATTTTTTGGGTAAAAAAAATTTTCAGAGATTTATTAACCCCCGAAGCTTTTAAAAATCAGAAATTACTCCAGCTAAAACCTGTCCAGGTCATGTAGAAGTCAATGGCAGAGGTCCCCCAATGATAAATTCTTGGTATGCAAGGTTTTTTAGCCCATAAATTAGAGGTATTTGAGTTATTCCCCCTGATTTCTTTCTTTCAATCGAGTTTTTTACATTTGGGTTTTTAATAAGCAAAGATTCAAGTTCAAGGTCGTAAAAACAAACTTCACAAATCTCACAAACTCAGCTTTTGATAAATAACCCCCTTATGGTTTACATGAAGAGCCAAATTACAGAAAGGCGAAAGGCGAGTTATCCGGAAAAACCAGGTCCCGAGCATTCTGGATAACAGGTCCCATCAATCTTTGGTTCTGCGGCATCTTGCCTGCCAAGCTGATAAGAACCATATTGAACTTGCAGTTTGAACAAGGGGGAATTGTAGTTTTACAACAAATGTGTAGCTACTAATGGGGGTGAAACTAGCAGGTTTTGTTTTTCTTTGTTAACGTTCATTTTTTTCCTCTAATCAACTGATCTCTATGTTTTGTTGGAAGGCCAATCTATTACTTATAGAGGTGAGAAGTGTCGATACTGAAAACACAAGAATACTCTTTAAATATGCAACGCTTTGTTCTCTTGTTATTGTGCAAAGCTACCAAATTATTGTAGCAGTTCCTTATGAGTAAGCAAAGAGCAGCACATGACTAAGTCTACCCCGAGTTTTATTAAACACAACAGCATGCTAAAGCAGAAAAGCAATGTATGACTTGAATCTTCCACCCCCTTACAGCAGCTTCTCCGTGGAAAGCCATGCCAAAATATTGTAAATGTTAAACTATATTAGGTGAGCTCTTCCCCCTCAAACCATCTGTAAGCAAATAATAAAGTGCTGTTTCTGTTGGTGGAACAACACAATGCTCCAGCTGACATTACAAACAGTTGAGATGTCCAACCTGTCTACCTCCAGCTGTTGTTTAACTCCCTCTGCCAGCGTCCTTAGCAAGCCAAAGCTGGAATCTGTAGGTCAACAAATATTGGAGAACCAAACATCAGACATCCCTTGTTAACTATGATTGTCTAAATAAAGACCCTAAAGCCAGGGGCATAACGACAGAGGAAGCAGACCCTGTGACTGCAGGGGGGCCCAGGAAGTAAAGGGGGGCCCACGAGGACCAAATAATGAGTGATTTCGAAATATATTGGTAAAACAGTACAATCTCTGGATATGTTGGGGGCCCTAAAATTAATTTGCTGTGGGGTCTAGTAAAACCTTACTTAAAGCATTGTGGCACCCAGATATATATGTATATATTGTATGTGTCATCTTCAACACTGATAAAACATGTTACTGTCTCTACTTTACCCTATTATACCTGCTATCCCACAGCCACGGTCCCTTCCCAGAGACTATTATCCCACTGTTACTATAGACACCATCTCTCCCCACTATACCTGCTATCCCACAGTCACACTCCCTTCCCAGAGACTATTATCCCACTGTTACTATAGACACCATCTCTCCCTACTATACCTGCTATCCCACAGTCACACTCCCTTCCCAGAGACTATTATCCCACTGTTACTATAGACACCATCTCTCCCTACTATACCTGCTATCCCACAGTCACAGTCCCTTCCCAGAGACTATTATCCACTGTTACTATAGGCACCATCTCTCCCTACTATACCTGCTATCCCACAGTCACACTCCCTTCCCAGAGACTATTATCCACTGTTACTATAGGCACCATCTCTCCCTACTATACCTGCTATCCCACAGCCACACTCCCTTCCCAGAGACTATTATCCCACTATTACTATAGGCATCCTTTCTCCCTACTATACCTGCTATCCCACAGTGACACTCCCTTCCCAGAGACTATTATCCCACTGTTACTATAGGCACCATCTCTCCCTACTATACCTGCTATCCCACAGTCACACTCCCTTCCCAGAGACTATTATCCCACTGTTACTATAGGCACCATCTCTCCCTACTATACCTGACTATTATTATTATCAACTAGACAGCTACAGTTTAATGAATTGACAATTTATGAAAGATTTTTATTTTAGAAGTAACAAAAATAATTGTGGTTAATGATACAAAGAATGATTGTGAAAAGTTAGACGTAATGTTTGGGCTTTATTGCATTATGTGTGTGAGAAGGGAAATGACCTGCACTTATAAACCTATTTCAAAGGTCATTCACATAGTCAGCTGTGGCCTGTTCCTAAAGAATTGCCAAAAGGGGAAGAGAGTAACTAACAGTGCAAAATATCATCCCTCTTGCAGAAATTCCCAAGCACAGATGGTTTCTCTTTCTTTTTCACCGCAATAAACATTTGCAATGCCGAAGAGCCTTCAGTGTGTGGCCTGTTTCACCAGGGGGAATTTTATAGACAAAATTCTTTTAGATGATAAGAGCGATTGTGTTATTCTTATCCATTATACTGCTTTTTAATGCTTCATCAACTTCAAATACATGGATGAACTAGCTAAAGAGAACTAGCAGTACAGGGATGGGATCTAGTTTCCAGAAACCTTTTACCAAGAAAGCTTCAGTAATGACATTTTCCAAAGAGTTCTATTTACACAAACAATTTACCAGGCATTGTGATGTGATGTTGCTAGCACAACAATCGTTTTTTTTAATGTTTAAATGTATTTGTAGCCTAGCGGGTACCCAATACTTTTTACCTTTTACCTGTTAGTCACATTGAGATGTAAAAAGAATATTATGGACCCATGGTTTTCCATTCCATGTGCATTGACTGCGGCACTTTTTATTCACGTGCATCAAGAGCAGAGACTCGTGACCTCAGCACAAACATTTTGCTTGAGCCTCTTTGTGACAAGGTTTACCATACACTGCCATAGCATTTAGGATTGGTGTTCCCAAAAACCCAAGGTCTCAGCATTTCTCAAGAGAAATTCGCCTTCTTTTCCTGAGTCCCTGAGTGCATCTCTAAACCAATGACTTAATACTTCATCAACTTGATAGCACCTGGGGCATTTGTCTTATAGACATAAGTGCACCACATACTAGACTATGAGATAGATAGATGATAGATAGATAGATAGATAGATAGATAGATAGATAGATGATAGATAGATAGATAGATAGATAGATAGATAGATAGATAGATAGATAGATAATAGAAGATAGATAAATAGATAGATAGATAGATAGATAGATAGATAGATAGATAGATAGATAGATAGACAGATAGATAGATAATAGAAGATAGATAAATAGATGATAGATAGATAGATAGATAGATAGATAGATAGATAGATAGATAGATAGATAGATAGATAGATAGATAATAGATAGATATATAGATAGATAATAGAAGATAGATAAATAGATAGATAGATAGATAGATAGATAGATAGATAGATAGATAGATAGATAGATAGATAGATAGATGATAGATAGATAGATAGATAATAGATAGATTAATAGATAGATAGATAGATAGATAGATAGATAGATAGATAGATAGATAGATGATAGATAGATAGATAGATAGATAGATAGATGATAGATAGATAGATAGATAATAGATAGATTAATAGATAGATAGATAGATAGATAGATAGATAGATAGATAGATAGATAGATGATAGATAGATAATAGATAGATAGATAGATAGATAATAGATAGATAGATAGATAGATAGATAGATAGATAGATAGATGATAGATAGATAGATAGATAGATAGATAGATAGATGATAGATAGATAATAGATAGATAGATAGATAGATAGATAGATAGATAGATAATAGAAGATAGATAAATAGATAGATAGATAGATAGATAGATAGATAGATAGATAGATAGATAGATAGACAGATAGATAGATAATAGATAGATAGATAGATAGATAGATAGATAGATAGATGATAGATAGATAGATAGATAGATAGATAGATAATAGATAGATAGATAGATAGATAGATGATAGATAGATAGATAGATAGATAGATAGATAGATAGATAGATAGATAGATAGATAGATAATAGATAGATAATAGAAGATAGATAGATGATAGATAGATAGATAGATAGATAGATAGATAGATAGATAGATAGATAGATAGATAGATAGATAGATAGATAGATAGATAGATAGATAGATAGATTGAGTGTGGTACTCCTCATGGGAGACAAATGTGGGTTAATTCATTTTTAGGACTGTTATCTACATTGGACATGTCAGTCACAGCTGGAGAACATGCTGGAGATACTCTAGAAATGCAAATTAGAGTGTCGAAACCATACATTTTTGCCAAAGAATGGAGAGAAAGATTTTTTAAGCTTTGGTTCTCCTTCAGGATAATGGAAAATAACCCAGCATCTGGTTGGGAGGAAGCCACGATCTGACAACGATAAAGCCTTAAAGGTCACAACAACACAGCCTACCCAATGATTTCCAAGGTTGCAACACTATGTCTATTTTGGATGATGCCCCATGTCAGAGCCAGACTGTTTTGTAATTACGGATAATTTGAGGTAGAGAGGCAATTATACGTTATGGAGGAATGTAAAATCTCTTGTTGGTCAGGCTTTGTACAATTACAAATTAGTGATGACAATGGAACACAGACTGGATAACAATACACAGTAGGATGAAGGCGGGCAGTGTATCTATGTGTCTGTGCACGCCGTGGTGCAAGTGTGTGTTTTTCAGTAGTACGATTGTGTTGCGTGCGTGGTTAAGATAAAAATCCAGGGGCAAAATATGAAATAAACATATTTCATGCAGTGGATGGAGCAATATCTCATATGCCCATTCACGCATTTCCACCAACATCTCTAAAAAAGACGTGTATATGACTTTTATGCAGCCCCCCCATTCAAATTGACCTAAGCGTAAGACTACTAGCAAAGTATCGCTAGGCACAAATGAACGCTAGTGAATCTTCGCTGTGAAACGCTTGCACTGAAGAAGCGAAAAGTTGCCAGCTTTCGTCAGCCGAGACGTAACTTCACAATTTAGTGAATTTAGTGAATTTGCGACTGGCGAAGTGGCGCGAAGTGTGATAAGTGTGATATTTTTTATTACAAATGTCCAAGGGAGCTTAAAGGAACAGTAAAGTGTTTTAAAGTAATGAAAATATCATGTACTGTTGCCCTGCACTGGTAAAACTGATCTGTATATATCTGTATATAGCTTGTTTATATGAGCTATAGAAACACTACTACAGTTCAGATAAACAAGCTTCTGTATAGCAATGGCGGAAATTGAAAAAAGTCTATATGGCACAGGATAAATAGTGGATAACAGATAACACCATTGTGTTCTGCAGAGCTTATCTGCTGTGTAACCTGAGCCTTTTCTCCTTTGAATGGCTGCCCCCATTGCTACACATCAGCTTATTTATATAAATTATTTATATATTATTTATATAGTAGTGTTTCTGAAGCAAACACACCAGTTTTACCAGTGCAGGGAAACTGGTAATTATTATATTTTTATTATTTTAAAACACTTTAATTTTTTGTTGTTACTGTTTCTTTAATAAAGACATAAAAGCTCCTCTAATGCCCTAGACATGAGCCCATTTTTGCGGGGTAATGACCATTAGCCAGAATGAAAACTAGCCCATGACTAAGTACCATGCCGGTACGAAACGCGTAGGGCTCATGGAGATGTACTTATACTTTTTAAATTTTGCTTAATAAAAAATAATGTTTTAACTTATATATATCCTTGGCCCTGTGGGTTCATTTGAGTGCCCGGACAGCCCTATTTCTTTCATTCACAATGAAAAGTCGCCTGGTGAAAGAGTGTGAATAAACAATAGCGTCGGTCTCTTTCGCTAGCGAATTGTCGTCTGCGCCTGTTAGTGAATTGGAGATGTCCCTGCAGATTGGATTTCTGGCGAATATTCCCTAGCGAAGGCCACTTTGCCCTTTAGTGAATCTGCCCCCATGTGTTTATAGCCATTACTCCATTGTAACTGCCGGGCTTCTGTCTGTTCATGGCAATGTGATAAGGAAATATTTCTCACGCTGCTTGCTGTGCTTTGTGGCTAATTATATACAAGTTGTTGCATATTTTATCTCACACTTCCCTTTTTATTATTGTAGAAAAAACGAGTTCTAATTAATTTTAAAATAGCAAACGAATCCCACATTAGTGCCAGCATGGTCGTTGTTTATGATGGTAACAGTTGCTCCCGTGAGGGAAAATGGCTGCAGTTGTGTTGGTAGTCTCTTCTTCAAGGAATGGGCTTGAGGGAAACAGTAGGCTGGTTGCAGGTCCCCTTTGCTATGACGTTATGCAGAGGGATTATCTGTGCACTGGTAATGTCATTGTCTGCCTCGCAAGGACCAAACATGGAGTAACTTCCGTTTTCCTGCTTTCTCTGTTTAGCTCAAAAAATAAACAAAAAACCATAGATTTTTCATTATAAAAACAATAGCAAAAAAGTATGTTCAGCATGATCCTATTCATTGCACTCATGTTGAACAAGGGCTGTACAATAAAGATCTGATACGAAAAGAAGAAGCAGAGAAGAGCTTACAATCTACATAACTTGTCTGCTTTCAGACGGGAAGGAAACTTCCTTTTTAAACATTATATTTATGAAGAATAACCACTTCCCGATCATAACTAAGTGGTGAAAAGAAGGTGTGATATGCTGATGAGGCTTCCCCTTATCTGCCTGCAAGCTGTCTGCAAGTTTGACCAACTTCTCCATTTGTGCTCGAGCAACACTAAATTTCTCAGCTATTCCGGGAAGCAATTCTAATAATGTATCTGGTGGAAAATCCACTTTTATTTGGCCAGAAACAGATTTTTTTTTCTTGTTTTCTTGTAAACTAGGCCTGCAGTTCTGGAAGCAATCTATAAGGGCAGTGTTGTCCAACTTTCCCCATTCAAAAGGTGCATGATGTACTGTGACAACCAGTAGCTGACCCAAGTCCATAAATGTCACCATCTCTGACCCATAAGTTAGAAATTGGACAGTCCTTGCTTAGAAAGGCATGAGGTGCTGCTATCACCAAGGTCACCACTTTAAATAATATATTAACACATACTGTAGTATATAGTACATAGCGTAACACATAGTACGTTAGGTGCATCAAGTTCAACCTTTTTGGCCATTCTTTCCTCATATCTAAGATTTTCCATACCTTTCACCAGCTTAGTTGTCCTTCTTAGCTTCACACAGGAGAAGAAGCTTAAGATCTGTATGTGGCCTTGATCTGACTAAGGCTAAAATTCCCAGTTTCCCATCTTCCTATTGGTCATTGATGTTTGGTTATTTGGTAAGTCATATACTAGGGCTCACCAACCTTACCCGTGATCAACATTCAGATATAAAAAGAGTTGGGGAGCAACACAAGCATGGAAAATGTTCCTGGATGGTACAAAATAAGGGCCGTTATTGACTATTTGGTAGCCCCTATGTGGACTGGTAGACTACAGGAGGTTCTGTTTGGCAGTTCACCTAGTTTTTATACAACCAAAACTTGCCTCCAATCCTGGAATTCAAAAATAATCACCTAATTTGAGGTCACTGTTAGAAATATTCATGGGGTTGGTGAGCAACTTGTTGCCCAGGAGCCACTGGTTGGCGATCACTGAGTTACACTATGACCAAGCTTGCCTGAGGTTGGAGCTTGAAGCGGGTAGAGGAAAGAAGGAAATACTGAAAGTGAAGTACCAAGAGTAAAGAGGTCAAACTAAGGGTCAGAGTAGACAAAGGAAGCAGTGATCAAGTCCAGGTAAGGTCTTGGCAGAAAAGGACAATCCCAAGGAGTAAGCCAGCCAGTAAATTAATGATAACGATGCATTGAATAGGCTGGGAATGCTTAAATAAGTGGCACTGGCAAGGTAAAAGAGTACAGGAGCAGTGTCAAGGCATCCTTACCTGCATGCATGTGATAGGACAAGCAGAGCACCAGATAAGTCAGACCATCTGTTGGCTTCATTGGGAAGTAAAATTCTATATGAGGTCTACATTGGAGTGTAAAGCTCTTGCTCAGTGAGTTAGATTGGGCAATAAAGGTTCTCCCTGCTGTTTTCTCTTTTTTTTCCTGTAAGCGGACAGAGTACAATCAAGAGGGAATTACTGCCTACAAGTCCAGTTGCTGATGTTCTACAAAGGAAGAAGGTAAGAGCCCATCCGTTTACATAGTCCATAACGATCACCCTTGTATTTTCTCTCTGTTGTGTGTCACACCTGTTCTATTTTTTGAAAAAGGAAATGCTAAAATGTTAACCACTCATTTGTCATATTTCAAGACCCCCCCCCCCCCCTTATTTGTGCTTACTTTCAGGTAAGAATGAATGAATGTTAGAATAGAATGGATGAATTTGGGGTTAATATGTATAAAGGCAGTTGGATTGTCTGGGAGCACTGTAATGCAGAAAGCTCAGCTATCTCAGGCACGCAATGTTGCTGTGTGTTGTGACTATTCTAAATTCACGCGATGTGATCAGATTCTAAGATATTTTATGATGTGCAAATGGTTTCCTGATGATAAAGAAATACTGATGGAGAACCAGATTGTATGTGCTGAGTATTGCTTTCACGTGCATGCGAATGCTTTTTTAAAGTAAACACCCGTTTATCTACACACATGCACACATTTCCTTCATTTTGGTGATTATGTTATAAAATATGTCCCCTCTGCTATATTATCTTTCTACACTACAATCTGTCGATTCTGGCAAATGCCAGAGAGGTTGCTGTAAGATGCCATAGACCCTCATAGACATTCATTGGGCCTTTGTGGGGCTGTTTGGGCCTCTGTGTACTTGATACAGGGCTGGAACTAGGGGTCGGCAGAAGCATGGGCCAAGGGGATGCAAGGAAGAAAACATATTACACAAATTATTTGTACTCATATTGTGGTTTCCACACAAACCTTGCAACAGCTTTTCTATAAATATAGAAAGTAGTAACTGTTGCACATGTATAGTATTGCCATTCTATACTCCTTGTTTGCCAGGACAGCACTTGGTGTTCTCTACTTTCTTAGCACAATTACTAGTCAGCGGTTTGTAGAATGTTATTTCCTCTAGAGTTTTATTTACGGCTGGATACATACAACGAAGCCTCCATTTTACATACCCTCATGTTAAAGGAGAAGGAAAGTGTGCCTAATGTTAGACACCCCCAAGTGAATGTATTGGGGGATTTGGCCTTTTTCAGCAGGATTCGGCCAAATCCTTCTGTCTGGCCGAACCGTATCCGAATCCTAATTTGCATATGCGAATTAGGGCCGGAGCGGGAAATCTTGTGACTTTTTGTCACAAAACAAGGAAATAAAAAATGTTTTCCCCTTCCCACCCCTAATTTATATATGCAAATTAGGATTCGGTTCGGGAGTTCGGCCGAATCCAAAATAGTGGATTCTGTGCATCACTAATTTACTTACCTGAAACCCCGGGCCAGTGCTCCTATCAGAAGAAAACTGCACTGGGCCGAGCATCACAGATCGATTCTCTTCCGTCTTCCACTTTCTTCTCACAGCTGCACATGCGCAGTAGGGCAAAAAGCAGAACTTTAACTAAAAAGTCGGCTATTTCATTCTACTGCACATGCGTCTGCCCCGGAAAATTTGAAGAAAGAAGAAGCTGGGAGAGGACTGCACCATGGTGCTGGCTAGAAGAACCCTGGGCCGGTGCAGTTTTCCGGTAAGTAAATACAATCACTTGAGAGTGCCTAACATTTGGCACCCCTCAAGTGCAAAAAGACTTTCCTTCGCCTTTAAGTATTTGCATATGTCATACCATTTTTGTGGTCTCAACAATATATACAATGTGTAATAAATTTCCCTGACTTTACACCATTTGTTCTGGTCCCCTGAAAAATGTAAAATGGGGATTCTACTGATCTACTGAGTAACAACAGCAGAAGATGTGCTCAACAAAATGTCACTAGTATAGAATTATGTTTATATAATCTGTTTCGGTCTAGGGGAAAAGCTGCTTTGTTCCCATAGTGCCAGAAGGGTTAAAAGATAAGACTCACCCAAAAAGAAACGATGAGGTGGATACAGGGCAGAAGCAGGAGAGTGGGGTGAGGTGCAAAAATATATATTATAATATTACAGAAGAGGCACAAGGAAGTGGGGGCACTAAGCGCATACCTCTTCTTTTGCCTACCCCTGGTTCGGACCCTTGTTCCCCCCACAGGCTCTCTCCGGTGTGTTCCTCCATGCTTGCTCCCCCACGCGCATTCTTACATTAGGTGAGAGTATGCACCAGAGAGGGTGCAGAGTTGCCTTCGGTACCCGCCAGCCTGACTTGAAATGTAAGGGCCTATTTTGAATTTTGAATATTTTTTCAATATAGACAGGGGTTTGTGTGCCATTGTGATTTGGAATGGGAATGGTTTAAAGTGGGGTTAAGATTTTCAAATTGCACTAGAGTTGACCGAAATACTTCCCACTTGCTCCATCAGAGAGAATTCAGAGGGAGTTTATGTAGGCATCCCGTATGATACATAAATTATAACCTAAACAGCGAACACACAGTTATTTACACTTTCAAAATAAATGTTTTAAAAAATGTATTTTCTCTGCAGACAAATGAGAAAGGATCTCTGCATGCCGTTCTGAGCTTTACTAAGAAGCACTGTGGATGTACCCATCTTTATGTTGCATACCAAGCAGTGAGAGACGTAAACTCTGCACCCAGAGACATATGGGGTTATGTAATAAAAGTCATTAGGTTTGCCCAGAGGCAGTAACCCATAGCAACCAATCATCAGGAAGCATTTACTAGTCATCCGTTTAAATGCAAGAATCTTATTGGTCATCGTGGGTTACTGCTCATGGGCAAACGTAGTGCCTTAAATTACATATGGGGGATAGAGGCTTAGTTACAAAAGGGAGAATACATGTTGCGGATAATTAAAGGGGGTGGTTCACCTTTAAGTTAATTTTTAGTATGTTATAGAATGGCTAATTCTAAGCATCTTTTCAGCTGGTGCTCATTTTTCTTTTTATAGATTTTGAATTATTTGCCTTCTTCTTCTTCTGACGCTTTCCAGCTTTCAAACAGGGGTCAGTGACCCCAACTTAAAAAACACTTGCTCTGTAAGGCTACAAATGTATGGTTATTTCTTTTTATTACTCTGCCTTCTGTTCAGGCCTCTCTTATTCCTATCCCAGTCTCTTATTAAAAGAAATGCATGGTTTCTAGGGTAATTTGGACCCTAGCAACCAGATTGCTGAAATTGCAAACTGGAGGGCTGCTGAATAAAAAGCTAAATAACTCAAAAACCACAGATAATAAAAAATGAAAATCTACTACACATCTCTTGTTCAGGCAAAAAAACATTTCCAGTGAATATTCTCCAAATAACTAAAAGCACAAGAATGAATTTTTGCAGGTTCAGGCTGGCGAACTACCATTATACTGATAGAACAGCCACTGTTGAATCTCATCTATATCACCTGTTCTATGATAATTTTCCACATACGTCATTTGTTCATGGGGGCTGGACTGTCAAAATAGGCCCTGGATTTCAGGTACAAAGAGGCCCAATCAGCCTACACAGAGGCCCAAACAGCCCCCACCAGGCCATTAAATACTGACTTTCTATGGCACCTTATAGCAGCCCCTCTGGCATTTGCCAGAACCCACAGATTGCCAGTCCGGGCCTGGTTCATGGGTGAGAATTCTCTAGGACATTTACTCTAATCACATGGGGAAAATATACAGGCAATATACGCCAGGAAAAAAATCCTCACCTTTCTCCTGAAAAAGTGTACATTTTAAACGTTTTTTAGTAAATACAGATTCTGGGCCGAGGCATCTGCGCTTGTGCACCCCCCTCCCTCTGCTTGCATGCACATGCATTGGAGCTCTGGGGATTGTACTCTGTAGGTTGCGGCTGGGCAGCATCCCGCCCCTAAAATCTTGCCGCCCTAGGCCCGAGCATTTGTGACCGCCTGAGTAAATATGAGATGTGTAGTGAATATAATACACCAAACAAACTGAGGTGAACTTTGGTGACGAGTTAGACGAGGAGAAAATTCACACTTTAGTAAATATGCCCCATAGTCCAAAAAAGTCCCAAAAAAACACTGTGTCTTTTCCTTTTTACAGGGTGATAGGCTGAAAAAGATTTCATTTTTTTTTGGGGTACCCTCCTTCCCCACTACATTTGATAACATATGGCACCTAAACTATACTGTGGGCACATGTGTAGGACATTATAACAACTCTATATAATTTTATTAAGGTTCCCTGGCCTTGTGTAGTGTAATGTATTTGCTGCAACATATACGGCCATTGTACTTTAACTGTACGCCGTATGCAAATTAGCCAACGCTAGTGTAACTTCGAACTGCTGATCATATTTTCGCAAGTGCAACTTCGCAAGCATTCGGTACCGTGTTCAACTTTGGATCTTCGTGAATTAGTGATGTCCAGGCGAATTTTTGCAGCTAATTTAATTTGCCCCTAATCATTCTCTACTTGGAGTAAGGTTCTTAGTGGGGTCCCCCAGGGCTCAGTATTGGGTCCACTTTTATTTAACTTGTTCATTAATGACTTAGGGGAGGGTGTTGTAAGTAATGTATCAGTGTTTGCAGATGACACAAAATTACCCAGCCCAATTAATTCCATCCAGGATGTGGCACTTGCAACATGATCTTGACAAACTGGCAATCTGGGCAGCTAAGTGGCAAATGAGATTCAATGTTGATAAATGTAAAGTCATGCACCTGGGATGTAAGAATATCCAAGCCACTTATACCCTTAATGGGACTGCACTAGGCAAATCCATTATGGAAAAGGACCTTGGAGTCCTTGTAGATGATAAACTTGGCTGTAGCAAGCAATGCCAATCAAGGGCAAATAAGGTCTTGAGCTGTATTAAAAGGGGCATAGAGTCAAGGGAGGAGGGGGTCATTCGTCCACTGTATAGAGCACTTGTAAGGCCCCATCTAGAATATGCCGTACAGTTTTGGTCTCCATCACTCAAACAGGACATTATTGTATTAGAGAGGGTACAGAGAAGGGCAACTAAGCTGGTAAAAGGTATTGAAAATCTTAGCTATGAGGAAAGACTGGCCAAATTGGGGATGTTCACGCTAGAGAAGAGGCGCTTAAGGGGTGATATGATAACTATGTATAAATATATAAGGGGATCATATAATAATCTCTCTAATGCTTTATTTACCAGTAGGTCTTTCCAGCTGACACAAGGTCACCCATTCCGATTAGAAGAAAAGAGGTTCCGCCTAAATATTGGGAAGGGGTTTGTTACAGTGAGAGCTGTGAAGATGTGGAATTCTCTCCCTGAATCAGTGGTACAGGCTGATACATTAGATAGCTTTAAGAAGGGGTTGGATGGTGTTTAGCAAGTGAGGGAATACAGGGTTATGGGAAATAGCTCATAGTCCAAGTTGATCCAGGGACTAGTCCGATTGCCATTATGGAGTCAGGAAGGAATTTTTCCCCCTCTAAGGCAAATTGGAGAGGCTTCAGATGGGTTTTTTTTGCCTTCCTCTGGATCAACTGGCAGATAGGTAGTTAATAAAATAAAAAAAAATAAAAAAAAAAAGGTTGAACTCGATGGACATGTGTCTTTTTTCAACCTTACTTACTATGTTACTATGTTACTTACTATGTATGTTACATATGACTAGGGCGCCTAGTGTGCATTAACTACTCGCCCTATCACCCCAAGTCAAACTAATTTTACCTGTGATTCAATGTGGACAATATTTTTTACCTAAATTGCTTTGCTGACCAGGCCCCTGGCCTTATTTAATAGCATTACCATTATCCATTATCTCCAGTAGGCCATATTATCAACCAAGATCTAGGGATGTAGCGAACGTCGGAAAAAAAGTTCGCGAACATATTCGCGAACTTGCGCAAAAATGCGAGCGGTTCGCGAACGGTTCGCGAACCCCATAGACTTCAATGGGAAGGCGAACTTTAACATCTAAAAAAGACATTTCTGGCCAGAAAAATGATTTTAAAGTTGTTTAAAGGGTGCAACGACCTGGACAGTGGCATGCCAGAGGGGGATCAAGGGCAAAAATGTATCTGAAAAATCTGCCTGTGTGTGCTTGGAAGAGATAGTGTAGGGGGAGAGCTGTTAGTGATTTCAGGGACAGATGATAGTAAGTTTGCTGGCTAGTAATCTGCTTGATACTGCTCTGTATTGGAACAAAAAAATAAATAAAAGCAGTCCTTACAAGGACTACTGTTATTGCAGCAGTCAGCAGATGAGATCAGAAGCAGGACAGCTGCCCACTGCAGCTACATACAGAGCACTGCAGTAGAAGGTAGATTACTAGCCAGCAAAGCTACCTAAGCTTAAATGTCCCTCAAACCCCTGCAGACTTCTGTCCCTCCAATAACAGAGCAGTATCAACACGATTACTAGCCAGCAAACTTTCAACTGTCCCTGAAATCACTAACAGGCAGCAGCTCTCTCCCTACACTATCTCTTCAGCACACACAGGCAGAGTGAAAAAAACGCTGCAGGGCTTCGGTTTTTATAGGGAAGGGGAGTGGTCCAGGGGAGAGCTTCCTGATTGGCTGCCATGTACCTGCTGGTCTGGGGTGAGAGGGCAAAAAAAAGCGCCAACAATGGCGAACCCAAAATGGCGAACGTCGCGCGACGTTCGCGAACTTCCGGCGAGCGCGAACACCCGATGTTCGCGCGAACAAGTTCGCCGGCGAACAGTTCGCGCCATCTCTACCAAGATCCATCTGAACTAACAAGTGGCTGATTTTAATTCCTTCACACGCAACGGTCTTCCTGTCGGCCTAGATTATCTGGCTGAAGAGGGAAAAAAAACCCTCAGTGCCAATAACACTACCTTCTTTCTTAAAAAATGAGTTGAAGAGCCAGTAACATGAATCTAAAAGTGTTTTAATGTTTCTAAATGCAATGTGCTGCTACTGGTAACCGCTGTGTATTTGATCCAGATGTTCTAATATACTGTACATTAATAAGAAGTTGTATAGATATACTTGATATTTGCAGAAAACAAATAACCAATTACATATACAATGGTTTTTGCACTGGGGCAAATTATAGGTGAATAGGGCGCTTCTCTTTGAATGGAGGGGAGATTGGTAACATTTTGCCCCTGTCCCTGGCAGTAAGAAATCACTGGGGTTATAAAACTCTTATCCTAAATCAAGTGTCAGACTGGACTTTTTAACAAGAACTGACATCAGACAAAAAACACCTCTTTAGTCTGTGCTCATATCGGCCTGATGACAGCAAAGTTCTAAACATTGTGACGTCAGCCTTAAATGTAAATAAAATATGTTTACTTCATGTTGTTACTGACCTTTTATTGTTCATTGGTGCAGTATACATTATACAGCAGGAGATGCTGCATATTCTCCTCACTTGGAGTAGTACACAATGAGCCCATTTTTTTTTGCACGCTGCCATTGCTTATAAAAAATAGCTGCAGACTCTTGTGCTCCATTTCGGAACATAGAGACCTGTGGCTGCAATATAGTGCCATATTCATGAGCAGCAGGAGGGGAGAGGCATGTAGAGTTCCCCCATCCTTCCCCCTAACTTGCAATGGGGCCCTGTCCTTTGGCAATAAGCTCTGCACCTTTTGCCAAATTTTCTCTACAGCACAGAGAGCAGCATCCCCAGGGTGCAAGTGTTTATTATACAACCACTAAGGGGCACTGAGTGCTGTAGTCTTGGTAAAATACCCCTTTTATGCAATGACTGCAGCTCTACATATGTATTTGAATATGCTTGGATCGGAGGCACATTTTCAGCACTGGACTGGGTGATTCCAGACCCACTGGGTGGGGCCACCATAAGAATTTGCGAGCTCCGTACAACAAAATTTTCTGGTCCCCCTACAAGTAAAAAAAAAAAACGTTGCTGCCAGGGCCCCCCCCCCAAGTTAAAAAAAAAATGTCAGCGGCCAGGGCCCCCAAGTTTAAAAAAAAAATGGTGCCCAAAGGTTTGAAAAAAAAAATTGCCATTTGGCATTGCTTGGCTCCTACTTAAGCGCAACTCAGCTCCTACTTCAATGCAACCCAGCTCCTGCTTCAATGCAACTCAGCTCCTACTTCAGCACAACTCAGCTCCTACTTCAGGGCAACTCGGCTTCTACTTTGAAGCAACTCAGCTCCTGCTTTGGTGCAACTCAGCTCCTACTTTGGAGCAACTCAACTCCTGCTTTGGTGCAACTCAGCTCCTACTTTGGAGCAACTCAGCTGCTACTTTGGCACAACTCAGCTCCTAATTCAGCACAACTCAGTTCCTACTTCGTTGCAACTCGACTCTTACTTTGATGCAACTCGGCTTCTACTTCGGCGCAACTTGGCTCCTACTTTGTTGCAACTGGGCTCTTACTTCAGCTCAACTGGGCTCCTACTTCGGCTCAACTCGGCTTCTACTTTGGCTCAACTCGGCTTCTACTTCGGTTCAACTCGGCTCCTACTTTGTTGCAACTCGGCTCCTACTTTGCTGCAACTCGGCTCCTACTTCCACAGTTCAAGGGGGGTGAAACTAATACAGGAAACACAGCACAGCCACCCCCCCTTAACATATAGAAGCCATGGGGTCTGGGACAATTCCCCCCCAGTGCCCCCCTGATGGCGGCCCTGTCACCGGGGCTGCCGCTTTAGAGCCCCTCACCACCCCCCCAGGCCTCAGCCTTGAGGTCCACCTGGCGCTGCAACCGCCCTCTGCCCCCCTCCCCCAACACGTACCTTGTCACTTACCTTGGTCTCTCTTTTTGCAGCCTCAATCAGGACCAGGGGAAGGTCAGGCAGCAGTACTCACAGCTTCAGTGGGAGCAGGTCTAGAGCAGTGAGGCCCATGAGAGCTGGGGCCCACCAGGGTTTTTCTCAGTGTCCCACAGGCCCAATCCGACCCTGCACATATTAGGGCCACTCTTCTCGAAAAGAGAGATTTAAAGGAGCCATTTACCAAATGCAGGGTGGGGTGTAGAGTTCAAAACAAAGGCGCAATTCACTGTGTTGTTGAACTTTGCGCCCTGACCTTCACTGTAAATGAATTGCCATAGGTCATCTGTCTGTGCTGTATTCCTGAGGGATGGGGGGAAGCAACTTGCTGGGCTCAGACTGCAACAGAGCCCCAGACTTCCCACCAGTGCAGCTTTGTGCCCCTGATGCAACACTTTGCCCCTCTCACCAGATGACATGAGGTGCAGCAGAACACAGCAAAACAATGGACAGAAGTTCTCTTTTATGAGGTGTACAAAAGCAAAATAAAAGTTACATTATAAACTGCCACAGACACTGTCACGTGAATACCAGAGGCAGAGAGGTGACAGTACAAGCTCATATAGAGAATAAGCAGGCAGTTAATAAGAAATCCATCTCTCATGTGAAGGTTTATGTATTAACTGGCGTTTCAGCTACAAGAAGGTCCTTTTGGAACAGAGCTGAACTTTCACACGTCAAAACGCAAAGTCTGCTTTTTCCCTAAAAAGGGGACTTTAGCGTGAATTGTGAGAGGAAGCAGGTGCTAACGTCTCAGGCGTTGCTTAAGTTCTCAGAGCAGAAATAGGATAAAGGTGAACTCCCCTTCTGCTCAGCCGTTCTTTGAAATGTTTCCACATCTGCTTTATATTCTGATACCTGTTACATTAGGGTGCACCCCTTATTCTTACCTATCTCAATATAGAGTGCCCTGAGGTTAGAAGCACTATGGGTAGTGTATACAGACTGTACTTTGCACCCATGCTTGAGTCAGTCTGATGTATAGTTCAGCTCCTGTTCTGTGTGTCTGCATTGCCATGAGTCCCCTGTAGTGTTATAATCCCCCTAAAAAGCCTTCCCACTCCAACAAAATTATATCAGCCCCAATATTCCTCTGTGTTAAATATATAGCCACTACTCAATTTATTTCAGGTCACCTGGGAGCAAAAACGCAGCCCCAGCAGAGATAGTTAAACAGCTAAAGTGAAACCAACAGGTGGTTTATTTACCCTTAAGAAAGTTGAAAGGGAGACTTCTTCATTTTCATCCTGCCCGACCACTTTAAGCTTGAAAATAATTATTTCCAGAATAAATGGTAACGTAATATCAGGAAAGCTGAGTTGGTTGTTAGGCTCTTCTAGCCGAGCAACCAACTCAGATACGAGGCAGGTCGTTACTCCTTATTCTATGTTCTGATGTCTTATAAAAATCAGTTTATGTCAGTCTTCTGGCAGGAGGCTGCTCTAGACGCTCCGGGTTAATATTTGTCCTGTTAATGAGGTTTTTATAACTTTACCCTGTTTGGTTAAGGCAGTCAACGAGCGTGCAGTCATTCTGTAACTAGATTAGTGAATAAAGTCACATTCCTGCATTCAAACACCATTGTTGTACCCAGAAAAAAAAAAACAGGTCAGAGAGCCAAGCAAGCATTTCATGGACACTGGTTTCTAGGCGCACTGTTTCATAGCAACTTTCTGCCATATTTATATCTAGAAATTTAGAAGGTTAGTCGCAGCCAAAAGTGCATTGGGGATAAATGTTGCACGTATAAGAGCTATTTGCATGTAAAACACATTCCTTGAGCCTCCACAGTTGCACTAAGCTCCATTGCATCAGTCCTGCCTCTTCTATTAAATTTCGCACAAGTGCCATATTCAGAGCCAAGCCGGACCCCTCCCGTCTGCCTGTTTGATCTGGGGGGGTTTGGGCCCACCATGGCTGCTACATCAGGAGCCCACACACACACCCCCAAGGAGCAGGTCTGGGTTTTTTCCTGGTGTCCCATCAGCCAGTGGTGTAACTAGATATTACTGGGCCCCACAGCAATTTATTTTTCAGGACCCCAAAATGTTTAGTGGATGAATTGTTTTACCAATATCTATTGAAACTGTGTATGGGGCCCCTATACCTACTGGGACCCCTGCAGGGGCTGCTTTATCTATATGCCCCTACCACCGGCCCAGTCCTATCCTGCGAGTGCCTGCGAGAATGAGTGTGCACACATGCAATGGTGTCATGCAAGGGCTCCAGGGGACAAGGGCATGGAACAGGGGCAGGCAGATGAAAGAGGTAAGTTGCCATCACCCCCCACACCTTTGCACCCTAAGCATGTGTATCTCCTACTTACCCCTAGTTCCAGTCATGCCCCTTTTCACACATGAAGCTAACCCCACCTTCAGTGTGTCAGTAACTCCAGGGTTCCTACAGAGTCATAACCCTTCTCATACTTCCTTCTTTGCAAAGAATCCACGGGTCAGAATAGGTGTCATTGAATGTTTATATAAAATTAATGTAATCTCTGCTTTAAAATAGGGCACATGTCCCCTTTAAAGGAATTGTTCAGTATGCAAAATAAAAAATGTTTCTAATATAGTTAGTTAGCCAAAAATGTAATGTATAAAGGCTGGAGTGACTGGATGTATAACATAATAGCCAGAACACTACTTCCTGCTTTTCAGCTCTCTTGGCTTCCACTGATTGGTTACCAGGCAGTAACCAGAGTCTTGAAGGGAAGAGGCACATGGATCATAACTGTTGCTTTTGAATCTGAGCTGAATGCTGAGAATCAATTGAAAAGCAGGAAGTAGTGTTCTGGCTATTATGTTACACATCCAATCACTCCAGCCTTTATACATTACATTTTTGCCTAATTAACTATATTAGAAACATTTTTTATTTTGCACAGCCTATTTACCCAGTATTTATTTTTTATTTATTTTTTATTCCGAGTATCATATTTTGCACGTACAAGCTGCAGTTCCATTATAACTTACCTAAAACAGTGACTGATATGTGCCAGGCTGGATATGAAGCCAAAAGACTTGTGAGCACAGACCTTTTCGCTTGTGTTTCAGAACCATTTGTCGGGGGACTTTCTGTAAAAATGTAATGGTCAGTGGTTTAGTCCGAGGGCTGTGTGTTTAATCACATGACTGATGCTACTGAACTCCATTACTACAATTCCCATTAGCCCTTTCTAACTGTGACCATAAGCCTTTATAAGCTCCATGCATATTTGCACTGTCTCCATCTATTTGTAGTGAGAGTGGGACAGATTCTCCTCTAGGCCCAAGCAGGCCCAGTCCTCACTGAGTAGTAAGATTGGGAGAAAAAATGTTTACTTGAATCAAATGACATTTCCTGTAACTCGTTGCTGTGTCTTCTTCCTTCCTTTTTTGACATTCTAGCTATCTGTATGAATCATATTAACTAAGATTCAAATTTTTCGTCTTATGAAAGTCAAGTAGCTCAAACGTATAATACTGTATATTCTTATATTCATGAAAAAACAAACGGAAAATTACAATTCAGCGTTCAGCCAATTCAGAGTTCAGAGTGGTTCCCCTTTAAAGGAATTGTTCAGTATAAAAATAAAAACTAACTATATTAAAACCATTTTTTTTTATTTTGCAAAGCCTATCTATTTACCCAGATTTTATTTTTTACACTGAACTGTTCCTTTAAGTTAACTTTTGGGAGTAGATACTAATGGTCGAATTTTCGCCAGTGTCAGCTTCGCACAACGTGCACCAGTTCGCCAGGCGTTATGACTACGCCAATTCATTAATATGTGGATTTTTGTCATGGGCGCTGAACGCTGGCGACTTTTCACTCAAATTACTTTGGCAGTGTGAGCATTTCTTAGCGAAGATGCACTAGCATTCGTTTGTGCCTAGCCAAAATTAACTAGTGATCTTGCGCTTAGGGCGGTTAATTTAAAGTTGTAAATGGTGGAAATGCTTGAAGTTACCACTTTTTATTACAAATGTCCAGACAAGAGAGTTAATATAATGCTCTACACATGAGCCCACTGTAAATTGAATGTTCCATATGTTATGAAATGTCTGGAGAAAACCCAAAAAAAGTTTGTTAGGACTTTTGCAGGCAATTCCGCTTCAAAAAAAGGAAAAGTCGCCGGCGTTTTGGAACTTAAATGCATTTTCGGCACACAGGATATGATGTAAGTGACAGAAGATTGAGGAAGATCTGGCTTCTTTTTAGCACTTCGCCTGGTCTGAGGTGGCAAAGTCAACTCTGGCGAAAGAGGTAACGTTCATTAAAATCCGCACTTTTCTGAACTGGCGGAGTAACAACCTTTTGCAGGAACAAAAAGTCACATGGCGATAGAGTGGGAACAATCGCTAGCAACAGTCTCTTTTGCTATCGAATTGGCACCTGCGCCTGTTAGTGAATTGGTGATGTCCCTGCAGATGGCAACGCTGGCAAATTGTCACTAGCGTTAGCCACTTCGTCCTTTAGGGCTCTTACATAAGGCTGTCTTTACCTGTGCTCCCCTGCATTGCGCTTTCTTCCATTCAGCACAGAGGAGCGCAGGAGTAGACACAGTCAATTATTTTGAAGGGGGCTGTTAGTGCCAAACGCAGGTTGGGACCCATCATGTTGCATTTCACCTGCGTTCGGCGCTTACATGCATCTTTGTAAATGCAGCCCCTACTCCTGCGCTCCCCTGCGGCTGCTCGATAGAAAGCGCACTGCAGGGGAGCACAGGTAAAAACGGCCATGTGTAAGAGCCCTTAGTGAATCTACCCCTTAGTATTTTATAGACTGGCTAATTCTAAGCAACTTGTTTTTCATGATTTATTTTTTTTATAGTTTTTGAAATATTTGGTTTCCTCTTCTGACCTATTCATATTCTAGTCTTTTATTCAAATCCGTGCATGGTTGCTAGGGTAATTTGGACCCTTGCAACCAGATTTCTAAAATTGCAAACTGCAGAGTGCCATCCCGTCCCCCCAGTTTGGGGAGATTAGTCGCCCCGAAGAAGAGGAGATTTGTCGCCGGACGACTAATCTCCCCAAATCTGGCCGTGTATCTCTGCCCTAACTGACCATTATTAACACCGCATGAGTCCATCCCATGGACATGGCGTAAACTATCTCTTTCTATTCATCCTGTTTGTCATACTCACAAGAGTAGGGAGAGGAAACAGGACAGGAATGTGAGGGAAATAAAGGAGACAGAGGGGGATAAACTACCGAGAATTTTGCAGGGGAGGCAGCCAGAAGACATCAAAATAATGCTGATACCCATTATCTGCTGAGAAAAAGGGTGACACTGTGAGGTGCCCTCTGCAGCTGGCCACAATAAGGCCTGGGGAATGTTTACATTTAATAGCAGTTATGGAAATGACACCCTTTCACTTGTCACCAGGGCCTATAGAAGCCACAATGATCCTTGTGCTCACGTCCGTGCCCACATTGTGTCGGGCTGCAGCTGTGCAAAGAAGTTTTCTCTCCCAAAACTGGGGAATGAGGTAAACATTAACCCCCCCCAGCTGTAACTAAGGAGTTAAATTCATGCACCGAGCGGGTAAGTCGATTCGAAAAATGGAGTGTAAAATGCCTTTTTACTTGTACTTCGCACATTCCAGAGCAAGAAAATAAAAGCTCCACTTGTACGTGAGCACAAGCCGGGCCAGGGGGAAACTGAGCACTGCTGTTATCTCCCTATACAAACGCCAAACCTTATTTTATTGCATTTTTGTTCTCTGGTGATTGCTATAGAGATCCCAGCAGTGCAAGTTCCAGCGCCCAGTCTCAAGTACTTGGCGGCTTCAGAAGAGCAGATTTTCTTGATTAATAACAAAGGGTTTTGTTGGGATCAGAGCTGTTTCCCACCATCTCTATGCAAACCCAGCAACACAAACTGTGTACATTAGCATTTCAAGGAGCTTCTTAATAGTGATGGCAAGAAAAGCGACTCTCGATGGGTGAAATCCATTTTGTCCTCTCTGGTGACATCTGGTCTAACTTTTAAAGCCAGAAAGGAAACCAGAGAATGCCATTGAAGCTTTTGATTTACTGTATTGGCACTTGTGAAGATGTTCCTGAATCCGAGCACAAGGGGTGGGGGGGGAAGGGCCCCGGAGCCTCAGTGTTTACTCATGAATGTGAAAGCGCAAATATCCCGCCTTTCCCACAATATACACAGACTCCTGGAACCTTCACCTTGATTGATCTGTAACCGTTTGTGCCACCTGTGTGTTCCAGTCTATCTCTCACCGACATCACAGGGACATTCTCATTTAGTGCCCCAATCTGATAAAAGCTCTACGAACAATGTGCAAAATTAGGAAAGAAAATGTGAAAAGCTGCCATTAGTTTTTTTTCCTCCAAACTATTTTTCTATTTGGACATGCAGCATGTTTCAGTACATATAAAAAATGTGTATTATGTGAAAAAGTGACTGTAATATATTTTTATTTTATTATATTACTGCAGTGTACAAGTAGCAGAAGCATGTTGCCACAAGTGTCTTTTTTTTGGAATTCCAGCATATCAGCAGGCAACTACAAGCAGCAAGCAGGCTAACTACCGCCTGTGTTGGTAAATCCTGCCCAGTGAGTGCCCAGAGACACAGGTCCTTGTACTCCAGGTCTTCAGCAGTGCTGTATTCATGAGGAGCAGGCTGGAGGAGGCACGAAAGAAACATTGGATTGACCCACTGGCTGGCCCGGATTAAGAAACGGGGTGCCCCTAGGTCATCTCTGCTCATCTCCCCCTCTCCATCCGCGTCCCCCTCCCCGTCTCCCTCCCCTTCCCCCTCAGCGTCTCTCTCCCCTCCCTGTCCACCTCCCCTTCTGCTTCCCCTTCAGCTTTTGCTTCCCCCTCCGCGTCCCCCTCCCAGTCCGCATCCCCTTCTCCTTCCCACTCCGCATCTCTCTCCCCTTCCCCTCCCCTTCTGCTTCCCCCTCCGCGTCTCTCTTCCCCTCCCCGTCCACATCCCCTTCTGCTTCCCCATCAGCTTCTACTTCCCCGTCCAGTCTCTCTCCCCTTCCCGTCCACGTCTCCCTCCCCTTCCCCCCTCAGCGTCCCTCTCCCCTTCCCATCCGCCTCTTCTTCTGCTTCCCCCTCCACATCTCTCTCCCCTTCCCCTCTGTCTCCCCTTCTGCTTCCCCCTCCGTGTCTCCCTCCCCTTCCGCCTCCCCCTTCTGCTTCCCCCTTAGCTTCTGCTTCCCCCTTACAGTTCTCCAGGTTTGTGGGTTGCGGTTCGGGTCACGGGTCTTCTCAATAGCGAGTTTTACTCCTTTTTTTCTGATCACGCCTACTTCCTGTTTACAATGATGTCACTTCCGGTTTACAATGACAGCACTTCCTGTTTCTTGATGGTCAGCAGGTCACGGATCAGATTGCGGGAAAGGTACTTACGGGTTGGGTAGCCGGTCCAAGCAGTAAGTTTGCGGGTCCGGGTCGTGGGTCGGGTTCGGGTTTAACAAATTGGTTCCGCGCAGGACTCTTTCAATATCTACTACTTTCAATATCACCTCCTGCAGGTTAATTCCAAAGCTCCCTAGTGGCCTGTACTTGGTGCCTTGCAGCTTCTTCTGAAAACTAGAAGTAATCAGTGCTATGGTATAAGTCACAGAAGAATGGAATGTGTATTGATACAAGTACCATTATGAATAGCATTTAAATGTGTTCAATTGTGCATGCAACTCTGTCTTTTGCCCCTGTGCTGGTAATTGTGAATGCGCTCCACTAACTGACTTACATTTCTTACTTGGCATTTAATATTTAACAAAAGGGGAATGTAATTTCCTAACCTTTCCATAAGAGAGTCCATGGTCTCAGCTGTGCCTACAGAACACCAGATTCATTTCTAATTTAGATATTTTATGATACTGAGTCACTCACATACACGTTCTAGTGCTGTACTTATGAAATACTTTGAATTGCCCACTCAGTGGCCCCTAGTTATTAAATAAGAAGGTGTAGTGGTCATTTAATATTTCAGTTAGTGCACATTAGCAAATTTGATAAAATTAAGTGGGGACATTTTAATGGCCGATCTCCTTCCCACAGTGCCTTATTGTCCCTCGCTGTGAATCACCGTGGGTAAGATTTGTAGCGTTTCCATCCAACTAATAAACATTCAGTTCTTTATAGAATTAATCAGGCAAATTGAAAATAGGAGAAGATAAAATCAGGCAACTGTAGGGGAAAAATCTGATTTTATGCAAATGAAAAGAGTTATTTCTCTGTTAAATTCTTTGTTCATATTAACAAGGATTCCCTGATAATCTAATTTCAGATCTTAAAGTTTCACTGAACTATTTTATGCATGAACAAAAGTTGCTTGTTATGTACCTCATATGATTGAATTAGATAATCACCTCTAGTTTAGTTCCCCCTATAGTGTATAGGATGTGAAACCTAGCTTTCAGAGTAGTTATTCCCTGGAGATGGTACAGTCCTGTTATATTTGTATAATTAGCAAGTGCTGCATCTCACCTGGAATGGGTTAGATCTCACCCCCTAGGGACCCAAATGTATAGAGATGTGTCTCCTGTAAGCAGTGAAGGTGGTGCAGACTCTCGAAAGATGAGTAACCCATTGCTGCTGAATTCCCCACCACTAATTTATAGCGGGACTGTATTACACATCTATCTATAAGTGCCACTGATATACACTGCAGGGATGCGCCAAATCCACTATTTTGGATTCAGCTGAACCCCGAAGCCTTTGCAAAAGATCCGGGAGAATACCAAACAAATCCTAATTGGCATATGCAATTAGGGGCGGAAAGGAAAAAACATTTTTTACTGCCTTGTTTTGTGTGAAAATTTGCATATGCAAATTAGGATTTGGTTCGGCAGGACAGAAGGATTCAACCGAATCCTGCCGAAAAAAGGCTGAATCCTGGCCGAATCCTGAACCGAATCCTGGATTCGTTGCCTCCCTGACACACTGTGAGTCAAACTACATCACACCAATATACACCTCCATTGTAACTGAGGAGTCTCTAATGTATACCATGCTCTTTAAAGTGGACCTGTCCACCCAGACACAAAATCTGTATAATAAAAGTCCTTTTCAAATGAAACATGAAATTCAATTTCTATTTTTTTAAAGCATTTAATAGCTGTTGTAAGCCCATTTAAAAATCTCAGCTGTCAATCAAATATTGCCTGCCCCTCTCTATGCCTTAAACATAGAGACGGGCAGACAATTACTTTTACTTTCCATTCAGCACTTCTTAGATGTCACTGCTCTCCCCACATTCCCCCGTTCTCTTTACCATTTAATTGTGTAACCAGTACACGGGGATGGACATCGGGTCCCCCATTCTGGTGCACAAACAAGATTCTAAGATGATACAAGGCTTGTCTTAAAGGGATACTGTCATGGGGAAAAAAACTTTTTCAAAATGAATCAGTTAATAGTGCTACTCCAGCAGAATTCTGCACTGAAATACATTTCTCAAAAGAGCAAAAAGATTTTTTTATATTCAATTTTGAAATCTGACATGGGGCTAGACATATTGTCAGTTTCCCAGCTGCCCCTGGTCATGTGACCTGTGCCTGCACGTTAGGAGAGAAATGCTTTCTGGCAGGCTGCTGTTTTTCCTTCTCAATGTAACCGAATGTGTCTCAGTGGGACATGGGTTTTTACTATTGAGTGTTGTTCTTAGATCTACCAGGCAGCTGTTATCTTGTGTTAGGGAGCTGCTATCTGGTTACCTTCCCATTGTTCTTTTGTTTGGCTGCTGGGGGGGAAAAGGGGGGGTGATATCACTCCAACTTGCAGTACAGCAGTAAAGAGTGATTGAAGTTTATCAGAGCACAAGCCACATGACTGGAGGCAGCTGGGAAATTGACAAAATGTCTAGCCCCATGTCAGATTTCAAAATTGAATATAAAAAAATCTGTTTGCTCTTTTGAGAAATGGATTTCATTGCAGAATTCTGCTGGAGCAACACTATTAACTGATTCATTTGGAAAAAAAACTTTTTTCCCATGACAGTATCCCTTTAATAACAGTGTCCACAAAATGGCTCCTGCCTGCTTGTTATAATTATGAGTTCCCAGACTGAAGGAAACACTATATAAATTATTCAAATAATTTATATAGTGTAATTAAAGTTTATTTTGCTTGACTAATGTGATAAAATAGGATTTTGGATAATTGTTTTGGGTGACTGGTCCCCTTTAAGTGAGCTGTTATTCCCAATATCCTGATTTCTTTGTAAAAGACAATGCAAGATGCACGTGAATGTGTCCACTGTACTATGTGGTCCTTAGACATTTTTCTTCTAGACTCCCCTATGATATCTAAATGATCCCAAACAGCATTGGGCTGGAGGGTCCAAGCTCACTTGAGCTGCCGTATCAGGGGCTGGCACACCCCCTGGCTCCCCACTACTCCCAAGGCCCCACCAGTGCATACCTACTTATTTCTTCATACGGCCAGAGATTGTGGCAAGGGAGAGGTCAGGGAGTATCTTAGGTAGCCATGAAGATTGAGTCTGGTCCGCTCGGGACCATGAGGTCTGGCACTGAGCCCAAATCAGATTTTGGACCCATGAATATACAATCAGCCTACTGATTTGCTCAGTTCATTTGCACCTCTTAGCACGTTTCGATTTCGGACCACCCCAAAATCCCACGTCAAATGCCAACCACTAACTGCACAACTCTCCCCCACTCCCAATGCTCATTACAGGCAGAGGCTATCCACTTGCACCAGAAGAACTTGATATCCTGACCATCACTGGTGGCACTGTCTATCAATAAAGATGAATGAAGAACAGTTAACTGTAGGGGTCATTTACTTTGACCCCAGACACAGAGAGAAAAGCCATTGGGGACCAACAAGACCGAGCTCTAGCAGATGTGTCCCGGTGGGGCAGTCTGACCCTGGTGCTTTTGCACTTGCATCCTGGGTCAAAGTAAATGACCCCTATAGTCAAGTGTTCTTTATTCGTCTCTATTAATAGACTCTAAGTACAGCAGTGCCACCAGTGATGGTATCAAGCTGCTGTCAGGCACAAGGGGAATGGCATGCAGCACAGCAGTTTGTGACCCCTGTTGCTGCAGTTCAGCATTAGGGATGTAGCGAACTGCCGTTTTGGTGTTCGCGAACGCCGTTCGCGAACACCGGCAAAAATGCGAACAGTTCGCGAACTTCGAACACCCGCAAAATCGTTCGATTCGAACGATCAAAGGATTTTAATCGTTCGATCGAAGGATTTTCGTTCAAATCGAACGATCGAAGCCATTCGATCGAATGCTTTTCATTCGATCGAATGCTTACAATCGTTCGAACGAATGGAAATCGTTCGATTTTAGTGGTCGAAGGAATCGAATGGTCGAATGGTCGAACGATTTTTATTCGAATCGAACGCGAACTCAAATTGGCGAACGTCGCGCGACGTTCGCGAACATTCGGCGGACGCAAACAGTTGAAGTTCGCGCAAACTAGTTCGCCGGCGAACAGTTCGCTACATCCCTATTCAGCATCTCTTTGCCTGTAAATCTAAGACACAGATTTCTCCCCTGCAGATAAGTGAATGTTTTTCATGTTATTAGTATCATTATCATTATTAGCAGAACTGTTGGCAGCAAAGATTCCAATTCCAAGATTTCTGCTGCAGAAACACAGACATAATAAGAATATTTTTGGTGCAAGTAGTTTAACTTTCTCTGTATAGTTTTCAGTAACTTGTTTGATCTATATTTGTAGCGGTATCTAGAGGCACCGACACATAACACCTTGGCTTTCTGTTTCCATTCACTACTATTCTTAGAATTCTAACCACATCCTTTAAGGGAAATTATCAAGTAAAAATAAAAAGAGGTCATTTTCTTATTTAGTATAAGTCAACCTTTTTCTTTTATCCTCTTTAAAAAGGAAGCTGACGTTCAGATGAGCATTTAGCATGGTTTAAATATCAATATTTTTTTAAATTTTTTTGGGGGGGTTGTTTTTTCCTTGTTTATCGTCGTTATGGAATTGTTTGCCTTTCTGTTGTATTTTTGGGTCTGCAATACCCAACAAACGGGGTGTAAAGTATGGCTGATTTCTTTTTTTTTTTTTTAGCTCTTATCACTCCTGGTATAATGAGATCCGGTCACTGTATAAAGGTTTGGGACCTGTTATCCAGAATGCTCGGGACCTGGAGTTTTCCAGATAATGGATCTTTCTGTAATTTGGATCTTCATACCTTAAGTCTACTAGAAAATCATGCAAACATTAAATAACCCCAATAGGCTAATTTTGCTTCCAATAAGGATTAATTTTATCTTAGTTTGGATCAAGCACAAAGTAGTGTTTTATTATTACAGAGAAAAGGGAAATATTTTTTAAAAAATTTGATTATTTGGATAAAATGGAATCTATGGGGGAGATAACGGATAACGGATTTTCAGATAACGGATCCCATACCTATATATAGATCTATGCACTGCATGTACTGCCTCTGTTTTGGTGGATATTAGAAAGTGATTCAATGAGCAAGAAGGGAGTAAATAAACACATTGTTCCCCACATGCACGGCTTAATACAATAAATATAATTATACCTTCTATAATAGGTGAAAATACACTATTCCAATGTCCTTTCAATCTGTCTAACTTGAGACTCAGAGAAAGCAAGCCAATAAGCTATGAAGGAAGAGACATGTTTTACTACACTCAAACAGAAATTTGGGTCTGTAAAAATAGCTCTTCCTCATTGAGTAGGAGAGACAGATGTGGCTATAGCAATTAAGGTAAATCGAAAATTGAGTTTGCAGAAAAGTCACATTGAGAATCAGATACAAGAGAAAGGACCAAAGGAAGAATTTAAAGTAGGCTACAGTATATAGGAATACATAGCAGAAGCAGAGGGCTGTCCAGATGAGTAGAATTATCTGTAGGAGTGATGAGTAAATATTCTGTAAAATGTTTGCTGGCATCATCCACTGCTTACCTTAAGTCAAGTAGAAAGGAGTGGGGATAACAGAGCACATATTAGGTGCTGGTTGTCATAATTGCATCTGTATGACATTATTATTCTCAGCTAACAAACGGCCGTATAACCCGGCTCACGTCAAGAAGATGATTCAAAGATTCAATGATTTTATTTTGTCCAGATATTATTGTGTTTCCAGTATCAACCCCTGAAAAATCAGCATAGGGCTTTCATATGCCTTTTTCTCTAGGAAAGGGGTAACTTTTTACTATATTGAGAGGAGATTGAATAGGGATCATGGGGGCAAATTCACTAAACTCCCGAAATTATCCAGCGACGGCTTCGCTCACATCGCCACACTTCACTAGGCAAAAAATTGGCCAGGACAACACTAATTCACTAAAATGCGAAGTTGCGTCCAGGGCGAAGTTTCGCTAGCGTTAATTTGGCAAGCAAATCAAAGTTGCACTAGCGTTGGCTAATTTGCATACGACGGGAAGTTAAATTTCAACGGACGTATATGTTGCAGCAAATACATTACATTACACAAGCCCAGGGAAGCTTAATAAAATAGAGTTGTTATATTGCCCTACACATGAGCCCAGTGTATAGTTTATGTGCCATATGTTAGGAAATGTAGGGGGGAAGCCGGGTACCCTAAAAAAAATTTCGATCTTTTGCAGCCTATCACCCTGAAAAATGGAAAAGTCGCCAGCGTTTTTTGGGACTTAGAAAAGGAATTCCTTTCTACTATATTGCACTTCACCTGGTCTGAGGTGGCGAAGGCAAGTCTGGCGCAAGAAGTAACGTTTATTAAAATCCGCATCTTAGTCAATTTGTGTAGTTACATCCATTCTCCAAAGCAAAAATTCACCTGCCGTTAGAGTGCAAAGTAGCGATACAGTCTATCGACTTCGCTAGTGAATTTATGCCAGTGACTGTTAGTAAATCGGCGAAGTCCCGAAATTACGTCATGCTGGCAAATTTTCACCAGCGTTAGTCACTTCGCCCTTTGGTAAATTTGCCCCATGGTTGGAATTGGACTTGAAATTAAATCTTTCATTAAACATTGAAATTTAAATCTTTACCCAACACCACAGGCTTCAAAGGGGTTGTTCACCTTCAAATTAAGATTTAGTATGATGTAGAGAGTGATAATCTGAGACAATTTGCAATTGGTATTCATTTTTTATTATTTGGGGGTTTTTGAGTTATTGAACTTTTTTTATTGAGCAGCTCTCCAGTTTGTAAATTACCGCAGCGACCATACACTGATTTGAATTGGAGACTGGAATATGAATAGGAGAGGGCCTAAATATAAAGACGTGTAATAAAAAGTAGCAATAACCAAAAATTTGTAGCTTTACCGAGCATTTGGTTTTTAGATGGGGTCAGCGACCCCCCATTTGAAAGTTTTAAAAAAAATCAGAAGAAGAAGGCAAAAAATACAAAAACTAGAATAGATAAAAAATGAAGGCCAATTGAAAAGTTGCTTAGAATACCTTACTAAAAGGTAACTTAAAGGTGAATGACCCCTTTTAGGCTACCCATTTTTGCTAGCTACATTAAACTGAAAAGTTATATTCTTACAGCAGAAGATATAGCTTCATTGAAACCCAACGTCAGCAAGCTGTTTGGTCCTCAATATGAAATCACTGTTTTTTCAAGAACGGTCCCTAAAAAACATTCCACAAATATCCCCTTGTGTACTGTATGTTTGAGGGTTTTCCTCATCTGGAAGCCTTTTTCATAGAAAGAAGATTTGTCTGCAACAAACAGTGACTATAGCAACAAACAAGCTGATATCCTATTCATATTTATTATATTGGCTGACAGTCACAAAAACTGCCCAGTGGGAATCTTTAGGTCTCCATGAGATCACATATTAAAGACAATTATACTGTATTGCTTCTTACAAAAAAGTTTTCACAATATCCTAATGAGTAGGCCCAGGAATCAAAGCATGCCACAATTAAAAGTATACATGGATCCTATATTCACAAACTAAAATGTCATAAGATGCCAAGTCAAGTAGAGAACAGTTTTTATAGCATTTGCACAGGTATGGGATCCATTATCCAGAAACCCCATTAAGCTTCGAATTATTATCTCCCGTTGACTCCATTTTATCCCAATAATCCAAATTTTTTAAAATGATATTCTTTTTCTCTGTAGTAATGATAAAACAGCAGCTTGTACTTGATCCCAACTAAGATATAAATAATCCTTATTGGGGGAAAAAACAGTCTATTGGGTTTATTTAATATTTACATGATTTTCTAGTAGATCAAAATGACGGAAATATCTATTACCCGGAAAACCCCAGGTTTCCAAGCATTCTGCATAACATATCCCATACCTGTAATATCTAGTGATGGGCGAATTTATTGTCCAGGCATGTATTTGCGGCAAATTTCCGCAATTCGTCGCCTGTGAATATTTTTGTAAAACTGTTGCAAAAATTCACAGTGGGAAAATTCGCTGCAACAAAAAAAAAATTGTCATGCGTCACAATTGTCGCAAGCATAAAAAATTGTCAAAATTCTTCAGACGCCCATTGACTTTAATGTATTTGGTCACGTGTATAAAAAATGGCCGTTCATGTCAAAATTGTTGTGCGTCAAAATAATTTTGACTCCCATTGACTTCAATGCGTTACGCAAATTATTCTCTGTTTCGAGAATTTTTCTGGAGATATGCGAATTTTTGAACGACGCAAAGCGGGAAAGATTTGCCCATCACTAGTTATATCTACCATTGTTATAATTGCCCCCATTGCTTTTCCAATTAGAGGCATAAAACGATAAATGTGTAGAAGCAAAGAAACGCCACCAGCTAGTGTTTCAGGCATAAATATTGAACATTTTGCTGAATATCTGCTGTATTTTTCTTTTAGGATTTGGATTAGGAGTTTAGCCTGTTCTGATTAACCATCCAGGCAGCCTCAAAGTCATTTCCATAGTATTGTATACAAGCAAGAATATATAGAAAAACTTTCTGATAATTAAAGAAATTGCAAAGATACAACAAGCTTTGATTTGACACCAAAAAATGTAATACAGGCATGGGACCTATAATCCAGAATGCTTGAGAACTGGGGTTTTTCCGAATAAGGGGTCTTTCCGTAACTTGGATCTTCATACCTTATGTCTACTAAAAAATAATTTAAACATTAATTAAACCCAATAGGATTACTTTGCTTCTAATATGGATTCATTTTATCTTCTTTGGGATCAAGTACAAGCTACTGTTTTATTATTACAGAGAAAAAGCAAATGATTTTTAAAAAATTTGGATTGATTGGATAAAATGGGGACTATGGTAGAAGTCCTTTTTGTAATCCAGAGCTTTGTGGATAACAAGTTTCCAGACAACAGATCCCATACCTGTAAAATGATTGTAGGAAACGCACAAATGATGGTTTATGGATAGTTACGGGAGGTTAATATGACAGATTCCATTGGTATGAATAGAAGATAGAACTATACATTGATGATATTATTCTTCTACAGCAAATAGTCCCGTTTATTGTTACATCGATTCTATTTGCCGGACATGGAGCACTTAAGTAATAGCTGAAAAGATTGGTCAAGGTTTTGAAACCCCATACCTACTAAACATTTTGCATCTTTAATTACTTATTGAAGTGTTTGAACAATGCTTATTACCCAGCATATCCATCTAGGTTAGTGGCCATAGACGCAAAGATCCGCTCGTTTGGTGACATCGCCAAACGAGCCTATCTTTCCCTGACAAGCATGGCTATATCGGGGGTGATCTGAACGGCCGTATGGCCGAACAATCCGATTACGATGTGCATTGGGCTCCGGCGGATCAAAATCAAACCTGTCTGATCGATCAAACGACCAGTCTCTGCTGGACAAAAGATGTCGGCACTCTCCACACACGATCTGAAAATCGTACGAATCCTCAATTCATACGATAGGATCTGTGCATCTATGGCCAGCTTTAGAAACGTTCCCATTACAGGATGAGCCCAGGCCAGTGATATCTCTCACCCAATGAAGCCTCAAGTCTGGTGGTCAGTGATAAGAATTTTTAATTTCCTTTCAGAAATGTTATTCGGTTAAAATGTTACACGTGTTCCTATTGGGCTCTTGATCCCCTTCCCAAACATACCCAAGATGTATTTATTAATGAATGTATTCTCGCAGCCTAATCTAAACGGGAGAAACAGCAACAGAAGAGGAATTTCAGTTGATGAAAAGAGCGGGAGAGCCAGAGAATAGAGCACATTCAGGTGGTAAAGTGGCCCTTTTCCAATCCCACACGGACAAATTACAGAGATAGTTTATTAGAGCACGGAATTTATTTGCAAGGCGGCAAAGAGATTTATCAATGGGGAATAAACTCCAATTAAAAACTGCCATCTTTTGTCATGTTTCTTTCTGGCGATTCCAGCTTCTAATGGAGAGGAAGTTTGGAGCACAAAGTTTCGTAGGATGAAACAGGTACGACAACAAAAGTAGTTTGACACACACACAAAAAGAGAGAATCGACAGGCAAGATTAAAAGCAAACTAAATCCTGCCAGCTCGTACCTCTTTAGACCATCTGTGCTGCATCGCTCTCAGGTCTTTTACATTGGTCATCATGGGAACAAAATGAAAGGCAGATTCCAGCAGTTTTTTTTCCCCTTCTATTCACTATTCATCCAGGGCCCCATATGGAACCAGCCAACTGCTGTGTTAAATCAGGGCCTTTTCCCAGAATTGACATGGTAATGAAGTCACAGAAAAGGCCTCCATAGGTATTCCCCTCTCCAACAAATCCAGCCTTTTCACTCCATTCAGATCCTAAAATTATCTCATAACATTACAACATCTGTGAGCTGTGTTTTTGCCTTTTTAGAGTCTGGTTTGTTTTATAACCCTCCCATGCCTTACAAACTGGTTAACACAAGTATTACACCAAAAAAATTAAATTTGCTCCCCTCCCATGCTGTAATCACACTTCCATTAGTGTTCATTTAAACTGTGCCCTTTGTTTTTAATTGGCTTTTAAACAGCCCACATCTTTCCCCGCTGTACCATGTTTAATTGCCTCGGCACTTTCTGACAGTATCGGTATTCAGTTAAACAGAGGGAGAGCCTTGTGTTTCAATAGGTTTAATGCCATAATACTGTAATACCATTGCACAGAAGACTATTTCACCACGACCCCTGCTTATAGATATATATTTGTTATTAAAGGGGTTGCTCACCTTTAAAATCACTTTTAGAATGACGTAGAGAGTGATATTCTGGGACGAATTGCAATTGGTTTTATTTTTTTATAATTCGTTGTTTTCTCTCCAGTTTGCAATTCCTCTTAAATAAGAGACTGGAATATGAATGGGAGGGCTTGTATAGAACAGTGAGTAAGAAAAAGTAGCATTTGTTTTTAGATTTGTTTTAGACTCCCCCATTTGAAAGCTGGAAGTGTCATCAGAAGAAGGCAAATAATCCAAAAACTATAAAAAATGAAGGTCAGTGGAGAAGTTGCTTAGAATTAGCCATTCTATAACATACTAAAAGGTTTAAACTATGCAGTTATAACAGGTGATTTTGATGCTGGAGTATGATTTTTGTAAGCAAATCTGTGGCAGGCACTCAAATAAAGGCAATCTTCCATTAAGTTGTAGAAATCAAGTAAAAAAGATTTATTATGTTCTCTGCCTTATGCTGGGGCAGATTTACTAAGCTCGAGGGAATGGTTCATTGGCAAAAAGTTTGAATTTCAAAGTAAATTTTTGGGTACTTTGACCATCTAATAGGCTATATTCGACCTCGATTCGAACGATTCGAAGTAAAAATTGTTCGACTATTCAACCATTTGATAATCAAAGTACTGTCTCTTTAAAAAAAAACTTCAACTTCATACTTCACCAAATTAAAGCTACCGAAGTGCAATGTTAGACTATGGGGACCTTCCACAGCACTTTTCTAAGTTTTTTTTTGGTCGAATAAAAATCGTTCGATCGATCGCTAAAAATTGTTCGATTGAACGATTTCTATTCGATCGTTCGATCAATCGAATATGCTAAAAATCCCTCAAAATTCGAAATCGAGGGATTTCAATTCGATGGTCGAATTTCGAGGCATGCGCAAGCGGTGGCGGGCGTGTAGTCGGGCGGGATTGCCTAGGGCACCCAGCCGACTTGGCCCGGCACTGGAACCCCCATTTCATCATGGTCTCTGTGCTGTCTCAGAGACCAGAAATACTACAACTCTAACTGTAACAGGAAGAAGTGTGTAAGCAAAAGAGACAACTTTGTCTGTTAATTGGCTCATGTGACCTAAGAAGTATAGTTTGTTGGTATGTTTGTGAGTACAGTGAATCGTACGATCCCAGGGGGCGGCCCTTATTTTTTAAAATGGCAATTTTCTATTTATAATTACCCAATGGCACATACTACTAAAAAAGTATATTATTATGAAAATGGTTTATTTACATGAAGCAGGGTTTTACATATGAGCTGTTTTATGCAATATCTTTTTATAGAGACCTACATTGTTTGAGGGGTATAGTTTTCCTTTAAGAATGTGCAAAATACTGATGCAAATCAGCAGAGGGGCCATTAACGTTTGCAAGTGCACTGAGAAACGTACAATTACGAACACGAATCGCTATGTTTTTATTGTCGTTTTTTCAAGAATTCCTGTTTGATTGTAGTCTCAAGGGAGCATAGAACTCAAGTGCACGTGCATTTTGCAGCAAATTGGACTCAGTTGCGCCAAAGTTGACCTGCCATCATATCCAGTTGGCGGAGTGATGTTTGCGCCTGATTCTTTAGACGCATGTGTGCTGCCCATATTTATGCTGAGCACAAAGGGAACCCTAACGCTACCGACTGGTCAAGAGGTGGCACTCGCTCTAGGGTACATCAATAGGCTGAACAGAAAGCTGAAAGGAATTGGCACCAAGCACAACTACACAGAAGTGGACGGGGTGTATTTTGATGCAAGTATGGGATCTGTTATCTGGAATATACAGCAAGTAAAACAGGGCTATCCAGCACTCAGAGGAATCCACAGGGCCAAGTGAATAAGTTAAAAAATAGGTCTTTATTAATCAAAGTTAAAAGTGTACATGCATCTCCATAGGCCCTACGTGTTTCGTACCCCCAAGGTACTTAATCAAGGGCTGAGATCTCACCCACAGGAAATGAGCTTTTATATAAAAAACAACCAATAATAAAAAGAAAAAAAGAGAAAGACAGTTCTTAAAGAGACATTATCTGTTATCTGAAACCCCATTATCCAGAAGGCTGTGAATTACAGAAAGGCTGTCTCCAAATTATAATTTTTAAAATGATTTCCTTTTTCTCTGTGATAAAACAGTATCTTATACTTGATCCCAACTAAGATATAATTAGTCCTTAGTCCTTAATTAGTTTAAATTATTTTCTAGTAGACTTAAGGTATGAAGATCCAAATTACAGAAAGATCCATTATCCAGAAAACCCCAGGTCACAAGCATACTTGTGCTTGTTCAAATCACTGTGGGGGGTGGGGGAGTGTGGGAGTGCAACTGCACTTGCAGTCGTAAATGGCCCCTTATGTTTCTTTTACACAAAATTCTACGTTTTTTTTACCAAGAATTCCAGCTAGATTGCAGGTGTCCGTTAAATTGTCCATTGCAATTTGCTCATGATGCCAAAATATGGACAAAAATTAGCATCAATTCACCAGGCTTTTCATTTATACTTTTGCTGGTTTCAGGACTTACCACTGCCAGGTCAGATTTATAGATGTTTCTAAGAATGAGTCGTGTTCCCTGGTAGTGCTATCTAAAGTTGCCTCACAAGGAAACTTTGGGCGTCATCAGAAAATGAAGCACTCCAAGTGCCATCCCGCTGGCGATTTAGATTCTAACCGGGGGGAAGGCTTTTTGGGGAGATTAGTCACCCGAAGAAGAGACGATTAGTCACCGGGTGACGAAATCTCCCTGAATCTTTGCGCGTGAACTGTCAGATACAAGTAGAATTCTATTGTTTCTACCTTTATATCTGACAGTCCAGCTCTACACGTGTGTATTGAAACAAACAATCTTTCCTGGAACGATCTTTTCCAGGAAAGATCGTAATTGTTACATCTATGGCCACCTTAAAGTATGATATGGCAAATATATCTTTCCTGTGTTACAAATAACCCATCAAACATAAATAACACACACCTTTTTTTGTTGTTCTTTGAATTTCTAAGAAGACCTAATCACTTGATTATCCTCCCTGTGATAATATAATTGTGTACAAGGCATAAAAATGGATGGAGTGTATTCATGTCCCAACATTGATCAGTGGGAGATGGAGTTAGGTTTGGTCTTTAAGCACTGCTAGCAGATTAAGTCTTCTTGTTTTTCCAATATCTTTCCATCTGTGTCTCAACCTCCAGCACCAGTTCAAAGGATGTTGTAATCTGCTTCCAGGACTGGAGACAGTGGGGATTCGGAGGAACCAGTGAACTCAATCACAATGCAGAACAAAGTCCGCTCATTGCCTCTGACCTCTGGGCTGAAGCATTTGTAAAACCATCGGTATCTGCCCAGGAAGGAATAACAGTATGGTAAACTGGTGCAATTCAACAAGAGAATTATTCAAATGAGCGCAATTGTCAAATTTGTGTGCACTGATGGGAGATAAAGAGGGAGATCTACTACATTTCACTGACCTGACCCGACCTGACCTCTTTCTTGCCAATTGTGTTCATTAGCCGAGTATGTTGGACGGCTCCAGTGAGTTAGGATCTCATTGCTAAAGTAACACAGATGTGTTTATTGCAAGAAAAATCTTTGCATATGTTGCGTTTTTTTTCCTTTAAATTTCCTTTTTATGTAAACATAAATATGGTATATTTTTTTAAAAATGGCTTCACAGCCTAGGACGGTAGAAACATTCTTGTTTTACAATAAGAAAAAAGTTATCATTCCTCCAAACCTTATGGATAACTTCATACAATTAATATATTTTATATTATATTAATATATTAATTATATTAAAATATATTTTAATATATATATTTTTTTTTTTTTTTTTAAGTTGTGTATAAAAGCAGAATATGGGTTTCAATGAAATATATTTTCAACAGGAATATGACCTTCTTGTTTAAATGTGGCCCAATTACTTGTTGTTGAAAAGCAGCTATTAACTATGAAGCTAACGCCGCAACCATATAATGTCCCATAATTCATTGTTGTGCGGTATGGCATCATATACAGGAATGGGATCTGTTATCCGGAAACCCATCTCCAGATTACGGGAAGGTCATCTCCCATAGACTCTATTTTAATCAAAAAATTCAACATTCTAAAATATATTTCCTTTCTCTGTAATAATAAAACAGTAGCTTGTACTTGATCCCTACTAAGATATAATAAATCCTTATTGGAGGCAGCACAATCCTATTGGGTTCAATTAATGCTTACGTGATTTTTTAGTAAACTTAAGGTATCGAGATCCAAATTATGGAAAGACCCCTTATGCGAAAAACCCCAGGTCACGAACATTCCGGATAGCATAGGTCCCATACCTGTAGTCATTAGTAGGCCTGTTTATTCAAATTTTTATGTCGAATTTTAGTGGTATTAGACGTTTTTGAAACCATGAATAAACTCATTGGGGCAGATTTACTAAAGGGCGAAGTGACCATCGTTATCAGAAATTCGCCAGCAATCCCATTCGCAGGCTCATTGCCAATTTAGTTACAGGCGTAGAGACCATCTCTAGCGCAGTTTCACGTCCTATCGCCAGGCGAATTTTCACTCAGGCGAACGATTGTTACTACACAGATTCACTGAAGTGCGAATTTTATACAACGTTACCTCTTTCGCCAGAATTTCCTTTGTCACCTTAGACCGACGAACTGATAAGATGAAGCTTCGTCCTCCTCAATCTTATATCAGTGACATCATATCCTGTATCCCGAAAACTCATAAAAGTTCTAATAAACAATGGTTTTCAAATAGTACACTTCAAGCGTAAGTGTACTAATGCAGTTTCACTAGGCAAAATTGAACGCTAGCAAAAGATTGCTCACGCTGACGAATTAACGCTAGGAAAACGCAACTTCTGAGACGCAACTTTGCATTTTAGTGAATTAGCGTAATGAATTTACCCCTGATGAAGTGCCGCAAAGTGTGGCGAATCGTTGGATGGGGAAAATTGCCTTTTAGTGAATTTGCCCCAAAGTCTTTAAAACCACAAGTGCCATGAAAGTTACTAAAAGATCCAAATATAAAAAGAACGAAAGGTTAATAAACGCTGAACGATGCGCTAAAGGATACAAAATCTCTAAAACCCCTAAAAATTATAGTTTTTCGGATAATTACTATCCAAAATGAATCCGAAAACCTCTAAAAGTCTGAATGGCTAAAAAAAAGTCCAAAAGTATCAGCGCTGCTCCCATTGACTTCTTGAAAAGGTTTTCATGGTTTCTCAAATTTTTATTCTTTTAGAGAAATATTTTAAAAATCTAATTTTTTGAGAAAAAATACAATTAGTAAAAAAGAAGAAATCCAAATTGTAGTAAATAGGCCCATAGTTATACAGGCCTCACTAGTTTGCAAGTTTGGGACCCCCAATTAAATCGCACATTTGGCTGCAAAGTGCCTGGTCGATGCCTGTGTAAAATAATGTGCCCCTTCCACCTCTGTACACCCCTCATTCCCATTGGAAGGCACAACAAGAGCAACTGTTTTGGGTATTTTTGCAACTAGTGGTGGTGCTTACAGCTCATGAGGCCCATGTCTTGCAGGTGCTTGTGCCTGCAATTAAGGGTTTATGTTAGTGCCCTAATGTGCAACCAATGCAATGTCACAATGTGTTTGCAGCAAGTCTGTGATGCACATGATTCTAGTTAAATAAAATAAAGTTTTCAAACTACTTGTATCAGTAATTTAAGGCATTTTCTGCAGTGTATAAAGAAACCCCAGCGCTGCTGTGAAAATAATTGCATCGAGTTCCATAGATTTTCAGGCATCATATTATGTGTTTCTCTTTGAGAGAGAGGTAAATCATGTTGACAATGGGCAGAGAAAAAGAACGCCTCCTCCTAATTGTTATGGGACAACATCAAAGGCCATAAATTAGGCCTGAGATATTTTACTGCAGAACAAGCACAGTTACAGGGCCAGAAGAATGCCGGGCATTTCAGTGAGCCTATTAAAAGTCAGTGCAGAGATGGCACATACAACAGGCAAGTGAGGAAGAATATCACTGGTGGATGCTACATTGTGTAAGGCACACAGCCAATTGCAAAATTCACAACTATATGTACAGGTCTGGGACCTGTTATCCAGAATGTTTGGAACCTTGGGTTTTCCAGATAAGGGATCTTACTGTAATTTGCATCTTCATACGTTAAGTCTACTAGAAAATCATGTAAACATTAAATAAACCCCGTTTTGGCACAACACTAAATTTGCATGTTTATAAACCTGCGCTCCCAAGTACTGTGTCACTGAAGTCCATGTTGAATCATTTGATTTATATGTATATTTTATTTAGATAGCACTACCAGGGAACACGGCTCATTCTATAAATCTGACCTGCCGGTTAATCCTGAAACCAGCAAAATAATGTATAAATGAAAACCCTGGTGAATTGATGCAATTTTTTGTCCATATTTTGGCATCATGAGCAAATTGCAATGGACAACTTGGCGGACACCTACAATCTAGCTGGAATTCTTGGTAAAAATAAACTTGGAATTTTGTGTGAAAGAAACATAGCCCCCCCCCCCACAGTGAGTTGGTACAGGTACAGGTATGCTTGGGACCTGGATAACGGATCTTTCTGTAATTTTGATCTTCATACGTTAAAGGGATCCTGTCATCGGAAAACATGTTTCTTTTCAAAACGTATCAGTTAATAGTGCTACTCCAGCAGAATTCTGCACTGAAATCCATTTCTCAAAAGAGCAAACAGATTTTTTTATATTCAATTTTGAAATCTGACATGGGGCTAGACATTTTGTCAATTTCCCAGCTGCCCCCAGTCAAGTACAATCTACTGTTTTATTATTACAGAGAAAAAGGAAATCATTTTTCAAAATTAGAATTATTTGGATAAAATGGAGCCTATGGGGGACAGCTTTCCCCATAATTTGGAGCATTCTGGATAACGGGTTTCCGAATAACAGATCCGGTACAAAATTTCTGTACATCATGGGGCATATTTATTATTTGGTGGAAAAAATGGTGGAATTATTTGCCACACCTCGCCAGGCATTGCCATGTAAAAAACGGTGTAAAAATGGCATAATATTTTTCCGTAATTTTTCTTTGAGTAACTATTGATAGAATTTACTTACAAAGGCCTGTAAAATAATGGCGGCAAATCTGGCGTTCACATGGCATGACATAACACACATCTTGATAAATCCGCCAATTATTTTACATAGCTTTTTACACCGTCTCCCGGTGAAATTCTTCTTACACAGCATAATAAATAGGCCCGTGACTCTTATTTCCCCAGAGGCAGACATTGCAGGAGAAACAACATCCAACAGTTAGCCCTTTAGCTATAGAGGAGCTACAAATCCCAGGATCCACCGCTGAAGGCATTTGTATGGGCTTATGGATCCTAATAAGCAGGAGGGCCTGGATAGAAAATAACAATCAAGCTTTCATCCCAAACTCCATGTTAAGTTGAGTGCATAGAGCAGTAACATGGACTTAGTATATTGTGCAAAATCTCTTTCATTTTACAGAGACCTATGAACATTACTTTCCTAAGTACATGTTTGCCAATGAGTAAATCCTACTAAAGGATGGTGCCCAACTGCGCCTGTAGATGGGAACCTGGAGCTACTGCCACCCTGTTCTTAACAGTTGACTGCTGATTGCATCAGGGTTCAAATATTGTAATTAGTATCTCTAATTGCACTTCTTACACTGCATTTGTGTTTATAAATAACCTTTTATGACTAAGACCTAGAGACTTGTATCTGCTGTAGAGTTCCATTGATAGTATCTTAGTTGTGGCCCTTGTAGGGCATATTTATCAAGGATCGAATTTCAAATTGAAAAAACGTCAAAATTCAATTTCAAAAAGAGCAACCGAAATTAAGTTGAAGGTTTTTTTTGGTCGAATAGGTCCGTTTTTAATCGGATAGGTCCGTATTCGGCCGAATTTGAATCGTATGAATCGGACCTATCCGATCAAAATGGGACCTATTCGACCAAAAAAAAAAAAAACTTCAACTTCATTTTGAGATTCGACCCTTGATAATCCTGCCCCATCATGATAAATTTCGATATTCGAATTTTCATATTTTTCAAAATTCAAATCGAATTTGGATTATTCCCAAGCTGAAGTACACAAAAATTATCTTGAAATTCGATTTTTTTTCATTCGAAAATTCACCTTGACTTTTGATAAATCTGCCCCTTAATGTCTCTTATGACATCATTACACACCCTTGAGATGCCACTTACTGGTGTCTTGTTAGGGCATCATAACACAATAGGAGGGTCATGGGAGATGAAAAGAAAGTTTGCGGTCTGAGAATTAAGGCTAAAATTGCAAGCTAATGACACCTTTATTGGAGGTAGGATATGAAAGTAAATATCGAGAGGTGTAAGTATTTTCAATATTTGCAGTAGACATATACAAAGGGAATATAAACTACTGTGGCCTTGAAAGGAGAAGTATACACATACAGTATATATATTCCGTTTTTCAACCAGAGCAAAATTAATGTAGTTATGGTGAAAATACATTCAAGCTATTCTTTTAGCTTAAGAGAAATATATATTTCTATTATACATTCTTTTTATTATACATTATTTTGCTTCCACGCTTACCATCTTGCTGCTAATAACCTGAGCTAGTATGACTAGAACTCTTTATAAACACCTCCCCCCGTGCACCCTTTGTTGTGACTGTTTTGGTTAAAACAATGGGCAATAAGTATGTTCATTGCAAACCCTATTCATTGAACTCATGTTGAACAGGGGGTACACTGCTCCTTTTAGCCTTCTTTCTGGAGAAGTTCATCCATGAATGTGAATGGACGGCTGAGCAATAATTATGTAAAACAGTAAAATCAGCAGAAGTTTTGGGCCAAACTGCAGACATCCAGCTTTTTGTTCAGCTACAATCTCAAGCATCCTACCAACAGCCTGAAAATTTGCATGAGGGGCTGGAAGATGAGATTGCGAGTATTTTACAAGGACAACCTAACGGGATTTATAGAAGCTCTCGATCCGTTATGTTTCCTTCATTTCCCCAAATATTGTCTTTTAGCATTTGCTTATTTGTCTTGTCAATAAACAGCTGTGATCGGTGTCAGACGTGGATGCCAGCGGCCCACCATAAAGCCTTGGGCCCACCAGAAACCAAAGAACGTGAGCCCACCCATAAACCTTGGACAGCGGACCTTTCCAAACTATTATTTCTACTCTACTCACTCAACCTCTTTATTCTCCTAGTCTTTTATATATACTTACAATATTCTCCCATTATTAAACATTTTCTCCATAAAGAAATGGGGAATGACCATGAAATAAACCAAATGTTTAGAAGCAAAAGGGTCCACTAACACCTGGGCCCACCGGGAGTTTTGCTGGTATCCCGGTGGGCCAGTACGACACTGGCTGTGATCATATACTGTTACCTGGAGACTGTGACATGATCCAGTGAAGTTCTATACTTAATAACATATAATGGCTGGACATCATGAACAAGGTATGTCCATTTCTATTTCATACAAGTAATGAGGGACCCCCTGTGTGGAAGTATTTGAATTCATGGAGCTACTCTGAGGGGTAAATTTACTAAAGGGAGAAGTGACTAACGCTGGCGATGCTTCGCCAGCGTTTCCGTCTTTAGGCACTTTGCAGATTTACTAACGGGCACAGGAGTTACTTTGTAGCAAAAGAGACAGACACTAGGTGAATTTTCGCTCTGGCGAATGGATGTTACTCTGCAAATTCACTAGGATGCGGATCTTACATCATATTTTGTAGCAGGGTCGGACTGGGGGGCCTGGGGCCCACCGGGACTACTGTCCAGGGCCCCTTCCGACCCGCCCCCCAACCCCTACTGCGACGCGCTGAGCGCGCGCACACAAAGGCGCCCAGCGTGAAGGCGCCTGGCGCATGCGCAGATCGGCGCTGCGCTGATCGGCGCTGCGGGAGGGAAACTTTTTTAAAGATATCTGGAGAGGTGTCTGGCCCGGCGGGGGCCCATTAAGGGTCGGGGCCCACCGGGTATTTTCCCGGTGTCCCGCCGGGCCAGTCCGACACTGTTTTGTAGTGGAAAAAGTCCCAAAAACCACTAGCGTCTGTTCCTTTTTTCCTGCAAAAAAATTTTGGGTAATCAAGTTCCCCCCATACATTTTCTAACATATGGAACATTAACTATACAGTGGGCTCATGTGTAGGGCATTATAACAACTCTATTGTCTTTATTAAGTTCCCGGGACTTATGTAATGTAATGTATTTGCTGCAACATATAGGTCTATTCAATTTTATAATTTCTCACCGTATGCAAATTAGCCTGAGCGAAGAACACTAACGAAGTTGCACTAGGCATAATTGATGCTAGCGCATCTTCACTTTGATTGCTGAAGTAAAGGTAGCGAAAATTCGCCAGTGTTCCGCACCCTGGATGCAGCTTTGCATTTTAGCAAATTAGCGTTGTCTGAGCGAATTTTCACCTGGCGAAGTGTTGCTCTGGCTGCGAACCCGTCGCTGGCAAGATTTCACCACTTATTTACCCCTGAGATGGTGCATTTCCTTCAGTTGTTCTAGCTCAGCTCAGTCATTTGTCAATTTGGGTTCTGCTCTAGAATAGAGAAGTCCACCTTTTGCAACTTAGAGTAAATATAGCAAATATTCAGAGTTCATGATGAGATGGTGTGATGTCCTTAGACGAGCTAGGAGCAATCTCCTGGAGGGCCTATCACAATAGTCAACATTACTCCAGACGTTCACAGAATATTAATGAAGCATTACAGTAAATCTCAGCAAAGTCCCAGTAGACAAAAGTCTCCACCAAGGTCCCACATGCTTTTCATAGTCAGCTCCCAGGATGCACCCATTTTATTCATAACCAGAAAAAAGGAAAACAAACGGCATGTGACTGAAATACCAATGGAGATCGTTTTTTACTCATTCTTGTATAAAATATTGATTTGGGAGGGATTAGTAGGTGAGAAGACTGATACTCTGGAAAGAAGTAACGTAAGCTATTGCCATGCATGGGGGGCTAGGACCCAGCAAGAAACATCATACCTAGGTAATCTTCACACAAATATATCCAAAAGTAAATATCATGTGCTAACATTCTATATCACTGTATGACCAGTGGCTCCTAAGCTTTGCTCTTGGGTCTCCTGGGCGGTACAGAAGTGGCAGTTGGGATATGATTTAGGAAAATACCCATTTGCTCCCCTAGATGATCCTGGATCCCAGCTGGAAGGTCACTTAGGGTGATATGTGGTGATATATTTGTTAACGGATGTTTTTAGTTTCTATGCACGCTCCTTATAACCTGTGTGTAGCTCCAATGGACCTGTTCAGCCTACTCTGATAACATGCATACACAGTACAGTGACATTTGCCTGGGTTCCTTAAAGGAACAGTAACATCATAAATTGAAAGTATATTAAAGGAATGACAATATAATGTTCTGTTGTCCTGCACTGGTAAAACGGGTGTGTTTGCTTCAGAAAAACAACTATAGTTTATAAAAACAAGTTACTGTGTAGCCATGGGGGCAGCCATTGAAGCACAGGATACATAGTCAATAACAGATGTGCTGAAGAATCCCATTGTATACTACAGAACTTATCTGTCATCTGCTATGTATCCTGTGCCTTTTCTCCTTTTTCAGTTTTGAATGGCTGCCCCCATGGCTATACAGCAGCTTGTTTATATAAACTATAGTTGTTTTTCTTAAAGGGATACTGTCATGGGTAAAAAAGTTTTTTTCAAAAAGCATCAGTTAATAGTGCTGCTTCAGCAAAATTCTGCATTGAAATCCGTTTCTCAAAAGAGCAAACTGATTTTTTAGATTTAATTTTGAAATCTGACATGGCTTTACATATTGTCAGTTTCCCAGCTGCCCCGTCATGTGACTTGTGCTCTGATATCACCTCCCCCTCCCTTTCCCCCCAGCAGCCTAACGATAGAACAATGGGAAAATAACCAGATAGCAGCTCCCTAACACAAGATAACAGCTGCCTAGAAGATCTAAGAACAGCACTCAATAGTAAAATCCAAGTTCCACTGCGACACATTCAGTTACATTGAGCAGGAGAAACAACAGCCTGTCAGAAAGCGGTTCCATCCTAAAGTGCTGGCTCTTTCTGAAAGCACATGACCAGGCAAAATGACCTGAGATGCACCTACACACCAATATTACAACTAAAAAAATACACTTATATTTTATATATTACACTATATTGTAGAGTGAATTATCTGCAGTGTAAACAGTGAAATAAAAACTACATCATAAAAATCATGACAGAATCCCTTTAAACAAACACAGCAGTTTTTTCGCAGTCTAGCAAAACAGTACATTATATTTTCATTACTTTTTTTTGGTGTTACTGTTCTTTTAATATGCAACTGACTTGCACCCACCACTGGATTTTGTAGGAAGTGTCCAGCAGCAGGTTGGGGGCATTGGAGAAAAAAAAACAAGAATTATGTTTTTTTATAACTAGGCACCGATGGGCAGCCACTGTGAAGCTGTTCAAGCCCTCAAGTGCCTATATAGAAGATACAGCCATGCTTGCACCTATGAATCTAGTAACAACATGGGCTGGAAGCAATTCCAATCCCTCGCCAATCAAACCCCACTGTAACTAATTTGTGTCGGCATTGGAAAATTGTTCCTAGGCCGCTGCACACACTAATTACCAAACACCGACAATACCCTTCATTCTCCCAATACAATATCCTTTATTAAACTGATGCTTGAATTCAAAAGCATCGGCGTTACTTCGAGACAAACCTAAAAAAAAATAGTAGCAGTAAAGAAACGCAAATCACCAAACAAAGCAAAACAGATTTTCACGTTAAACCGGCACCGTTCTAAAGCAGAAGGGGCTGGATGTTATTTAAGGCCAAAGCCAATGAAATTCTGAAAGCCCATCAATGATAGTACCTGTGTAATAATCAGAAACACGTTTCTCGACTGAGAAGTGCTGTGGCTGCGGCTGACGCTGGGACTGTCAGGTAGGAATTGCTTGGGGTCGTGGAAGCCTTTCCAAACCATATTGCTGTCCCAGCACCAGCAACTGACATACTGTTACCAGCGATTCCCATTCAAACGAATGAGATGAGGTTGAAGGATGGGAAGGAACTATCTGAATGTAAATCAACATTATACTTCAACACTTACCCCATTAAAATTAGATTTTTGCACATAACTCTTTGCTGTTCTACTCACATACAGTATGTTATAAAAGGCATACAGGTACAGTAACCCATAGCTATTAATAACATTTTAGATTGTAAGCTCTTTTGGATGGGGCCCTCTTTGCCTCTTATATTGATTATTGATGGTTTTGGTGTGTTTTCCTGTATGTTTAATGTACCACCCATTAATTGTACAATACTGCATTGCTAGCGTTTTATAAATACATGTTCATAATGGTAATAAAAATATTTAATGGGTGACCTAACTTATTGCGGATGCTGAGGACTGGACTAGGCGGGGGTCACATTGGTGGCCTCTGGAACACCACAAGCTTGTGCATGATTCTAAATACAGGTATAGGACCTGTTATCCAGAATGCTCAGGACTACTAGGTCTACTAAAAATCATTTAAACTTTAAATAAACCCGAGTGGATTGTGTTGCCTTCCAATAAGGATTAATTAAATCTTAGTTGGGATCAAGTACAAGGTACTGTTTTATTATTACAGAGAGAAAAAGAGAATCATTTTTAAAAATGTTATATTGAATACAATGGCCTTCCCGTAATTTGGAGCTTTCTGGATAACGGAATTCCTGATAACGGATACTATACCTGTACGCATCTTGCAATGGATTTTAAAGGTACAAAGCACATCTTGCAGCTGCCAGTGCTACGGGCACAAATTGAGCACACAGATGAACCACTCAGTGCTCCAGGACTTGCGTCCATAGAGTTGGGCATAGTTTTAAGTAAACATTTCTCGGGTGAAAACCTATTCTTATTTTGCATGAAATCTTCGCAAACCCCTGAAACATTTGCAGATCTCTTTATGCCAATAAGGTATTACAATATGGCATAGGGTTAGTTTTGGAGAGTGCTATTGGCAGAGGTGTATTAGGTATAAATATAACCTTAAAGGGATACTGTCATGGGAAAACATGTTTTTTTCAAAACGCATCAGTTAATAGTGCTGCTCCAGCAGAATTCTGCACTGAAATCCATTTTGCAAAAGAACAAACAGATTTTTTTATATTCAATTTTGAAATCTGACATGGGGCTAGACATATTGTCAATATCCCAGCTGCCTCCAGTCATGTGACTTGTGCTCTGATAAACTTCAATCACTCTTTACTGCTGTACTGCAAGTTAGAGTGATATCACCCCCTCCCTTCCCCCCCCCCCCAGCAGCCTAACAACAGAACAATGGGAAGATAACGAGATAGCAGCTCCCTAACACAAGATAACAGCTGCTTGGTAGATCTAAGAACAGCACTCAATAGTAAAAACCCAAAGTCCTACCTAAAAACCTAAAAACCTAAAAGCCAAGTCCCACTGAGACTGATTTGGAGAAATAACAGCCTGCCAAAAAGTAATTCCATCCTAAAGTGCAGGCACAAATCACATGCATGGGGCAGCTGGGAAACTGACAAAATGTCTAGCCCCATGTTAGATTTCAAAATTGAATATAAAAAAATCTGTTTGTTCTTTTGCAAAATGGATTTCAGTGCAGAAGTCTGCTGGAGCAGCACTATTAACTGATGTGTTTTGGAAAAAAACATGTTTTTCCATTACAGTATTCCTTTAAGGGTAATGTATTTGGGTGTCCAATATGACATTACCCTAATGGTTTTTTCCAAAGCCCTATACATTCCAGCCTGACTTAAAGTGGCTCAGACACAGTAAGGGTGCATGTGTCATTGCCCTAACATGAAGGTTTGCCCAATTAACTCTGACTCCCTACTCTTAGCAAAGACAGAATAAAAACCTACGTTTTTTTCATGTTTACAAAGCACCAGTAACACCGGGGAATATATTTGAATGTATTCAGTGCTAAACAGCACACGGTGTGTGAGAAACAAATCTATTTTGTGGAAACGGTCTGGGCTGTCCTTTTAAAAGCACTAGGACAAAGAGGATCCCAGCTCACCGCTTAAAGGGGGCAATTAGGAAGAAATATGAGCAAAGCATGACAGTTATTGGCCTTTAAATGCTGCAATAAAAAATGCATGGCAGTTTGGGTTAAGAAACCCTCAATCAGACTAATTCCTTAATTGCCACTTTCATGCTATACCTACACCTGGTCCTTGCTATTCTGTGCATCTAAAGTAGGAATTATATTTTTGCCGCTAAAGCTTTCAGCGCCGACAGAATACGTGAGAGAGATTGGGAAAGAGGTTTGAGAACATACAGTGCTGGCTGTTCCACCCTAAGGCCCAGTCCCTTAAGAAACAATGTTGTAAGCCAAAGTTATACAGATTTGTATCACATATAGAGCTGGGATAGTTCTGCTGTGGTCTGACTACAGCTCCCAGCATCCTCAGTCATCTAGACAGGTCCCCTGCTTGCAATTATTGATAAACATCTCTGAGCAAACAATACCACACATCGATTCAATCACTTTATATGAAGTAACGCATTGCAGAATTGTTCTGCTATGCAAAGAACCACAGAAATTAGAAGATATATAATTACATGGGGTCTCCACCCAAAAACCATGTAATTTGAATCAGCTTTCCAATACACATTCATTACACATTTTCAGTGGTTTTAAAGTTATTCCTCAAAGTGGTTTCTGTTCTCTGGTTCCGACTCTTGAAACAATGCAGCAGTTCTCCTGCTGATGTTATATCAGCTGGCTGTGATACATTGTTTCCATAGTCAGAACCAGCAGTGTGGAGAATAGGGCCAGACAGACAGACAGAGGCCGCTATTACAATTACATTTAAAATAATATCTACTGAGAATGTTTGATTCACTTTATGGGCCTGTGTATGGCCGGTGTCATTAAAGGGCTCATATTGGAAATTATTATTTGTAGGAATACTGTAATTCATCTGCTAGAACTGCCAATTCATGTAAAATAGAAAGTTGGGGGCACATGGATGACACGGATCTGACAAAATGGATATGCAATTCTGGGCTGACCAATGACTCCACATGGAGAACTGGGTTATCTGTCAGTCTGTTTTCTTTTTTTTATTATTATTATTTAAGCTGATTTTGGGTAATATCCCACCAGAGGTTTATCATCCAAGTGGATCATTTAATGGTGTCACAGGTATAGATCAGTGACAAATCAGGTCATGTCTGGCCAGCTTAAACTGGGTGTACATCTGGAGATCCACTATTTCATAAAAAAAAAGCCTATTTTTGCCCAATTTGCCCACCTGCAGGCTGGGTCACATTGGGCAGATCCAATTGTTGACAAAGACAGTTCATGTGCCTGCCGACCCAGGTGCTCCCCTGCCTGGACCACCACCTTTCCCCAATGACAGCCGCAAAGTTGAGGATGTAAAAAAAGGCAAGTGGAATGTGGTATTCCGGGGAGGGGGGCAGGCACTGGGAGAAGGGCACTTGTGTTCACAAGGAGGGCCCCTGAAATCACAGCCCCACTGGGCCCTGGATACCCCAGTCTGACCTTGAGCACAGAGGAAAATATTTGTATCATAATGTGGGAGTACAGGGACCCATCAGAAAAAGACCACATACTGTTAATGTGCCAAGGTGGTCCACATCAGAATTTGAAACCTGCCCAATATATATCTGCCAAAATTGAAGGCAGATACCAGTCAGGCAGGAAGTCCTGAGCAAACCATTCAGGGGCCTATAAGTTGTTGAGTCAGTCTAGAGGGGCAAAGTCTGCTACTTTATGGGCCTGTGTATGGCCGGTGTCATTAAAGGGCTCATATTGATAATCATTATTTGTAGGAATACTGCAATTCATCTGCTAGAACTGCCAATTTATTCCTTTATTCTGCAGACCTACTTGCAATCGCCAATGAGACTGACCTGCACAAGTATATTAATTATAACCTGCTACAGAATTTGAATGTTCGACCTGTGTGCTCCTAAATCTTGTAGGAGTTTTGCCTCAGTAATTGAGTCCAGGTTCTCTCCTGCTTGGATCAAATACAATGGCAAATTCATTCCACTACACCTGGCAATGCATGCGATTAATGGCTCCTTTCTTTGGTTTATTTTAATGCACTAGAGGTGTTTATATACTTGCCACTAAGAGGCTATTAAAATAACAATATCTGAAGAGTTGTAGTTAGTTCAGCACCATGGACAGAGTTAAGGGCTGTTGTGGATCGAAAGGCTCCTATGCACTGAGACCTCTTTCCACCTATGTGCAAGGATGATATGGGCAGATATTGACATTACAATGGTCATGCAATACCAAGATCAGAACATCCGTTAATAAACATTCATTCAAGTAGATGTAAGGCCATATTCCTACATTGTACATTCATTTAGGAAACACAGCAACACTGATGAATGATATTGGCTTCACACTTTTCTGTTGCTTTTTGCATCCCAAGCATACTGTAGCTCTCTACTAGATTTACTTTCCAGAACTAGAAGCATTATGGGACCTAGCTAGATTTCCTAGTAATTAGGTTAAAAAAATGGACCTAACTGGGTTAGCCTGTACAGTTAATCAAGCTCACATTTAGACATACTAGATTCCTTCCTGTGAATCAGAGAGTCCATTTAAATATCATGGAGATTTCTTAGTGAGTCCTACACAACCTTCATGGAAATGTAGAATAGAGAGAAAGCTTTACACAAGAGAGCCATGAACAGTTGAGTCTGTCTGAGAAACCTGAGGTTTCAGGTATAACTTTAGAGAGCCGCAAGCTGCCCTGCAATGCATTTAGGAATACATTGCCTTTATGTAGAAATTGAGTTTATTGAATATATATGTTGTTCCATAGCCTGCACCCTTATAATGGCTATGGAACAAAAAAGCACTTTCATCACCAAAGGTCGCCTTCTGTTGTAGTCAGGGCAGCCATCAGGGGGAGACAGGGGGGAGAGTTGTAGGGGGCCCCGAGGGTAAGGGGGGCCCGGCCATGCCACACTTACTTGATTAGCCGGGCCCCCCATCTTTCTGAGAGCTGCTGACTTCGGGAAGGCATGGACGTTTAAGGGGCCCTGGCCACCAATTTTCTTATAATGGCCAACAATTTTTTTTTCTCATGTGGGAACCCTAGACACCAATATTTTTTTTGTTTTTTTACTGTGTGGTGGGGAGGGCGGACCTGTAGGTGGGGCTTGCGGTGGGCGCAGCCCAGGGGGCCCAGGATATTTTGTCGTACGGGGCCCTGCAATTTCTGATGGCGGTCCTGGTTGTTGGTAGTAGGAAGCTTTATGAGCAGTCTTTTCACTAGGGTCATCCACCAAATACATGCCACATTCCTGTATTTGGGAATCAGTTGCAGGCCACAAGCTATTTTCCACTAGGCAGAGACCAAAGTGTGATTGATTCGTGGAATATACTGGGAAGGAGAGACTGGCTAAATATAATTTTCAATATCTACAGTTGATTTGATGTGGATTGGCATTTGCCTGGTATATGAAAAACAGCTTGCCATTCTGTTGTTGCACACCTGGATTTATACAGGGCTGGCACGCATAGCCAAGTTTCACTGGTCAGCGACTGTGGAATTCTTAGCAAATATCCACCCATGTTACAATGACCACCCAATGCAATTCCCTCTATACATAGCTTATGGGCTAGTATTAGAAGGTCTGGTGGAATTTTCATACAATGCATTGCACATTGAGAGGGATAAAATGTCTGGCCCAAGGCAGTGGCTGACCCCCTTAGCTCATGAAATAGGTAGAGATATTGGAAGTACCAGCCATTCAGCCATGGATTCAAGAATATCTAAGACAGCCAATAAATATTTATCCCAAGTCTCAACCTAACAGACCTTCAAGCTGGGCTTTCAGATGTATCTAGAAGAGCAAATGGCCATTGTCCCCTATTCTCCCCCCTAACTGTCCTTCAAGCTGAGCAAATGCCTCCACTGTTCTAAGAGTCCCCAGGAGGGCCAGTACTACTAAGTGCTTTGTAGGATATTTCTAACACACTCCCTTATAACTGACCCATCAACCACACAAAGCACATTAGGAATCTACCCCTCATTTATGCTTTTTGACAATGGTTAAATGATTAATGGAATTGGATGGTATAGCAAACCTTATATCCACTAAGCTAATAACTTGACCTTGTATGCTAACTACTGCAAGCCATGGGTATATTATGGGCACTGTTCCCTCGGCTATTCCTTAGTTACACTAATGCTGAGCCTAGTTCATTGTCAGGGAATCACAAAGCCATGTAATTGAACATAGAGAATAATATGCAGTTCTGCTGCTGCTGTTGTCATTACATTGTTTGACCCTTGAGATGATGTTGATGTAAAGATAAGTGACAGCGGTAAGTGCTACTTCTTAATGACTCTAGCTGCTATGAGTAAAATATCACTCATTTATTCATACTATGCTGATAAGTGAAAACAGCGTTTATGGCAGGTCTTCACTTATCACTTACAGAGAGGTGGGGAATATGAACTGTCATAACCACTAAAGATCAGCTGTCTGTCTGGAGAGTAAATTGATACAGTCGGGCACTTCTTATTATAAAGGAAAGACTGGAAACACCCAATTGCTACATTCCAGCCAGGTACAAAAGTACAAGAGATTATTGACCAATTAGTCTGTTTTGTAACCAGTGCAGGTGACAAGAGGACATCCACAGAGGCTTGGGCAAAGGGGGTGTCACCATCAGTACAGCAAGGGAACACACACGGGATAAGCACATACTGCAAGTGTAGTGAAAGTGCAATTCTGAGTGCAATTGATATGCATTTTCCCATAATGCAGTGTTCCTTCCCAGAATTCCATTGCTGTTGTTCTCACTGGGGGGGCGTTGCATCTGACAAATGTGCAACCAATGTGTCAAAATTAGAACGATTGCAAATCAGATGCAATTGCGGCAAACATCAACAAAAACTCAGGTTGGAGTATTTTCTGGTGTTTGTCGGGTAAGTGATGCGTTCGCCTTTAGACACAAGTGCACTGCACCCATTGATGCAGGGTGCTGATGGAACCCTGGAGCTACTGCCTAGTTGGGAGGAAGGCAGCGGCTGGGAGCGCAACTTAATGGAAGTACAAGGAGTACATTTTGACACAAGTACATTTAATGAATGAAATTTGTGTGAATGCACATGCAGTCATAAATGAGCCCTACTGAGATGGGTAAAAAGCAATCAAATCTCAATATTTAACACAAAATGACAACAATATGCAGCTAAGGATGTTGGGAGTTGTAGTTCACAAACACTCAACAACTGGTAGTCTGAGATCTCTGCATTAAGGATCGTTAGACCACACTCTACGTCTACATGTCAATCGTTGACATAAGCAAGAGTTAGACTGCATGAAGAATTATCTAACAGGGAATGAATTTAATCCCTTTAAACTTTACCAGCATTTATCCTCCTTTCAGCCTAACTGCCACAAATCATTTTCTGTCCTGCCTATGGCAAGAATGTATCTCCAGCCCACACCAGGCTGGATCTTAGCTCACACATTTATTGTTAAGCAGCTTGGAATGAGGAAGAGAAGATGGAAAATATATTGGTGTTTCCTCTTTATTGGATATTCATTACTATACATATATATATATATTTATTGAAATAAAAATATGTGTGTGTGTGTACACAGCGAGTGTGTACATAGTAGTTAAAGTTGAAAAAAGGGACACGTCTGTCAAGTTCAGCCAGAGAGAGAGAGAGAGAGAGAGAGAGGAAGCAAGACTGAGAGCTACTTTGAATAAATATTGAATTGTCTTACCTGTATGTAGTCAAGGTTGAAAAAAGACACACCAGGTTGAAAAAATATGCAGGGAAAGGTAAAAAACAATCCCATATCTTTTGGGGATTTGACTCAAATACTGTAACTAGACTCCAAACAGCAATCCGACAGTCATTGGATCAGTAATCATACAAAAAACATTGCCATTTCAGACCATACCTGGGGATGCCTGAATGCAAGGTATTTGATATTACACATACAACCACCAATAAAAACCATGGTGTACATACCTGTCTAGTGTGCATCTCATAGACCGGGTGTACCCATAGTTTTTTACCTGTGAGACACATTAAGATCTAAAAAGAGTTGGGGAGAAAAACAATTATTAAATGTGCCAAAATAAGTGCTGTGATTGGCTATCTGGTAGCCCCTGTGTTTACTGGCAAAGGAATCTTTGTGCGGCATTAAACCTGGTTTTTATACGACCAAAACATGCCTCCAAGCCAGATATGGTCAACCTTTGGTCAAGGCCTCCATTAGCTAACAGCAAGGTTACAGATATAGGAAAATGTTATCAGCCGTTCAGCCACACATCCAAAAATATGTAAGAAAAGGAAAAAATTTCTAGAAAAAAATTCAAACTGGGCTTTCAGGTGTATCTGGTAATATCAATAGGCACTCTGCCTAGATCTCACCCTTAGTGGCCTTAAAGGTCACGGAAAGTAAAAATCATTGGGGGCCGTGTCAAGCGCCCCCCATTGATTACAATTGCTAAACATGGACCCCTTCGAATACACATTTGCATAGCCTCGGGCAACCAAAAGGGACCACTGGGAAGCAACTGAGCATGGCTGTGCTGCTGTGATAAGAATAATTGTCTGATTGCAATTTTGTCAGGAAGGAATTTTTTCCCCTCTGAGGCAAATTGGAGAGGTCTCAAATGTTTTTTTTTTTGCAGTTAGGCAGGTTAAAATGGAGTGAAAAGTTTGAACTTGATGGACGAGGGTCTTTTTTCAATCTACCTTACTCTATATACTATGTACTATGTATTGCCTGGGCTGATGCGTTTATCCTGATGATGCATCGGACCAGGGTTCAAGTTTTGCAATAATTATCATCACTAGGGGATGTCTGACAAATTACTCCCCCCCCATGAACTTATGACTTATGTGTTCATATAGAAACTGAAGGTTTGCAAAAAGCCTTTAGCTTTATGTCTAACAGTAAAAGATTGTGAGTAAAGATATTTCAAAGCTGAAGTTTTGCCTTAAATTGCATGTTGCGTATAAAACTATGGGTTTGATTTCAATCAGCCTGTATTTTTATATATCAGAACCAGATTTTGATGGTATAGGAAGAGTAATATGCTCTAATTTAACACTGATTGTATCACATGTCCCATTGGTATCAACTGCAGCCCTGGCTGGAGGAGTACTCTCCCTTTAACATTATTAATAATAATGACAATAATGCCAGCGCCCTATGGGGAAATATTACTAAAGAAATTAATCCAGCAGACATTTTTGCAATTGTTATTACAGCTGTGAGCCAACTCACAATCTGATTTATAGACATCCAATCTCAGGCACTAGGACAGTGATAGGAGAGAAGTGTCAGATTCATTAATGGCTCAGTACGTTAATGAATTTGCGCAGTTACTTTGGTTTTGTTTTCAAGGGGAACTACTTTTACATTTTCATGACTATGTTTATGTCTGTAGCCCCCTTCACTGCAATTCTCTCTGATAGGGACCTAGTGCTGGGCACAGGGCATTTCAGGTGAGTACGTCTGAACAAGCACTTACCATATGGTGCAGTTTTATCGTATTTATTTTGGTGTGTTCCCACGGGAAAGGACATCAGTGCTGAAACTATATACTGTATGCAGGTATAGGATCTGTTATCCGGAAACCCGTTATCCAGGAAGGCCATCTCCCATAGACTCCCTTTTATCCAAATATTCCATCTTTAAAAATGATTTTTCTTTTTCTTTGTAATAATAAAACAGTACCTTGTACTTGGATATAATTAATTGTTTCTGGAAGAAAAAACAGCCTATTGGGTTTATTTAATGTTTTTATGATTTTCTAGTAGACTTATGGTATGAAGATCCTAATTACAGAAAGATCATTTATCTGGAAAACCCCATATCCCATGCATTCAGGACAACGGTCCCATACCTGTGTGTGTGTGTATATATATATATATATATATATATATATATATATATATATATATATATATATATATATGTACTGATTTATACAATATCCCCAGCCTATAACGTCCTTGCAACCCTGATAGGGCAGCCAGTAGGGAGTCAGATCTTTATCTTTTATTAGTTTTATTTTCCTATAATAAAGAAAAGTCATATCCTACAAAAGTGTTTGTATTCCTTTTAGGGTAAGGGCACATGCTAAGATTCGGGGAGATTTAGTCACCCAGTGACAAATCGGCTCTTCTTCAGGCAACTAATCTTCCCAAAAAAGCCTTCCCGCTGGATAGAATCTAAATCACCGGTGGGATTTCACTCGGAGCGCTTCGCTTTCTGAAGTCACTGAATCTTAGCATGTGCCCTTACCCTAAAGGGATTCTGTCATGGTTTTTATGATGTAGTTTTTATTTCAAATTACACTGTTTTCACTGCAAATAATTCACTCTACAATATAAAATGTAATTCCTGAACCAGCAAGTGTATTTTTTTTAGTTGGTGTGTAGGAGCCATCTCAGGTCATTTTGCCTGGTCATGTGCTTTCAGAAAGAGCCAGCACTTTAGGATGGATCTGCTTTCTGACAGGCTGTTGTTTCTCCCACTCAATGTAACTGAATGCGTCCCATGGGACCTGGATTTTACTATTAAGTGCTGTTCTTAGATCTACCAGGCAGCTGTTATTTTGTGTTTGGGAGCTGATTACCTTCCCATTGTTCATTGTTAGGCTGCTGGGAGGGTGGAAGGGAGGGGGTGATATCACTCCAACTTGCAGTACAGCAGTAAAGAGTGACTGAAGTTTATCAGGGCACAAGTTACATGATTGGGGGCAGCAGGGAAACTGACAATATGTCTAGCCCCTTGTCAGATTTCAAAATTAAATATAAAAAATCTGTTTGCTCTTTTGAGAAATGGACTTCAGTGCAGAATTCTGCTGGAGCAGCAATATTAACTGATGCGTTTTGAAAAAAAAACATTTTTTCCCATGACAGTATCCCTTTAAATACCCAAGCCATAAAAAATTTCATTTTCATGATCTTGTCCCAGTCCGCACAATTAAATAATTATGGTGAAAAAAAAAAAGACAAAGTATCGGTTGTAATATACAAGGGGGGGATAGATCCCATGCAGGTCTGATACACGCAGAACATCATAATATCAAGATTTGGTGGAGTTTGGGACAAAACATCCCTTGTTGAGCTTTGGAGATAAATGGAAATGAATTCCCACAGATGAATGGGCCAAACAGTGCCCGGCTTGTCACTCCATTTCCAGTGTCACCATGAGAGGGATGGCTATTGTGCAGGGGACTTTGAAGGGAGAGGCGGCCTACGGCCTGATTGTTTCTACAAGCTAATTGTGCTGAATGCAGCTGCTGAGAGCCAGTTCAACTGCACAGCGAATGAGGTCACAGACTTCCTGACGCCATCCTGTAGGGCTCCCACTAACATACTGGCAATTCCATATTGTTTATCTCTCCGGCTTCATTTTTCATTTCAATCTGGGACTGGAATGGAAGTAGCGCCGCCGCTGCCCCTTTGAATTAAAACATTGAAAAGAAAAAAGACAAAATAAAATGTGCTGTGGATCAGAACTGGTGGGAAAACATATTTTAGTCTTGCAGAGGAGTTTGCTTGTCTCTGCGGCGGTGGCATTTCTTGCAGATTCAGCAAACACAAGTCTTGGCCAAGAGAGAGAGCAACAGCCGGGCTCTTCACTCGTGTCTGTGTTACATGCTCCATCTGCCTCTGGGAATTTCCATGTGCCTCTGGAACAAGGAGCATGGGAATGTATGTACTCAGTATGCTGGAATTTGCATTGGCCCTACCTGTGTGGCCCTTGCAGGATGCTACTGTTTATACACAAATAAAAGTGCACAGTTTAAAATAGTGTGACACTCACATGCTCAGTGGGCTCTGAGCAGCTGTTGAGAAGCTAAGCTTAGAGGCTTATCAAGCAGAAAACAAATTTGGCCTGTACTAAAAGCTGATGCTACAGGGCTGATTATTAAATTCAGATGCTAATTGCACTGGTTTCTGTGCTGCCATGTAGTAATTATCTGTATTAATTACTAATCAGCCTTATATTGTGACATTTCTATTCTATGTGTACTGTATATTGTCAGTGGATCCCTAAGCTCAGTAAGTGACAGCAGCACAGAGCATGTCCAGTGAATCAGCAGAAAAGAAGATGGGGAGCTACTGGGGCATCTTTGTTGACACAGATCTTTACTGCTAAAGTGCCGTGGTTGTCTTGGGCTGATACAGAAGCACAAAACATAATGTACAACATTTCTAGCCTACTTCATTAGTAATTCTTTAGTTCTCCTTTAAATTATGCACACACAAATAGTTCCCCTATGTACTGAAACATTCCTATCAAACATCCCACCACAAAGTGACCTCCATAGGTATCCCCAAGCCAGAAATACCAAATTCAGGCCTCCAGTGCCCTTACTGCACCAAACTGCTGTGGCTGCTGCTCCCAACACCACATTGGACAAGATGGAGCAGATAATATTACCAAATGTAGTCACTAGTAATGGATGTAAATGTTGCAAGTATTGACGCTATTTATTAAAGGTACTTTAAACTCCATATTTCTTAAACTTTCATACATGTGTGCCTCTCCTGATGAATCATGTGCGAGTGCGCCTATTGACACTAACACTTGAGCTATTGCCACCCTGTAGATGGCGATTTCTCAAGGTTCCCACAGCAGCATCAATAGACACAGCCGACACATGCCAATGCTGATTTAAAGGAAGCAATGCAGTAATTGCACCCAATTGCACATGCAGTTGTGTAAGTTTGGATGCATCAGATGCAATGGCAGGAGGCACTGTGAGTAAAAAATAGCAATTGGCATCAAAAACTTGCACTTTGGTCACTGCATTGCATATGCAAATAACGCATTGCAAATAGGATTGCCACCCAGCTGGTATTTCACCTACCTAGCCAGTAAAATACCAGCCAGGGCCGGGGCCAGTGTTACAAATTTACCAGGAATGTACTGGGCATCCAGCCCACACCTGATCCACCTCCTACTCACCCTACATAACACCCTGATCCACCCCTCTCATTACATCCCACAAATTACTTCTTTCACCCTGTCTCCTTACCAATTCTGCCTCTGCTTTGGCCTCCATCATCATAACTCCACCCCTATTCGTATCATAGTCCCACCCTCTTTGCATCATATGCCTGCCCCTTCTCAGCCCCATCCCCACCTCCATGTCATTGGCCAATAAAGGACCATCCAAAATGTTACAATTCTATTTGCAACAGATCGACCCTTTGATACTGGCGGCTAACTAATATTCAAATTCCTTCTGGGACAGATTGGTGGATATTCCACCTGGCTTGATGGAGATCTGAAAGGACCGGAGCAAATTAAATTTGCCCACATATACTGTAGACACTTTACAACTAGGTTTACATTGTGTTTCAGGGCAGCCTTTAGGGGGGAAATATGAATATGAAAGACCCATATCTGGCATGTAGTGCACTCCTTGTTGCTTCAGTCTCGCTTAGATGCCCCTTAAACTGGCAGTTCAAGTACAGAAACAAAAACATTGTCTTTCCTCCAAGTAACTGGGGGGGATATTTACATACCCCACATTCCTTACGGTCCTAGTGAACTGAGCTCATCCCAGCTTAAAGCTCCCCATAGACGCGTCGATTCTTCTTGCCGAACGACCGATTTTAGGGAAGCCCGACCAATCCTTCGAAATTATCGTGCGGTTAGTGGTATTCGAACGATCGCACATCTTACGATTTTTCGTCCGACATCTGTCAGGAAATTGATCGGCCAGGTCAAAAAATCTTTGTCGGTCCCAGTGCAATGTATCTATGTTTGCAGGGCCAAGCAGGCAGCTCCCCTTTGTTTTCCTGGCAAATTGGTGTTTTTAGTTGATGGTAAATTCGACCGATCATACGATCGTTCTGAGAAGATCGTGGTCTCACGATCAGGATCTGATCTTTTAAAAATCTCAACATCTATGGCCAGCTTAAGCCTCAAAAACACCATCGGTCTTCTACTCTGGACACTGCCGTATCTCTAATATACAGCCTTAGGACTATGCAACTGGAGACCAAATATGGACCACCAACATGGCATCAGTGTTTGTAGAATTTTCCACATTTGATCCAATCGACCATTGGTCACCATTGCTGGACTGTACTGTCCAATAAACACATAGATCTTCTTTTTCAGCTGTTGGCCTACTACTGATAGGATATTGAGGTTGCACGCACTTTCATGCATCTATGTGGTCATCAGCAGAACTCATTGAACTACTTGTCCCATTATTATCTACCTCATTCCATTTAGAAACTAACTAGATTTGGACCCCAAATGGGCAAATGTCAAGCCTGTGATGTCTCAGGAGAATTGAAGAGCCCAGTGAGGTTCTGACTCACTAAGAGTCATTTACGACCAGAGTGTAAAAAAATTTTACCCAGAATTTACCCATCTTTTCCTAATAATTCTGCCATCATTTCATACTCACAGTCAAAACAACGTTTCTGTGTGATTCTTTTGGTGCAAGCCTACTGTGCCTACTTGCAGGACCCACTGTGGGAACCCTTTTAGCACCAGGGATGTCTAGCGGCACTTGCCTTTGATTAACCAGAAGAAGCAGGACAGGCGAGGTGGAGTTTAGTGCAATTATGCGGGTGTATAGCCACAAATACAATTTAATGCATGATATCAGTAAGTGCAGCATTTGCAACCATAATTGCGCCAACATTCCTAATTCATAATGCAGCGGGACCCAGTCATTTTTACTTATGCCAATCGATGTACCACCATGTGTAGATGAGCATAGGTGATTCATAATAACGTTTTAAAATTATTGTAGGCTTCTTTTTGGGGGTTTGGCTACAGTTTGAAAACCCAAGCCAAAAACAAAATAAGGAAATCACTCAACTGGAACATGAAAATCTGAAATCTGTAATTGCCATGGAACATACACTTCAGTACTGTAAAAAGAGAAATTGTCATGCTTTTAGGCATTAGTGTTCTGTATATGTTACCTAAGTGTTCAGCCTTGTAAATGACAGCATTCCTCCCATTAATAAATATTCCCTGTCCGTCATGCAGTTAAACATTCCCACATCTCACATTGGAGTAATTATACCCCGGTGCAATGTAAAAACAAGAAGCAAACCTGTTTGCCAAGCTGACACTACAAACCTGATTGCTAAACCAACATGCCATTTCTTTTAATGGGAGCAAAGTGGAGCCACTTAAAGGGCTGTATTAGTGAAGTCGACAAAAAATCACAAAAGTGAAAGAAATGGAAGATTAGGCGACAATGCTTTTCATGGTTAACGTTGATGCTCCGGCACCAGTATAGAGAAGCGACAACACTTACACTGCTAATTAAAGGGATTTTGTCTAGAATATAAGACATTTATTTCAATGAGGATTGAAATCTGTTGAAAGTGTCTTTACCTTCCCCAGGTTTCATACATGCCTAGAGAATGTTGAAATCAGTCCGACTGAGCAGTTATTAGGCATGTATGGCCACCTTTACTTCTAAAAAGCTCTAATAATCTTCTTGCTTGCATGGAAGTATCTGTAATTTATAGCAAATACAACAGTTCGTTCTAGCTTTACGGCAGAGATCCTACATATACACTCAGGATTAACGTTAGTGCCAGTTACAATTCATGTAAAAATATTTATTTTATTGTCAAACGATTCCTCGCCGTGAGTTGATATATCCATGCCACCTCCTACTGAGATTCATGGAAACAGTCACTGCTGGTATAAATGGGCCAAAAACAATGTGCATGTTTAGGCCAAAAAAGCTGCCTATCATGGTTTCCACCAAACTCAATAGCAAGAGTCACGGCGCAAATTCACTAAGCGCCGAAGCGCCGAACGCTAGCGTTAATTCGCTAGCGTTTGGCATTTTCGGTACTTCGCAAATTCACTAACGAACGCTGGCATAAATTCGCTAGTGTTACTTCGCACACTTACGCCAGGCGAATTTTCGCTAGCCATGTAACTACACAAATTCACTAACTTGCGCAGTGTACTGAACGCTACCTTTTACGCTAGACTTCCTTCGCCACCTCAGACCTGGCGAAGCGCAATAGAGTAGATAGGGATTGTTTCCAAAAATGTCAAATTTTTTTCTAAGTCCCAAAAAACGCTGGCGTGTTTTCTACATGATGGGTGATAGGCTGAAAAAGATCAAAATTTTTTTTGGGGCTCCCCTCCTTCCCCCCTACATTTGCTGACTCATGGCAACTTACCTACACAGTGGGCACATGTGTAGGGCAAAATAAAATTTATATTTGCTGATTTAAAGGTTTTCTAGGCATTTGTAGTGCAGATACGTGTTCCTCCATTGAAATTTGAATTTCGCACCGTATGCAAATTAACCATCGCTATCGAAACTTCGCTTCGCTTGGCGAATTAACGCTAGCGCAACTTCGCAAACTAATGCTACCCCTGTGCGCAACTTCGGATTTTAGTGAATTTGCGGAGCGCTGGCGAAAATACGCCTGGCGAAGTGCGGCGAAGTGCGGCGAAGTTGTGCCTGGCGCAACTTCGCATCTTAGTGAATTTGCCCCCCGGTTTCTTGCATTTTTTTACTGGCAGTCATACTCTAATGAAGAAACTGCCTCATCTGACTTTGGTCCAGTAGATACGAAAGCTTAGCTGAGGCAGTGCAAACAAATTTTCACCATGCTTTCATATGAATTGCAAATATCTTAAAATATCTTTTTTTCAAACCGCATCAGTTAATAGTGCTGCTCCAGCAGAATTCTGCACTGAAATCAGTTTCACAAAAGAGCAAACAGATTTTTTTATTTTTAATTTTGAAATCTGACATGGGGCTAGACATTGTCAGTTTCCCAGCTGCCCCCAGTCATGTGACTTGTGCTCTGATAAACGTCAGTCACTCTTTACTGCTGTACTGCAAGTTGGAGTGATATCACCCCCTCCCCAGCAGCCTAACAACAGAACAATAGGAAGGTAACCAGATAGCAGCTCCCTAACACAAGATAACAGCTGTCTGGTCTAAGAACAACACTCAATAGTAAAATCCAGGTCCCACTGCTACACATTCAGTTACATTCAGCGGCGAATCTGGGGCTGCTGCCGCCGGAGGCAGCTGCCCAGATGCCGCCCCCCTCCTCTCCCGCTCCGCGCTTAAAAATTAGCGTCTGAGCGGGTCTAAGGGGGCAGTGTCACTAGTGCATTAAGCGCAATTGCGCTCTCTGCACTAGCGGACCCGAATTTTCGGGTTAAAACCCGGAAGTTTGGCTCTTAAAGTTACAAGAGGCGGCTTTTTGCCGCCCCTTGCGACTGGCTGCTTCATATCGCCTGAGGCAAGGATCTCACCTTGCCTCATGACAGAAGCGGCCCTGGTTACATTGAGTAGGAGAAACAACAGCCCGCCAGAAAGCAGTTCTGTCCTAAAGTGATGGCTCTTTCTGAAAGCACATGACCAGCCAAAATGACCTGAGATGGTGCCCATACGCCAATATTACAACTAAAAAAAATACACTTGCTGGTTCGGGAATTAAATTTTAGATGTTAGAGTGAATTATTTGCAGTGTAATTTAGAAATAAAAAATACATCATAAAAATCATGACAGAATCTCTTTAAGCAGCAGATAATAACACAGAATACCCAAACTTGCACTAAAAGATCCAAATTTCCAGTTACCAGAGGTACCGAGATTTCAAGATTCCCATCTTGCCTCCTGGCAGTAGGGCCCTGCATGGCTTTAAACAGGTAAAGGAATGTACAGGCCAGTGGCTGATGGTCTTTGCACATGTGTTGTGTGTTGTATAAACTTATTATAGTTACACAGTCTGCCCTAATCCTGCTAATTGTTACAGGAATCTAATTTTCAAGTTACTTGGCTGTTCAGGTTGCTGACAGGCAAATTGACCTGGAAACATGCGTAATTTTGTGCCCCCTCAGCATGGGAGTGGGCGGGCAGATTGGGAAGCGTGACTATCATGTTAATTGCATGACACTTGAGAGAACTGTTGCTATGGGTTTTTGGTCTTGGCCAACATTTTTCCAGGCTTTTGCATAACAATATCCAGTGACGGGACATCAAGAGCTTAGTGACTCCAGTGATTTGTCAAGGGTAACTCTGACACCGGGAAATGAACCAGGTTCCCAGTTAGCGATCTCACAGTCAGTGACCCTGGCTTCAAAGTAAAACACTATTTCTACACGCTGCACATAACATGCAAGGCTTTGTAGAGCTTACAAACCATTGAGCTGAAAATCTTGCCAGCTGCAAAACAATTATAATCACCCAATTTGCCATTGCCCTTAAAGGGATGTTTCACCTTTGAGTTACCTTTTCGGATGCTATAGAATGGCTTATTCTAAGCAAATTTTCAATTGGCCTTCCTTTTTTCTTTTTAATAGTTTTTTTAATTATTTGCCTTCTTTATCTCTTTCCAGCTTTCAAATGGAGGTCACTGACCCCATCTAAAAACAAATGCTCTATAAGTCAACACATGATTGTTATTGCTACTTTTTATTTCTTGTCTTTGTATTCAGGACCTTTCCTATACATATTCCAGTCTATTTTTCAGATTAATGTATGGTTGCTAGGGTAATTTGGACCCTACCAACAGGATTGCTGAAACTGCAAACAGGAGAGCTGCTGGATAAAAAGCTTAATAGCGCAAAAAACGCAAATAATAAAATATTAAAAATCAGCTGCCAATTGTTTCAGAATATCACTCTTTACATCGAAGATCGACCCCTTTACGAAAAGCCTTTGCATGTGTGAGGAGCAAGGGGTCTACTCAAGCCTCACCAATGCATAAGGCTAGCCCAGAGGGTTAGAGAGCATTCACACAAAATACATCAAATACCTACAAAATACTGTATTTATTACCTTACAATCAGTGCTGTCATCGATTCGACGTCCTCCCTTGTGTCATGTGACACTGTATAATTTAAGACATAATATACCTACCCTGTAAAAAAAAAATAAGAATGCTTGAAATAATTTATCCACTACTGCTATACATATATGAATAAGAAACATTTGCCTTAGTTGTTATATGGTTGCGGAACTGCTCAATGACTTATTCTCACAGAAATTGATGATATAGAGGGCCTATGGAGATGGGATTTTCAAACCTGCCTGATATATATTTGGCTTACAGTCAGATATTGGTTTGACAGGCCCATTATACACAGGCCAATAACATACCTCCCAACTGTTCCGTTTTTCGAGGAACAGTCCCGATTTTGACAGCCCAACCCGCAGTCCCAGATTGTTACTGAAATGTCCCGACTTTCTCTTTGATCTCCTGCACTGAACAGCCAGAAAACGATACAGGGACAGGTTTATCACGGGTCGAAGTAAATTCGAGGGAATTTTCAAAGTAAAAAAAATTCTAAATACAAAGTAATTTCTTGGATACTTCGACCATCGAATAGGATACTACGACTTCGACTCGAAGTAAAATCGTTCGAATATTCGACCATTCGATAATCGAAGTACTGTCTCTTTTAAAAAACTTCGACTTCAATACTTCGCTAAATAAACCTGCTGAAGTGCTGTGTTAGCCTATGGGGACCTTCTAGAGCAGTTTTCTAAGTTTGTTGAAGTCGAAGAAAAATCGTTCGATTGACGGATAAAATCCTTCGATTCGAAGGATTTCATTGTTCGATTAAACGATTTTACTTCGACCGCAAAACGGTCAAATTCGGTGAAAAAAACCTTGACTTCGATATTCCAAATCAAAGTAAAGCCATTCGATCTGGTCGAATTTCGAAGTATTTATCACTTCGAAATTCGACCCTTGATAAATCTGCCCCACAATGTTTCTAACTTAATTGGCTTTTGGCAGAAAGCCCAGAATGTGTGGATACATTGGATATTATATATATCATATATTTTGGAATATTGGATACTTTTGCAACAATTTAAGATAAGCAAAGAAACCATTGTAACAATTTAAGATAAGCAAAGAAACCATTGTAACAATTTAAGATAAACAAAGAAACCATTGTAACAATTTAAGATAAGCAAAGAAACCACTGTAACAATTTAAGATAAGCAGGTCTCTTGGGGAAACTGTGCATTGCAGCTTAAAGGGTAATTCACCTTCATTAGCAAAACTGTTATAACTCATAAAAACCACAGAATTGTTTTCGAACTTTCATAACCTGCCGCACTATGCGCAGAAAATATTTTTGTCGCTCTTTCTGTTTCCAAAATGTTGGGAGATGGTATGCAATAAGCTGCCTAGTCGATCTGCTGGAACCAAGTTGATAGCGAAACAGGATCATTGTGTTAATCTGTTCTCTCTAATGTTTTCACATTCAGAAATGGACAGTTGTGACATGTGGCACCGTATTATTCTGCACAGCTCGTTTGTCAACAGGAAGTCCAGCCATTTTCATTCCCAGTCTTACTTCCTGCTGCCAGGCAGGAAGTTCAGTGAAAGAACTTCCTTAATCAAAATTGTGAATATTTAACCACTCCATTCATGAAAAAAAAAAGTCCAGATATCCCAAACCGTTCCATTAAACCCCATCCCTAATGTTAGCCACAGACGTGCAATGATATTAATATTAGCCTCAGTTTTGCTTTCATGTCAGGTATGGCAAACAACAACTGTATATGGAAGCTGGGCTTTTGTAGTGTAATACAGCTGGAGTTGCATGTGTGTAAGAAGGCCTATCAGGGTAGAACGTGGAGTGTGATGACATTTGCACACTCAATTATCCAGCTCAAGACACACACCAGCTGAGGAGTGAAATCTCCCGGCATGGACACACCAGAGCTGGCAGAGATGCTCACTATATGAGTGATACATTTAGCTTTTGCCGTAAGTTTTAATAAATCACTCTGTACAACATCTCCCCACAGCCCAAGACTGGACATAGATTTATTACACCACATACTGCAATGTTCCCGTCTGATCATCTTTATCAAAATGAGACAAGCAACACCTGGATTCTGAAAGATAAACCCCACAGAGAGAAGCGGAGCAGCACATCTGGCCTTGGCGTCACGCGGAGAGGAGAAATATGGGGCCGCGCTTCCATTTTTCAGCCAACATTTCGGGCACTTTTGGGTCAGGGATATTATCATTAAAGAATGAAATATAAGATGTATTGTTTTTAAAAGTATTTTTTAAAAAATACCTAAAAGCTAAACACAGAAAGGCCTTTGAGCTGACCATTAGCTAAAAGGTCCCTGCTCATAGGGTACAACCAGCTGGATTTATCAAGACCACAATTTCATAAAGTGTATATATTCTCATGATTGATTGCAACAGAATACGTCATACAAAGAACAATATAGAGACTATGAACATGTTGTGGGATAGGCTCCAAAATCGACTACACTTCTGCTTAGTTCTAGTGTGTTTTCTACATATAGAGGAATAATATATATATATATATATATATATATATATATATATATATATATATATATATAATCAAAGTTAAGTGCCTGTACTCCAATCCAGTAATTTGCGGGGAGCACTTTAAGTTTTTAATCTTACAATAAATAATTCCTGGACCAGCATTTCCTTTGTAAAATGGTGTTTAATATACACACATAATACAGAACTCCAACATTTTATCACCATATGACAACGGCAGTGCTGGTCCAGGAATTATTTATTCCAAGATACAATTTTATACTTGCTCGGCTTTTCTCGTTTATCCTGTTATTAATCCAGTTATGGTCACAAAATTCTGCAGTGAAGTAAAAATGGACAGATTACGGGAGATATGGGACCACTGTGGTCTTAATGCTCTGTTAAAAAACATCGATAGGATCTTAAGTCCTTATGCTAAAGGCACTTGTGGGGGATCCTCCGTTGGTGGAGAAACCCTAGTGCTGCTTCAGTATCACCTATGCCTCCTAACATTCTGTTAACTTGCATACTAGTAAAGCCCACGCGCTGGTTTGGCACAACTTTGGAATGTTGTTCTCGGGCTGCAACCGTCTACTGCCCCACTTCCGACTTCGTGTTCATATTTTTATATACTCGCTCCAACCCACCCCACTGTGACACCACAGAAGAAGGTAGGGCGGGTGCGGGTATATAAAGAAGGGATTGCGCCAGTTTAGGGTCAGGTGCAGTCAGATTGGATTAAGGTTGGTTGAGGATCGAATATTAGTCGACATTGCATATATCTGTCACTGAGAACTGGAGCTGAATTCTGTCTGAAATGCACATTTGTGGGTCAAAAATCCAGTCCATGTTCCCACTGACAAGTAGGGTTGCCAACTTTTCCAGAAAAAAATATCGGCCTTCCTATATATTTATCTTTTTTCCCTATTAATAACATTGGGATCAACCATCATTTTTACCAGCCAAGCCAGTAAAATACCGGACAGATGGCAATCCTACTGACAGGCCAGCACTGGCAATTTTTTCAAGCGGCGGATCTGCCACGTGAGCCCCTAACCTTAAGCAAATGATCCAACTTTATCAGTGGAAATTATTCCAAAGAAATAAAAGTTTACATTTTTTGTTTAAATATAGTCCAAAAAGTATGCCCCAGACTTGTTCTGTTTATTTATTTATTTTTTATAGATATGGAATACAGGGTTTTGATTCAGTACACTCGTCTCAGATTTCTCCTGCTTTAATCTATACCTGATTCCATGGCTGCAGCCCTACAAGGAATATACAAGGTTATGCAGAAAAAGGTGAAAAGTTTGCCTGACTCCCCTGTCCTCCCTCCCAACCAATCAAAGAAAAAATTTCTTGGCCTAAAATATAACTAACGCAAAAAAGTAAGGTCACTGCGCATGATAGGTCAACCAATTAATACATCACTTAGCAGGTTACGTACTGTGGAAACTCTGTGGTAGACGAAGATTGTTTGTGGCTAATTATTGCACAGAACTGTAGGGGGTTTCGGCAGCACACATAGCTGCTTATTGTGAGTGATCTAAACCCAGCTAATGTTTATTATTTCATGGGGATTTTTTTTTCTGGTTTTGTGGGAATTTCTTTGTTCGTTGTATGAACATTTATTGTTAGTAGGAGTGAAAATAGGTCACGGTTTGCATATAAAAGAAATGCAAGTCTCCTGAAGGAGTAAGAGCTGGAAATCACCACCAGACATGCGGTTGGATCGGTGCAAGACAAAAAGAGACGTGCAATGATTTTAATAAACAATAGGCAGGCAACACAGAAAAACTAGAAAGTCTCTTTATCTCCCATTTATCTCTTGTGGTTCTGACCCACTGAGAAGTGCAGAAGTAAAATCTTTCTGCCTTGGACTTGAACTTTCTTTGGCAAAAATGCAAGGGTTAGACCTAAATCCCATCACTAAGAACAAGCTGAAAAATGCAGCTGGAGGTTGAATACATGGTTCAACAACAAGATACCAGAAGGGTTATGTAGAGCCATAATGGCAATCTGATAGACACAAGTCACTGTTGTTTGGCCCAACTAGTGACAAATATTCGCATGTACAGACTTGACGTGAATTTCCGCGTTTCGCCAGCAGTAAAACTTTTCTCTAAACTGCATTGAAAATTCGCTACACAGCTCGTTTCGCTTTGTGCGACAAAAAAAATACAGTAGAACCTCAATTTTACATCCCCTGATTTTAAGTTTTGTGGTCCCACCTATATATTATGCATAATACATTTCCTTGATTTTACATTTTCCTGGATTTTACACCATTTTCTTCTGGTCCCCTGAAAAATTTAAAAATGGGGGTTCAACTGTAGATGTCATTTTATTCTTCCCCTCTACTTCCACATCAACCAAAGGGATCTGAGTCGTCCCACAGTCTATATAAGGACATATTATATATAAATATATGGTTCCTTTGTTTTTATCTGGTATGCAAAGCACCCAGGTATTATCTGTTGGTGGTCAGATGTATTTTTAGTTGGGCCTATGTTTGTAAACTAGTATTAATATATAAACTATACTGGGTACTTTTTGCTTAGGGCAAATCAATCCCAAAATAAAAATGTGCCTAATAAAGAAAACAAAATTCTAAGCAACTTTTCAATACACATTTATTACAAGTTTTCTATGGTTTTTAAGTTACAATATTTGTATATGTATTGCTATTTAAAGCAGCATTTGTCTGTCACTGTCTATTCTCTGTCCTGATGGCTTAGACTTTTGAAACAATGTAAGACAAGGCAGCTGATTAACAGGCCTGTCTTTGCTGGTGAACTAAGATTTTTGCAACATTGTAACCAGGAGTTAAGAAAATGCTGCTTTCAATAGCAGTTGTTTTTGCAAACAACTTTAAAAGTACTGAGAATTTTTAATAAATGTATAATGGAAAGTTGCTTAGAATTATGTTTCATTAGGTACATTTTTATTTTGGGGGTTGATGTGCCCATTAAACAGCAACATAGTAGTAGAAGATACCATTACCACTTGACCAGATGTAATGTCAGAAATCACAGGCAAGTTTTTAAGAAATTGGCAACATGGAAACCTATTTTCTGTTAAAAAAGCAATTGTAGCCTAGTGGATAGGAGTCCTCTATGACCAATGTAGGGCATGTGTGTAAAAGCATCATAAGCGAAAAATGCACGTGATTTTATTTTCCCAATTTTTATTGGTAGCCCCAAAGCAGAAACAATGTGGCACAAAATAAAGGTCAATAGACTCTTATGTAGTTTTCTACAAAAATTCTGTTTAACAAAAAGTTTCGTAAATTTTTTCGCCATTTCACTCATTTTTCAATTTCACAGATTCTCTAATCACTCGGCACAATGTTTTCTAAGGGACAAGACAAGGTCTGATACTTGATTACAGATGTACTGTAATTTTTCCCTTGCATGAAATTCCAATGCCAATGCAGTTAAGGACCGTTTTAGACAATACAGTGGTCATTTCGTAGGTCAGGGAAGTCTACAAGGCAAGGAGCAGGGCAAGCTGAAAACTAGATCAGATTTGAGGAACAAGGAGGAAGTAGGAGCAGGAATGGGAAAAGGAGTTAAATTAGGAGCAGGATGAGGAAGTTTCACATTAGTGCCTATCAAAGGAAAATACTAATGTTTGGCCAATTCCATATAGGAGTAATTAGTATAAGTGCCACTTTCAGATTCAGTGCTTTGAGACCTTCCTTTGTAACATCTGACCAATTAAATGTACAGGGATCAGTGGCATAATCCACAATACATGTACAGAATCTAGAGTAAGCCCTGCAAATATTTATGTCTTTGCTACTTTAATGAAAAGTTATGAGATGTGGACACTAGGGGTCATTTATCAACACTGGGCAAATTTGCCTAGGGGCAGTAACCCATGGCAACCAAAATAATTGTTGTATTCATTGTTTTACCTGCAGCTGGCTTAAAAGAAAGTCACTGATTGGTTGCTATAGGTTACTGGCCATGGGCAAATTTGCCCAGTGTTGCTAAATGAGCCTGGTGTTTCTACCTGGCTTGTAAGACTAGCCCTGGGAATATCATTGCACCTACATTCTTAAATTCACCTCTTATAGTGCCATGAAGCAGATATTAAGGGAAATAAAACAAAATGGTTATTGTGCCTTTAAAATGAGCAAGTCACATGAGATGCATAGTAACACCCCATGATATGTTAAAAAAAAGAACAAGGTCATATAAGTGGGTGGGGCCAGTTTATTGAGAACATACAGTATGAAAGCGTGACTCCAACAGGACGTTTATGCCTTTAGCAAAAACACACCTAGTAATTAGATGCCAAGAATTTTTAAGCATTGTATAATTATGGTGATTTATGACATCATTACATGAGAGAGAGAGACTTTTGAATATGTTAAAACATTTGGCAAAATTGCTCCACAAAACCGGCTCCACACTAATCTATAATTATTCTGAATTAACAGCACCCCGGTTGTCACCTTAAATGACAGCTCCATTATAGTGTTATACAATCAGAACATCTGCAAATAAACACTTCCCAATAGTAAAAGGCAAAACATACCCCGCCCATAAGGATAGCTTGTCTTCTGTTTATTGTTACCTGACATATCTCCTAAGATATCCGATCCTGAAAAATCTGACTTGACCGGTTACTATTGTCTTCTGGAAGAGAGCAAACATTTCGCCAGTTTAATACATAAACCTGTAGGTGTGAATGAATCAATGAGAATTCAAGCTAATGCTTCCAGCATGATTTAAGGTGGACAATTTGGTTGGCACCTAAAAACATTGCAATGGATGAGCCAACTCATCGTCAAAGCATGTATACAGAGTGCAAATGGGACCTTCAAACAGCTCTAACCAAGTGTAGAAAGCCCGGAGATAAATTATTGTTAAAGAAGCCTGAAAGGTCACCTCTGAGATCACCAATAGCCTCCAAGCCTTTGTCAACCAATGCCTGCGAAGGATCCACACTATGTTCTAGTCCAATGTAATCTCCAATGTAATCTGCAACAAAAACCAATGGAGACAAGCAAAGGAAGAGTAGAGTGATGGGTTGGGCACATACTGAAGGAAGAGAGCAAGATCAAGGATGACAAAGAGGAGGAACATTGAGGATGAGGAGTGTAAGGAGGGAAAGATGTTGGGAGATGTGAGAGCCCTGTTTCATCAAGCTCTATGTTCTGGCTAAGAAGAAAAGGATGCATTGGTGGCCAGTTCATGGTGTATGGGCAGATTTGATTTTTATGACTTTGGGCTGATGATCAAGTCTTAAGGCCCCCCTACACAGGCAAATATAAGCTGCCGACAGATTAAGTCCAGTGTATGGGGCCCTCCGACGATATCTGGCCAAAAGTCGGGCAGATATCGATCTGGCAGGTTTAAAAATCCTGTCAGATCAAGAACCACATTGGTTTGTTGATGCAGTCCTCGATTCGACCACTCAAATTCTCAATGTTGTGAGCTCAATGTGGGTCCCTAGGGTCAAGTAAAGTGAGGTCAAGTGAATACCCCCCCATGCACTAATGCATACTCTCTACAAGTTATCCTAGTGATATCAGTGGCAGGGCCAAATTTTGCGAGGCAGCGCATGCACCCTCCCCACACGAGTGGGAGCTCTCTCTCAAGCATCCAAGCACTGGGGAGCTTTGGGTCCCCAGTCTTTCTTAGGGAAGCAGCTAGGCAGCATGCCGCCCCTAAAATTTTGCGGCCCTAGGCCCGGGCCTTTGTGGCCTTGCCACAAATCTGGGCCTGATCAGTGGTGGTTTTTGGTCCCATTAATGGGACCATGGTCTGGTACTGAATCCAAAAAATTCACACCTCCCAGCTTTTGCTAATAGGTAAATCATTTTCATTTTTTAGTATTTGCGTTTTCTGAGTTATTGAGCTTTTTATTCAACAGCTCTCCAGTTTGTAATTTCAGCAATGTTGTTGCTAAGGTCCAAATTACTCTAGCAACCATGCACTGATTTGAATAAGAGACTGGAATATGAATAGGAGTGGCCTGAATAGAAAAAATGAGTAATAAAAAGTAGCACTAATAGAGCCTTACAGAGCATTTGTTTTTAAGATTTTGAAAGCTGGAAAGAGTCAAAAGAAGAAGGCAAATTAAAAAACTATAAAAATTAAATAATGAAGACCAATTGAAAAGTTTATTAGAATTGGCCATTCTATAGCATACTAAACATTAACTTAAAGGTGAATTACCCCTTTAAAGGAGAACGAAAGCCCCAGGGCGCAAAACCCCTCCCCCCCATCCCTCCGTTGCCCCCCCTCCCTCCTCCCCCCTGGCCTACCCCTCCCCCTGGGCAAATGCCCCTAACTTGTTACTCACCCCTCTGCGCAGGTCCTGTCCATGGAGTTCGCAGTCGCCATCTTCTTCCACTCGCGTCTTCTTCCTGCTCTGACCGGCGTTTTCTGGCGCATGCGCAGTAGGAACAGTTACGGTACGGCTCTACTGCGCATGCGCCGAATGTCACGAAGTGAAATCGGAAAACTTCGTGACATTCGGCGCATGCGCAGTAGAGCCGTACCGTAACTGTTCCTACTGCGCATGCGCCAGAAAACGCCGGTCAGAGCAGGAAGAAGACGCGAGTGGAAGAAGATGGCGACTGCGAACTCCATGGACAGGACCTGCGCAGAGGGGTGAGTAACAAGTTAGGGGCATTTGCCCAGGGGGAGGGGTAGGCCAGGGGGGAGGAGGGAGGGGGGGCAACGGAGGGGAGGGGGGGAGGGGTTTTGCGCCCTGGGGCTTTCGTTCTCCTTTAACACCAGCAGTCAGTGAGATGACATGGGCCTAGGATTGGCGACAGAAGAGTTATGTGCCTGCACCCTTCCCTGCCAGCGTTGGGCCCTAGGCATATGCTTCTTTTGCCTGCCCCTAGTTCCAGCCCTGCTGCCAATGCACTGTTGGCCATTAGATGGTGCATTGGCAGATGCAGCTTCTCTTCACTGTTCAGATCGCTCATGTTCTTTGCCCAATTTATCAAAACAATAGAAGGGAGGCCATACCATGTGGCGCCCCTCATACACACCCATAGACAAAAATCAGCAGCACACTGTTAAGTTGCAAAAGTGCTCAAGTGCATAATTTATTTAGCCCATAGCATACAAAGGCAACGTTTCGAGCCAACCAGGCCCTTTATCATGGCTTGATAAAGGGCCTGGTTGGCTCGAAACGTTGCCTTTGTATGCTATGGGCTAAATAAATTATGCACTTGAGCACTTTTGCAACTTAACAGTGTGCTGCTGATTTTTGTCTATGGATTGATGTGACCTGAGGACAGGATTGGGTCTTCCAGTTCAGCACCTGGCACTTCAACGGTGTGTGATTGGGAGGTGAGCGCTCCAATTTTTGTGACTGTTCCTCATACACACCCAGTCCATAGGCCTACCTGATTGACCCGTGTGTTGACACTTTTAGTGTGGGGAAAGTATACAGCTGGTTGCTATCAATTACTGAACTGTGGAATACTTTTGCCCAATCTAATAGGTGGTCCCTTATATTACAGCATAGCTGTATGCCCAACATATCGATAAATCGCCCAAATTTTCCTCGGTGGCAATTTCGGGCGATCTAGCCATAAGTTGGACATACCGCCATTGATTTTCATTATTGGCAATGGAGAGGCATTTTCAGGAGATTTGTCATCAGCAGCTTCGCATAAAAAATTGCAGACAACAGATCTTCCCGTGTGCCACTGCCCTTAATAAACTGTAACCTTCTTCAAGGGAAATTGGATTTTCATGTTTTTTGAAACACCATCTTTGATAACGAACGCCCATGGTTACTTTGTGCCTGAAAGTCTCCAAGACAGAGAAGAAGTTAGAATTATCTCAGCGCATATGACATCAACGTGTGTCTTTTCTAGGTCGGTTACAGCCCCATCCAGCTTGACTGGATCTATGAGGAGGGTTTCCAAATCTATTGTGTGACACAATTTGTTGACAGTAGAATGAGGTAGAAAAGGAAATGAAGCCTTAGGTAGACAAGGGCCCACAATACCCACAGTCTTAAGTGCGCGACAACAACAACAAAACAAAAAAAAAGCAAACCCTTTGCCATGCAGCTTAACATCTAAGTAGTATATAAACAAAGCAAGGCACGGGGATTAAATGCAAGTGTATTTAATCAGCCAGTGGAAGTGCTTGCGTTGAAAGCAAGAATTCAACCGCTGTGGGTAAGTGCGGCAGGATGGAACTGAGAAACATGACTGTGATGATGACGCACTGCCTACTAGAAAGGGAATATTATTACAGGTATGGGACCTGTTATCCAGAATGCTCACGTGATTTGGATCTTCATACCTTAAGTCTACTAGAAAATCATGTGAACATTAAATAACTCCAATAGGCTGGGTTTGCTTCCAATAAGGATTAATTATATCTTAGTTTGGTTCAAGTACAAGCTACTGTTTTATTATTACAGAGAATTTGGATTATTTGGACAAAATTGAGTATATGGGAGACAGCCTTTCCATAATTTAGAGCTTTTTGAAAAAATGGATTTCAGTGCAGAATTCTGCTGGAGCAGCACTATTAACTAATGCTTTTTGGAAAAAAACATGTTTTCCCATGACAGCATCCCTTTAAATTGTTACAAATGGGACAGTTGGGAGGTATGCCATATCTTTATTACCATTTTATGCAAAACTTTATCCCACATGAATACTCATATTATGTGTCCAGAGTTTTTTGTTTCTTCTGCCTCAGCTTAGATTTTTTTTTCTTTCCACTAGGGATGCACCGAAAACTGCATTTCACGGTTCAGCCAAAGACCCAAATCCAGGGGTTTGGATTTGGCCAAATACCGAATTCGAACTCTGCTTCTGTGCCTGAAAAGCTGGCGCACAGGCGGAAATACCCGATGGGAACGCATAGTCATTATATAAGGCTCAAATTCGGTTTAGCAAGGCTTTTGGATCTGTCCAAATCCTGATTAAAACAGCCAACTCCCTAATCAAATGCAGGATTTAGTGCATCCCTACTTTCTACTCTTAAATCTAAGGCAGCCATGGACAGTCAAAATGGCATATATAATTATGTACCATAGGCCTAAAGACTTCAGAGCAGTAAATAAAAATGCCTTTCAAATCAATGTTCATTTATCCTGCTATGTGTCTTGTGAGACACTCAAGCTGCCCAACATGGTGAGATACAGCCATTTGGTGAGATTGCTGGATCTCTGCTCAGTCTGGCCAACCACTTGCTGAGCCAAATCAGGCAAAGATATCATCAACACACCAATGTGGTGTGACCAACTTTTATCCATATAATGGCAGGACAGGCCCTTCTGAGGGTCCCATACACGGGCCAGTAAGTTTTTACCAACTCAGTCTGGAGGGGCTTTTATTGGCCTATGCATGGTCAGCTTTACTAATCCTTTGCTAATGCAATTAATGCAAAGCATTCCACCCAAAATGCTTTGTATTTGACTGTTTAACATCCCTTTTCCAGGTTTAGGATACAGACTAAAAATCAAATTGTTTTGCTGCTGTAAATGAAATGAAGTTCCCTCTTCTCTCTCTCTCTCTCCCCAGAGACTGTGGGATTCAAGTGATCTGTTTTTATGCCCCAAAGTAATTACTGCTGTTTGACTTCATCTCCCTTTGCTCATTAGTTACAGTTTGTTTATGGAGACTCAATGTCTTATTTGTAAAGTTTCTTTGCTATCAATTTGGGTCCAGCTGTGCCCACTAGCAAATGGCCTCCATGTGTTTCCCTTAAGTAGGGGGAGATCCAATGGGAGGATGGGAGTATTCTTTCAGTATCTGAGTTGCAAAGGGGATATTGTAAAACAAAAGCTGGCTCTCGCACACCCAGTGTAGAGATGCGAAGTCTGGTGCTCAGTGGTAGAGGTTCGGCCACCTCACAGTAGAATCCAATAGAAAAGAAATCCACGGCACACAGGCTGCTGCAAGCAAGGAACCCCTTGCACGTTTAATGCGGAAGTGAGCAACGTTTCGGGGTCACGCCCCTTTGTCAAGGCTTGACAAAGGGGCGTGACCCCGAAACGTTGCTCACTTCCGCATTAAACGTGCAAGGGGTTCCTTGCTTGCAGCAGCCTGTGTGCCGTGGATTTCTTTTCTATTTGACAAAGGGGCGTGACCCCGAAACGTTGCTCACTTCCGCATTAAACGTGCAAGGGGTTCCTTGCTTGCAGCAGCCTGTGTGCCGTGGATTTCTTTTCTATTGCAAAGGGGATATTTCACCTAAAATTGAAAAACGACTTTAAAAAACAAGCAATTAGATAATATATAAGGGGATGTTTATAATACATTCAAAGTGCAAAAAAAAAGTTTGCAATCTGGCATGTTTAGAACTTTGGCCATTGCGTCAAAAAGCTGCAGGCCTCACAGGAGTGTAGAAATGTACAACCTGCTTTTTGAATCTAGTGCGACCTGCATGAGGACGGGTTCAATTTAAAGTGGTGGGTGAGGGGGCATTTAGATGCCCCACCCCACCCTGCAACCTCCCTTTACCTCTGGGTCTCCCCCCGTGCATACCTTATTTTATCTTGTTGTGGCCATGATCGTAACTGAGGAGAAGTAACGGTGAAGCACTTTGCGTGTCTGGGTTGGTGGGCCCTCAAGAGCCAGGGTCCACCCGGTGTCCCACCAGCCCAGTCTGACACTGCCCCCCCCCCTTCTGTCCATAAATGAATGTCAATCAGGGTCAAACTGCACTGTGAGAGTGCCCAAGAATTTCTGGGTGGGCACAGTCTCTAGTCTAGACAATATCCATTGGACAATTCTTAATTCCAGCTTTAGCCTTTATAACCTCTATATCATTTAGCACTGTCTCCATTTCAGTGTTCTAAAGGTGGCCATAGATGCAAAGATCCGCTCGTTTGGCGATGTTGCCAAACGAGCGGATCTTTCCCCGATATGCCATTAACAGGCATGGCTATATCGGGGGTAATCTGATTGTTCGGCCGTACGGCCGAACGATCAGATTACGATGTGCCATGAGCTCCGGCGGGATCGGTCGGGTCAAAATCAAACCTGACCGATCGACCAAACGACCGATCTCCGCCGGACGAAAGAAGTCGGCACATGCCACACACGATCCGAAAATCGTACGAATCCTCGATTCGTACGATCGGATCTGTGTGTCTATGGCCACCATTAGAGTATGCCCTGGATGGAGAGAACATCCAGACTAATTGTGGATAGGTCAGAATCTGGAATGTGTGGGACCTGAAGTTTCCTGGATATGGTGACTTATTTCATATTCCGCATTTCCAAGCTGTCTTGGTATTTAGAAAATGAATCTCATATAAATGTTTTCTTTTGTCTATATAATGAAGCTGCTATTAAATTTTGTTCTCATGATTGCCACTGTTATATTGTTTCGAATTTGGTATTTCGTGTAATGTTCACGTGGTTTGATAAAGAACCCCTTGGTGTCTGAAATTTCCCATTTGACTGTACAGCAAGTGCTGTCTGTTCATTTATTTTTCTATACTTACCGAGGGACGTGTCTGAGTACTTTACAGTCGTACACTACAAATTATGAACTTTGCTGGGGAGGGAGCTGTATGGCTGAAAATAATGCTGCCCCAGGCTGCTGCCTTTCATTGAAGAAGAGAGCAATTGGTGACCTAGATTTCGAAGCTACAACAAAGCCTGGACGTTACAGGCACTCGCTGCTGGGAGAGGAATCTCTTTAAAGGTCAAACCAACTAGTACGAGCAAGTCACATTCATAGCAAACATTACAGGCACTGTGGTGAGCTCAGCACAGATGCTTGAGACCTGCATCATTATACAACAGGTGTTAAATAGGGTCATCACCATGGAAAAGTGCAGTCGTGGCCACCTGCTGGCCATACAACCCAGATCCCCACGCTCACCTGTTTTACATCAACAGCAGTTTTGTTTCCAGCCACAATTGTTACTGTTCAGCAGGGCCAGAGTTGTTTATATGCACCCAGTAACCCTATCACTTGGCACCTATGCACAGAACTCCGAGCTAGTGACCCATGCAATGTTGGCTTGGTACCAGACCAGTCTTGTTTTTACTAAGCATTAAATAAAGTTTTATATCTAAGGCAATATTTACTGGGGATTCAAATGCACGTTTATTTAAAAACAAGCATTGTAAAATGTATTTCCTTTTATTCCCTAAAAAGCCCTGTTCCTGTTCCTCAGCTATTTCATGTATCATGTATGATGGCTTTGAGATACTGTGCCACCTAACTTGGGCCACAAACCAGCAGCAGACAAGCAAGCCCTTCATGGGGTATGTATCCAGAGATTATGGTCTATGCTCCCAATGCAAGAAGAGGCCACAACAGATCTCTACTTACTCTCAGCTCAAGGCTGGTATGAAGGGCAAAGCCATCTTGTCACCTTGAGGTCAGTGAAGCCAAAAGGAGCCACAGCTGTGCAGGTCTCTATCATTTCTAGAGTCCCCTAAACATTGCAATGTTCCTGCAGTCACATGGATGCAAATGGCTTTCATGAATATGGCCCCTTAAAGGAGATCTAAACCCTAAAAATGAATATGGCTAAAAATGCCATATTTTATATACTGAACTTATTGCACCAGCCTAAAGTTTCAGCTTGTCAATAGCAGCAATGATCCAGGACTTCAAACTTGTCACAGGGGGTCACCATCTTGGAAAGTGTCTGTGACACTCACATGCTCAGTGGGCTCTGAGGAGCTGTTGAGAAGCTAAGCTTAGGGGTCGTCGCAAGTTATCAAGCAGAAAATTAGGTTTGTCTGTAATATAAGCTGATGCTACAGGGCTGATTATTAAATTCTGATGCTAATTGCACTGGTTTCTGTGCTGTCATGTAGTAATTATCTGTATTAATTACTAATCAGCCTTATATTGTGACATTTCTATTCTATGTGTACTGTATATTGTGAGTGGGTCCCTAAGCTCAGTAAGTGACAGCAGCACAGAGCATGCGCAGTGAATCAGCAGAAAAGAAGATGGGGAGCTACTGGGGCATCTTTGGAGACACAGATCTTTACTGCTAGGGCTGTGGTTGCCTTGGGCTGGTACAGAAGCCCAAAACATATAGTACAATATTTCTAGCTACTTCTTTAGTTAGGCTTTAGTTTTCCTTTAAGAACCAAGGGTGCACTTGATGGCAGTCATGCCTGCAGCTGTTTACAATCCTCCCATGAAAAACACAATGATCCAAACTTCTGTGTCTGTTGACATCTGTGTCCCATTTATTTGTAGATGAAATGGCCTGCCCAGTTCCAATCTCGTGCCATTGTGTAGATCCCTCAAGAACCTGTAAGTCAGCTATATACAAAATGCCTCCAAATCACTTATTTTCTCACTAATCTACCTCGATTCTATGGGCCTCCTATATTTGTAAATGGAATGATCCACACCATTTGGTCAATTTTTATGCCTGTGGGACAATATTTAAGGAAATAAGGGACTGTAGAGAAAAGGTATTGTTGCCAATGGTTTGTTCTGGTATGTGCATCCCCTGTGCTTCCCACTTTGAGCTTTCAAAGGACAGCCACGTGCATCCCTGAGGGATTTCAGCTGGGCCTTCACATTGCCTGAAAGGGATCAGCCTCTAAGCATACACTACATTGTTGTTTGCTTATCAAAGGGGCCGCTGTCTGGGTATCACATGGATGAGGAGACAATACAAAGCAAAATAGGTGCATGAGGGACAAGCTATTTGCATCCCGACACAGAGGGCCCTGCACACATGAGTGGCCTCCAGGAATCGCTGCTGCCCTTTCATGTCATGTGATGCTGATCTGACTACCCAGCCATTAATAAAGTGACCGCAGAACTTTTTCAGTCAATAGGTTAAGTTTTAATTTGGCCTTGAAAGAAGTGATTGCCTCTGAAGCCATGTATAGTAACTGGAGCTGGAGCCCTACAACATGTGCCTGAGCTCAGGAGTCGCATCCTTAAACAGGAGAATATATTCCAACAAATACAAAATGCATAAATATTTTGAAAGTAATTTTTGCAGAATTTAAAAAAAAAAATATCTAAATGAAGAGACATAAAGGAAATACCTGAATAGCAGAATCTGGAACAGCAAAAACATTTTTTTGGAGATTCCTTTAAGTAACTGTGTGTTAGGTATTTGATTCTTTTAAAAACAACGGTCTGTTGACGCCAGTCAAGACAGATCTGAAGACAGTCGCTCGCTATACGCTGGCGCCGATGGGGAAGGTTCACACGTAGACAGGTAAAGCCTTGAAATAAAGACTGAAGAAACAAATTGAAATAACAGCCAACAATGAACGTGCCAATCAAAAACGTCCATCTTCATGAAACCCGGTGTGAAAAACTGCAAAGTATGTATTTAAACGCCAACCAGGATTAGATAAATAAGGGTTTTGCCAAAAAATTACTGTCTGGCAGTTTATGTGTGTATATTTATAATCAGGGCCGGATTTACATAGCGGGCGCCCCCAGGCCCACTGCTGTTCGTCACCCGTGCCCCCCCTTTATTCACGCAAATTTTCATAATCGGGACCTAAGCAACGTGGATTGGGCACGGGAAATTTACAAAATTATTATATCTTCTGCGCATCCCCAGTGTTTTCGAACCAATGTGGGTGTGGTTGGACAACATGCCGCCCCCCTAAAATCCTGCCGCCCTAGACCCTGGGCCTAGGTGGCCTTTCCACAAATCCGGGCCTGTTTATAATTACACAACAATAACAAATGAACACCCAACGTTTTCTAGAGGTTCAGTGGCTTTTTGAGTTGAGGTTTAACCATTGATCAGGGCGATAAATCTCATTTTCACTCCAAATCTCACCCTAATGGAACCCTTAGATGGTCTTTCTGGTATATTTAGAGGGCTCTAGGAACAACTATTTTATTTTCAAATCTGCAACAATTTAGGCCATCCTCCTAGTCTACAGTGGTCAAGCCCAGTTATGCAGAGCCATATGCACATATCTACTATGAAAACTAACCACCTTCTAGTAACCCCACTATCTGGACTGAAGACTAAACCAGGACAGTTGGGTATAAAGATGTTGTTTTTGCCCATACATAAAATTGACAAGTATGTTTTAGTTAAAATATGTTACAAATCAGCAGGGCAATGTCATTTATTTACATTAAAGGAACAGTAACACCAAAAACTGAAAGTGTTTTAAAGTAATGAAAATATCATGTAGTGTTGCCCTGCACTGGTAAAACTGGTGTGTTTGCTTCAGAAACACTATTATAGTTCATATAAACAAGCTGCTGTGTAGCAATGGCGGAAATTGAAAAACGGCTAAATGGCACAGGATAGATAATGGATAACAGATAACACCATTAGACAGACAGAGCTTATCTGGTATCTGCTGTGTAACTTGAGCCTTTTCTCCTTTGAATGGCTGCCCCCATGGCTACACAGCAGCTTATTTATATAAACAATAGTAATGTTTCTGAAGCAAACACAGCAGTTTTACTAGTGCAGGGCAACAGTCCATTATATTTTTATTACTTTAAAACAATTTAATTTTTTGATGTTACTGGCCCTTTAAGCAGGACTGGCCAATCTTTGGGATTCAGTTGTTGACATACTGCAATTCTCACTAACCCAACAGCTTTTGGCTGCTGGAAGGAGATAAGTCTAATGGGTCTATCAGCATGTTGGGCTACACTTGTATGAAGTGTAACTGTTCAATGCATTTAAATGAATATTGAGCTGGATATGTGTGGGTGCTCTTCAGCCAAGTCAAGATTTAGGGGGTTTGGGGTTGTTATATAAGCAAATAGGGCATAAGCATGTATGTGTCACTCTCATTGAAATGGTAATTTGCATTTGCCTATGTTATATACTCTTTGCATACCCCAAAATAGCCTAGGGCAATGATCCCAACCAGTTGCTCACGAGCAACATGTTGCTCACCAACCCCATGGATGTTGCTCCAAGTGGCCTCAAAGCAGGTGCTTTTTTTAAATTCAGTTTTGGTTGCATAAAAACCAGATGCACTACCAAACAGAGCCTCCTGTAGGATGCCAGTCCACAAAGGGCCTACCAGTAAATCAAAGGCCATAACTGGCACCCCCAGGCACTTCGGCATGCTTGTGTTGTTTTCCAACTTTTTTTTTACATGTGACTCATGGGTAAAAAAGTTTGTTCTAGGGGTAATGAGTGACCCCTTGGGTGGTGGACAGCAGGGTGTGAAAGCCAAGGTTGCAACCTCACCTCTACTGGAAGCACCAGCACCCAACAATGGTCATAGAACTCCATGTACCTCTCAGAAGCAGCCAATGGTTTGTTCTTATTCCTACTGGAAACAACTTGTCATAAACTACTCACTGCTGAATGGTGCCAGAGGCAAAACCTTCATGTTACACTGTATTATTTAAATAACTATACATTTATTTTATTGCATGTACAAAGCTCAAAATAGGTGCGTGCGGAAACTGAATCTGCCGTGGCACAATGCCCAAGTTTCTTCAGAATAAGCTGTACATACGGGACACGTCCATAAAACACAGGCAGGAACTGAAAATTAGGAACTGAGCTCATGAAACCCTTTTTTTATATGTTTAAATTCTCTCTGCCAACAGAGGTGAGCCACGGTGACTGCACCACATCTTAACACTTGACATACAGGTATGAGACCTGTTATCCAGAATACTCGAGAGTGGGGTTTTCCAGATAACTGATCTTTCTGTCATTTGGTTCTTCATACCTTGAGTCTACTAGAAAGCCATGTAACATTAAATAAACCCAATAGGCTGGTTGTGCCTTCAATAAGGATTAGTTATATGTTAGTTGGGATCAAGTACAAGCTACTGTTTTATTATTACAGAGATAAGGGATATTTTGCGTAATATATTCTATTATGTCAATAAAATTATTAAATATTAAAAAAAGGATATCATTTTTGAAAGTTTGGATTATTTGGATAAATTGAAGTCTATGGGAGATGACCATTCTGTAATTCTGAGCTTTCTGGATAAATTTACATGAAATATCTCCCCTTAGAAATATTTTTTTTAGGGATGCACCGAATCCACTTTTTTGGATTCGGCCGAACCCCCGAATCCTTTGTGAAAGATTCGGCCGAATACCGAACCGAATCCGAACCCTAATTTGCATATGCAAATTAGGGGTGTGAAGGGAAAACATTTTTTACTTCCTTGTTTTCTGAAAAAAAGTCACGTGATTTCCCTCCCCGTCCCTAATTTGCATATGCAAATTATGATTCGGTTTGGCCAGGCAGAAGGATTCGGCCGAATCCTGCTGAAAAAGGCCGAATCCTGGCCGAATCCCGAACCGAATCCTGGATTCGGTGCATCCCTATTTTTTTTTAAGCGTTTCATACCTTAAATCAGCTGTTCTGGCCCCTATGGTGGGGCTTGGAGGAGTGGTGGGGATGGTTAAGTTCGGCCTAAAGGTTATTGTAAAATTTGGGGTAAAACATAGTAACATAGTAAGTAAGGTTGAAAAAAGACACACGTCCATCAAACTAAACTTTTTTTTTTTTTTTTTTAATATCTGCCTATCTGCCAGTTGATCCAGAGGAAGGCAAAAAAAACATCTGAAGCCTCTCCAATTTACCTCATAGGGGGAAAAAATTCCTTCCTGACTCCAAAATGGCAATCGAGTCCCTGGATCAACTTGTACTATGAGCTATCTCCCATAACCCTGTATTCCCTCACTTGCTAAACACCATCCAACCCCTTCTTAAAGCTATCTAATGTATCAGCCTGTACCACTGATTCAGGGAGAGAATTCCACATCTTCACAGTTCTCACTGTAACAAACCCCTTCCCAATATTTAGGCGGAACCTCTTTTCTTCTAATCGGAATGGGTGACCTCGTGTCAGCTGGAAAGACCTACTGGTAAATAAAGCATTAGAGAGATTATTATATGATCCCCTTATATATTTATATATAGTTATCATATCACCCCTTAAGCGCCTCTTCTCCAGCGTGAACATCCCCAATTTGGCCAGTCTTTCCTCATAGCTAAGATTTTCCCTTTACCAGCTTAGTTGCCCTTCTCTGTACCCTCTCTAATACAATAATGTCCTGTTTGAGTGATGGAGACCAAAACTGTACGGCATATTCTAGATGGGGCCTTACCAGTGCTCTATACAGTGGAAGAATGACCCCCTCCTCCCTTGACTCTATGCCCCTTTTAATACAGCTCAAGACCTTATTTGCCCTTGATGCTGCTGACTGGCATTGCTTGCTACAGCCAAGTTTATCATCTACAAGGACTCCAAGGTCCTTTTCCATAATGGATTTGCCTAGTGCAGTCCCATTAAGGGTATAAGTGGATATTCTTACATCCCAGGTGCATGACTTTACATTTATCAACATTGAATCTCATTTGCCACTTAGCTGCCCAGATTGCCAGTTTGTCAAGATCCAGTTGCAAGTGCCACATTCTGGATGGAATTAATTGGGCTGGATAATTTTGTGTCATCTGCAAACACTGATACATTACTTACAACACCCTCCCCTAAGTCATTAATGAACAAGTTAAATAAAAGTGGACCTAATACCGAGCCCTGGGGGACCCCACTAAGAACCTTACTCCAAGCAAAGAATATTTGCTAACCTAAGTACTCTTGGAACTGTAACCATTAACTTTTAGCATATTATAGACTGGCTTATTCTAAGAAACTTTTCCATTGGCCTTCATTTTTTTTATTTTACATAGTTTTGTTAATTATTTGCCTTCTACTGACTCTTTCCAGCTTTCAAACGGGGGTCACTGACCCCATCTAAAAAAACAAATACTCTGTAAGGCTACAAATGTATTATTGTTATTGCTATGTTTTATTACTCATCTTTCTATTCAGACCCTCTCCTATTCATATTCTTATTCAAATCAATGTGTGGTTGCTAGGGATATTTGGACCCTAGCAACCAGACTGCTGAAATTGCAAACTAGAGAGCAGCTGAATAAAAAGCTAAATAACTCAAAAAACATAAATAATAAAACCAATTGCAAATTGTCTCAGAATATCACTCTCTACACCATATTAAAAGTTAATATTAAAGGACCAGTAACATCTACATTTTTTTAAAAAAAAAAACACCAAAACATGTTTAACTTTAAAATCGAAAAGTGTTTATTAAGAAATAACTTCCCGAAACTGTGCTTGTGCTCCTCTTCGGAAAAAGGCGATCGGGTGATCCATTGTGCGGCACTCCCTGCCTTCCTTATAGGAGATAGCCAGGGAGGAGAAATCGAGCGCTGCACAATGGATCGATGCCCTGACGCCTTTTCTGGAGAGGAGCGCAAGCGGAGTTTCGGTAAGTTATTTCTAAATAAAGACTTTGCGATTTTAAAGTTTAATATGTGTTAGTGGTTTTTTTTTCATAGTATTCATAGTATACTAACGAATTTTTCTAAAACATTTTTTGATGTTACTAGTCCTTTAAGGGGAACAAACGGGATCAATGAAGAATCCACTGGCACTTCAACTGAAAAAAGTGGGTATAGGGCAGTGATTGCTGTATTGTTTCAGCTGAAGTCCCCTTTGATTTGTAAAAGTCCCGGTTGACCAAGCAACTCCTCTGTGATTTATAATATCCTTATATATTATAATAGGGGGTACATTATTTCTTATATACATTTCAGTTTCTTGTTTGGGCAGAGACATATCCTGCTATTTCTGGAGATTAGTCACCCAGTGACAAATTGATTCTTCTTAGGCGACTATTCTCGCCACGAACTGCCTTCCCGCTGGGTAGAATGTAAATCGCCAGCGGAATAGCACTTGGAACGCTTCAGCTCTCCGAAGTCGCCCAAAGTTTCCTTGTGAGGCAACTTCGGGCTACATTTTGAACAGGGAGCATTCCAAGTGTCATCCAGCCGGCAATTTACATTCTAGCTGGCGGGAAGGCAGTTCGGGGAGATTAGTCGCCTAAAGAAGAGACGATTTGTCACTGGGTGACTAATCTCCCGAAATAGCAGGGTATGTCTCTGCCTTTTGACTACAAAATCTGGAATCCCAATGTGATGGAGACCAAACTGCATTCCTGTCTCATTTCAGGTCAAGTAGCTGGAGTCTCGCTGGTCTGATTGATGAGGGTTTAATGCTCCCCTCTATCTATGTGATTCATGTGGCAGCCCAGGAAAATAATTAGCACTTCCATATCTTCTTGGGATGTTGACCATTTGTTGAGAATCCTGTCTACAATGCCAAACAAATGATCTTTTAAATGTTTCTGACATTGTGCCTTCCCTTCTACCTTTTAAACAATGGAATTCCTGGGTTCCTAGATGGAGACGAGCTGACGGGGAAGGTCAGTGATGTTGTATGAAAGGAGCACCACAACAAAAACACCGCAGAGCTGTGATCTGACAATAATAAACCCCAGTCATGCCTCTTCAATAGACAGTACAGGTATTGGGATCCGTTATCCAGAAACCCTTTATCCAGAAAGCTCGAATTACAGGCAGGCCGGCCGACTCCGTTTTATCCAAATTTTTAAAAATTATTTTCTTTTTCTCTGTAATAATAAAACAGAACCTTGTACTTGATCCCAACTAAGATATAATTAATCCTTATTGGAAGCAAAACCAGCATATTGGGTTTATTTAGGGGCAGATTTACTAAATTCGAGTGAAGGATTCGAATTAAAAAAACTTCGAATTTCGAAGTGTTTTTTGGGCTACTTCGACCATCGAATGGGCTACTTCGACCTTCGACTACGACTATCGAAGGATTCTAACTAAAAATCGTTCGACTATTCGTCCATTCGATAGTCGAAGTACTGTCTCTTTAAAAAAAAATTCGACCCCCTAGTTCGGCAGCTAAAAGCTACCGAAGTCAATGTTAGCCTATGGGGAAGGTCCCCATAGGCTTGCCTAAGTTTTTTTCATCGAAGGATATTCCTTCGATCGTTGGATTAAAATCCTTCGAATCGTTCGAAGGATTTAATCGTTCGATTGAATGAATAATCCTTCGATCGATCGATCGAATTTCCTGCGCTAAATCCTTCGAATTCGATATTCGAATTCGAAGGATTTCAATTCCTAGTCGAATATCGAGGGTTAATTAACCCTCGATATTCGACCCTTGGTAAATCTGCCCCTTAATATTTACATGATTTTCCAATATACTTAGGGGCAGATTTATCAAGGGTCGAATTTCAAATTTGAAAAATGTTGAAATTCGAATTCAAAAGGATCAACCAAAATTAAATCAAAGTTTTCTTGGTCGAATAGGTCCGTTTTAGATCAAATTTAAATCGTACGAATCGAAGTGATAACACATTCGATCAAAGTTTTTCCAAAAACCAATTGTCTCCAAATAGGTTCTAGGAGGTCCCCCATAGGCTAAAACATCAATTCGGCAAAGAGTCAGTACATGATAAATTTAGAAATTCGAATTTTCTAATTTTTTTCAAATTCGAAACAAATTTGGACTATTCCCTAGTCGAAGTATACAAAAATTGGCTCGAAATTCGAATTTTTTAATTTGAATTTTCACTTCAACCTTTGATAATTCTACCCCAAAGGTATGAAGAAACAGAAGATCAGTTATCTGGAAAACCCTGGTCTTGAGCATTCTGGATAACAGGTCCCATACCTGTATGTCAAGTCTTAAGATGGGCGGAGACACACGTGGAGATTCGGGGAGATTAGTCACCCGAGCGACAAATCACCTCTTCTTCGGGCGACTAATCCCCCAAAGGTAGTGCTCTAACTGCCATCCCACCGGCAGTTTAGATTTTAGCTGGTAGGATGGCACTCCGAGTGCTTCGTTTTCCGAAGTCGCCCGACGTTGCCTTACAATGAAACTTCTGGCAATTTTGGAAAACAAATCGCTCATCCCGCTGGCAATTTAGACTCTAGCCGGCGGGAAGGCAGTTCGGGGAGATTAGTCACCCGAAAAAGAGGCGATTTGTCGCCGGCGACTAAATCCCCCCGAATCTCCATGTCTGTCTCTGCCCTTAAAGGGGTTGTTCACCTTCAAACTATCTTTTAGTTTGATATTCTGAGATAATTTGCAATTGGTTTTTATTTTTGGTTATTTATGTTTTTTTTTTAGTTATTTAGCTTTTTATTCAGCAGCTCTCCAGTTTGCAATTTCAGCAATCTGGTTGCTAGGGTCCAAATTACCCTAGCAGCCATGCACTGATTTGAATAAGAGACTGGAATATGAATCGGAGAGGCCTGAATAGAAAGATGAGTAAAAAAGTAGCAATAACAATATATTTGTAGCCTTACAGAGGAGTTGATTTTTAGATGGGGTCAGTGACCCCCATTTGAAAGCTAGAAAGAATCAGAAGAAGAAGGCAAATAATTCAAAAACTATCAAAATTAAAATTAAAAAGTTGCTCTGGATTAGCCATTTTATAACATACTAAGAGTTACCTGAAAGATGCACCACCCCTTTAAGGTATAAAGATCTAAATTATGGAAATCTCTATTATCCAGAAAACCTCAGTTCCTTAGCATTCTGGATAACAGGTCCCATACCTGTACATAGAAGTGACACTAAACCTTGAATGTAGAGGTTTACCTTAAAACAAATATAATTTATTATCCTTAATTTATATAGGCAAAGCTTTACAGAGCTCATTCAGTCCTTGCCCAGATCAGCATCATAGTCATGTTGTAACATTCCCAGATATAAACATAGGTTTCCAGGCACAGAGAGGACAAAGGATATTTAATATATATACTAAGTATATAAACAATACTATCTCTAGTATTACTCAGATGACTGTGGGAAAGCATTTTTTACCTTTTTGTGTTGACACGTTTAATACATAGCATATAATTATGTGTTATTGTCACAACATGCTCTACATACAAGCACTACTTTCTAACAAGCAGCAGATATACTATTTTATATTAAACTGCTTGTTTTCCCTTCATAGACCAGGGATGTTAAAGTTACACCCAAGAGCAACTCCCAGCATTCCCCATTCACCATGGGCCCAGTGAGCAAGGTATTGTTAGAATAAACAAGGGTTTGAAATGAAGCCTCTGAAATCAGTGAATTGTCATGGGTGGCCATGTTATCCAGAATGCTCGGGACCTGGGGTTTTCCAGACAACAGATCTTTCCATAGTTTGGATCTTCAGGGAGCTGGGGTTTTCTGGACAACAGATCTTTCCATAATTTGGATCTTCATAACTTAAGTCTACTTAGAAAATAATGTAAACACTAGTGATAGGTGAATGAACTCGCCTGGAGCAAATTCGATGTGAATTTCCATGTTTCGCTACAGGAGAATAAAATCGCGAAAATTCAAATTTGGCACTGTCAAAACATTTTGGATGTGCGTCCGAAAAATCGCTTGCATCAAAATCGGCATGCGTGTCAACACTATTGTGTTCATGGACTTTAATGCTGCATCAAAATTGACGTGGGCGTCAACTTTCGAGTTTACTTTTTTTGCAAGTTTTAGGCTGTTTCTGAGGAGAAATTCACACATCACTAAATACTATATAAACCCAACAGGCTAGTTTTGCTTAGAATAAGGATTAATTATATCTTAGTTGGGATCAAGTACAAGGTACCTTTTTTTTTATTAAAGAAGAAGAGAGTATTATAATATTATCCTGTAAATCCATTGGGCCACATCTGATTTGACCCCATTGGCTTAGAGCTGTTTTATTGTCAGATCTGGAATTGACAAGGGCCAAACCTTCCTCCCAGTGTTTCAAAGGTCTGAATGAGTAGATCATACAAGTTGACCATCTATGTGGACATCAAAGAAATTTCAAGAAATTTTGGCCGTGATACGTACGGCAACTTTTTGTCCCTCTTTTTGTTTCCAAAATGTTGGGAGGTATGGTTAATGTGAGTACACCGCGAGGATAAAAGTTCTGTGTGCCCAATGCAATTTATATATAACGCATATTTCCCATTTAAAAAAACAATGGAGACTTATAATGCAATGCAGTGGCAGAATGGAGCTACAAAGGTTAGACTTGGAGGCACTCTAAATTCAATGGCAGCCAGGGAACTACTTGTATTTATAAGTTTATATGTTATCCTAAGGTCTGTGTGGGATTCTATGCAGGAAGTTTAACTGCTGATAACCTTAGAACCCAGGCCGGTACTCCCCTTTGCTGAAAAATGCACCGCCATCATCTTCAAGGATCACCCAGGATCCATTGCAGCTGTCCAGAAGCAACTGCATGTTCAGCACTTTACCATCGCAAGTCAGGGCATAAGGAGTTTAGTAAAACTGGAAATGTTATTATATGGGTATGGGATTACGCTGAATGCTCGGAACCTGGGTTTTTTTTCAGATAAGGGGTCTTTCCGAAAATTGGATCTCCATACCTTAAGGGGTAGATTTATTAAAGGATAACTAAACCCTAAAAATGAATATGTCTAAAAATTGCACATTTTATATACTGTATAGTAGTGCACCAGCCTAAAGTTTCAGCTTCCCAATAGCAGCAATGATCCAGGACTTAAACACAAGGGGGTCACCATCTTGGAAAGTGTCTGTGACACTCACATGCTCAGTGGGCTCTGAGCAGCTGTTGAGAAGCAAAGCTTAGAGGTCGTCACTAATTATCCAGCAGAAAATGAGGTTTGTCTGTAATATAAGCTGATGCTACAGGGCTGATTATTAAATTCTGATGCTAATTGCACTGGTTTCTGTGCTGCCATGTAGTAATTATCTGTATTAATTACTAATCAGCCTATATTGTGACATTTCTATTCTATGTGTACTGTATATTGTGAGTGGGTCCCTAAGCTCAGTAAGTGACAGCAGCACAGAGCATGTGCAGTGAATCAGCAGAAAAGAAGATGGGGAGCTACTGGGGCATCTTTGGAGACACAGATCTTTACTGCTAAAGGGTTGTGGTTGCCTTGGGCTGGTACAGAAGCCCAAAACATAATGTGCAACATTTCTAGCTACTTCTTTAATTAGGTTTTAGTTCTTCTTAAGGTTCGAATGGTAAATTCGAAATTTCGGGTCGTTCGTATTCAATCGAATATTAGAGATTCAAATTTTTTCATACATTCAAATTTATTAGAGTTCAAAAAAAATTCACATAACTTCAAAATGCGACCTTTGATGAATCTGTCTCCTAGTCTTCCAACAAATCATTTAAATGGAAGGATGAATTATATCTTTGTTGGGATCAAATACAAGGCACTGTTTTATTATTACAGAGAAAAAAGAAATTATTTTTAAAAATGTGGATTATTTAGATAAAATGGAGTCTATGGGAGATGGCCTTCCTGTAATTTGCAGCTTTCAGGATAATGGGTTTCTGGATAACCGATCACATTCCTGTACTGTAATTGTCAAATGCTCTTGAGCAACCTGGATAATCCTTGGCAGAGCAGTGCCCTGGGTGGGTCCATTTACCAGTAAATACAAGAGCCAGCTCAGGGGATTACCCAACAAGGTAAATAGCACTTTCATTGCTTTTTAAACCCAAAATAAAGGAGGTGCCCTGAGTGTTGGGGGTTTTCTGTCAGAAAAGCAGCACTTAAAGGGGTAAGTAAACATTTAGGGGCAAATTCATCAAGGGTCGAATATCGAGGGTTAATTAACCCTCGATATTCGACTGGGAATGAAAATCCTTCGACTTCGAAAATCGAAGTCGAAGGATTTTGCGCAAATACTGCGATCGAACGATTCGAAGGATTTTAATCCAACGATCGAAGGATTATCCTTCGACCAAAAAAATTTAGCCAGGCCTATGGGGACCTTCCCCATAGGCTAAACATTGGGTTCGGTAGCTTTTCGGTGGCGAACTACGGGGTCGAAGTTTTTCCTTAAAGAGACAGTACTTCGACTAACGAATGGACGAATAGTCAAACGATTTTTAGTTCGAATCCTTCGATTCGAAGTCGATGTCGTAGTCGAAGGTCGAAGAAGCCTATTCGATGGTCGAAGTAGCCAAAAAAACACTTAGAAATTCTACGTTTTTTTCCTTCTATTCCTTCACTCGAAGTTAATGAATTGGCCCATTAGCAACTTTTCAATTGGTCTTTATTATTTATTTTTTATAGTTTTTTAATGATTTGCCCTTTTTTTCTGACTCTTTCCAGCTTTCAAATAGGGGTCATCGACCCCATCTAAAAAAAAACAAATTCCCTGTACGGCTACAAATTTATTGTTACTGCTACGTTTTATAACTCATCGTTCTATTCAGGCCTCTCCTATTTATATTCCAATCTCTTATTCCAATCAATGCATGGTTGCTAGGGTAATTTGTAGGGATGCACCGAATCCACTATTTTGGAATCAGCCAAACCCCTGAATCCTTCACAAAAGATTCAGCCGAATACCGAACCGAATCTGAATTTGCATATGCAAATTAGGGGTGGGAAGGGGAAAACATTTTTAAAGGAAAACTATACCCCCAAAATGAATACTTAAATAACATAGTTTATATCATATTAAGTGGCATATTAAAGAATATTACCAAACTGGAATATATATTTAAGTAAATATTGCCCTTTTACATCTCTTGCCTTGAACCACCATTTTGTGATGGTCTGTGTGCTGTCTCAGAGATCACCTGACCAGAAATACTACAGCTCTAACTGTAACAGGAAGAAGTGTGGAAGGAAAAGAAAGAACTTTGTCTGTTAATTGGCTTGATTACCCAATAGCATATACTACTAGAAAAGTATATTATTATGAAAATAGTTTGTTTACATGAAGCAGGGTTTTACATATGAGCTGTTTTATGCAATATCTTTTTATCGAGACCTACATTGTTTGAGGGGTATAGTTTTCCTTTAATTCCTTGCTTTGTGACAGAAAGTCAAACGAATTCCCTCCCCACCCCTAATTTGCATATGCAAATTAGGATTTGGTTCGGCCCTGCAGAAGGATTAGGCCGAATCCTGCTGAAAAAGGCCGAATCCTGGCCGAATCCCGAACCGAATCATGAATACGGTGCATCCCTAGTAATTTGGACCCTAGCAACCAGACTGCTGAAAATGCAAACTGGAGAGCTGCTGAATAAAAAGCTAAATAACTCAAAAACCACAAATAATAAAAAATGAAAACCAATTGCAAATTGTTTTCGAATATCACTCACTACGTCATACTAATAGTTAATTCAAAGGAGAACAACCCCTTTAATAAACTAGTATCAAAGTCAGCATTATGGCGTTAGAATTAGGAAACCATGAAGCAATATATTTCCTTCCCCATGTGAGCGACAGCCTTTTTCTCAAGCAAGCTGCCATCTGCACATTGCCTTTCTCCTTTCAATACAGAAGGCCATGGCCTGTTTAGAAGGAACAAATGTAGAAAAAAAATGCAGACTTACAACTTGATGCAGTGTACAAAAAAAGTACCTCCGAGTATTTATTTATGCGGAGTACAAAATCAAACGTTTCTGGGGCCACCTGCCCCCTTCGTCAGTGATGTAGTCTGATGCAGCCTATTTAGAAGTGGCAGGTACCAGCACCTCCCGGCTGTCTGCTTCTCAGGTCCGTACCATTTTCTTGTGCTGGGAACGTATATAAGTGGTCAGAACATGTGTTAGTTCCCCCTGCTCCTCCAGATAAAATGGGACGTGAAAGCCCCAGCCACTTCCTGTTGAGGTCGAGCCGGAGACATGTTGTGTAGGACGTGACACCCGCTTCTTACGCCACACTGGTCAGCAACAACAACAGAAATGACACAGAAACACATTTTTACCAAATTTCTCACATTTGACTGGTTCCTTTATAAACACACGTTTTTTTTTGCTGTGAATAATTGCCATTTGTTTTTCATAAAGCAGAGAAGTGCCGGACAATAAATATTATATATAGAGAGCTGCCCGGCTTGTTATCCCGGAAAATCATCATTTGTTGTGCCCGCACATTCCTAGGCCAGATCCCATTAACATCATGTGTTTCTTATATAAAAGTCTGCCGAGTTTTTAGGCTGGCTGGAGCCATACAAATCCTTGGAGGAGTGATACATCTGCCCCCCAGGCCTTCATTTGCACAGCCTTATTCAGTATTTATACAGCGTCTGTTTATGGCTAGTGTGAAGCTGATTCTTTGCTATGTGTATGTCTTATATCTGTGAGTATATTTATCAAAGAGTGAAGTTACAGATCACCACATTCCACTAGTGTGATATTCCACCACTCTCCATTAATCTCTATGGGATTTTTCAGGCATATTTATCAAAGGGTGAACTTTCACTTTCACCCATTGATAATTACTCTTTTAAAAAATCCCATAGAAATTAATGGAGAGTGGTGGAATATCACACTAGTGGAATGTGGTGATCTGTAACTTCACTCTTTGATAAATATACCCCATGGACAGGCCAGGACTGGCAATCTGTGGGTTCTGGCAAATGCCAGATGGGCTGCTATAAGGTGCCATAGAAAGTCACTATTTAGTGGGCTGGTGGGGGCTGTTTGGGCCTCTGTGTACCTGAAATGCCAGGGCCTATTTTAATTCTCAGTCTAGACCTGCCCATGGATGTCAGCTACTAAATCAATTAGTCCAGGGCTAGTCCACACGAGGAGATTCGGGGAGATTTTGTCGCCTCCGACTAATTGCCCCGTCTACTGAGCGATTATCTCCCCGAACTGCCTCAACTTTTTTCCCCATAGACTACAATGAAAAGTCGCCTGCGCTAATGCACACGCGGCCTTACCCTTAAAATGAACCTTTATACCTGTCGGGACTCCCAAGGCATAGGTAAGTAGTCCCTGAGTAGGAAGTAATATGACAGAGTGACATTTCTCACAGACCCAAAAATTTGGACAGCCTATTGCAAGGTATGGGACCTGTTATCCAGAATTCTCAGGACCTGGGGTTTTCCAGATATGGGATCTTTCATACCTTTATTTGGATCTTCATATCTTGAGTACACTGGAAAATCATGTAAACGTTAAATAAACCAAACAATGGATTATGCACTCTCAAAATAATTTTTCAAATATAGACTCAGATGGTGTCAAAAAAAGTGCTTACAATTTGGCAATATACAATTGTGCTAACAAAAGTGAAGTTTATACAGCAATGATATACAAAGTAATAGTATACATAGCACCCAAAGGTTTGTACAAAGCAAAAAAAGAAGCCACAAATGAGAATAGCCCCTACGTTTCAGCACAAATGCCTTTGCATAACCTATTGTATGGTTTATTACTTTATATATACTTTGTATATCATTGCTGTATAAACGTAAGTTTTGTTAGCACAATTGTATATTGCCAAATTGTTTTGCTCTGTGTAGGGGTGACCTTGGTTTTTTGCACCTCCAACGCATATTTTTGCCAAATATCTAATTGTATGGTGTGCCCTCCGTTCATCCACATTTCTATAAACGTTAAATAAACCCAATAGGCTGGATTTGCTTCCAATAAGGATTAATTATATCTTAGTTGGGATCAAGTACAAGCGACTGTTTTATTATTACAGAGAAAAGGGAAATCATTTTTAAGAATTAGGATTATTTGGATAAAATGGAGTCTATGGGAGACGGCCTTTTCGTAATATGGAGCTTTCTGGATAACAGATCCCATAAGTGTTTGTATATTCTATGTACATGGCTAATCCAGCTAACCCCATTCCATCAGTAATCCAGTCCTGGTTTTGCTAAGATATTATCAACACATCAGTCTCAGACTCCCTGCAAATGCAGAAGCATTAAATCGTATTTATTCTAATGGGTCATCACATAGAATCAAATCTATGACACTGTATTTCTCCACTAATTAAATAAAGCTTGAATGGCTGCAGCTTATCACACGGGTAGGGCTTTCCCTAGGGATATATATATACACACAGTACAGGTATGGGATCAGTTATCTGGAAACCTGTTATCCAGAAAGATCTAAATTAAGGAAAGCCCATCTCCCATAGACTCCATTTTATTCCAGATTACAAAAAGAGCCATTATCCGGAAAGCCCCAGGTCCCGAGCATTCTGAATAATAGGTCCCATACCTGTGTGTGTATATATATATTATATATATATATATATATATATATATATATATATATATATATATATATATATATATAGAGCGATAGTGGGACGCACATCCATTCAAATGGAAAATGTTTGGGTGCCAGTCGTAAAGTAAATAGATATATCCCAGCAGATGACGGCACACCAAAAATTTAATAAAGTACAAAAAAAGTTAAATTATATCAGGTTTATTATGATCCAACGTTTCAGCTCCATCTTGGAGCTTTTCGTTTTCCCTGACGAAAGCTCCAAGATGGAGCTGAAACGTTGGATCATAATAAACCTGATATAATTTAACTTTTTTTGTACTTTATTACATTTTTGGTGTGCCGTCATCTGCTGGGATATATATATATATATATATATATATTTTTTTTTTTTTTTTTTTTTTTTTTTTTTAAGACTCAGTGTTTTTGTTGGTTCTGCTTCACTTTCAATTTCTGATCTCTCCAGAAAAACCTGAAGTTTTCAGATAAAGGATCATGGGTCAGCCTTGGGAAATGGTTGCTGTGGGTCTGATTCTTTATCTAGAATCCCAGCTGTAAAGCATGGCAGACGTGCTGCTTATGTGGAAGTGGAAGCAGTTACGTTAGAAGCAGGACATACAATCACCCTTGTCCCTTGAAGCAATTTTTTATAAGTAATATAATGCACAGCCCTGTATTAGAAGTCTCTATGGGCAGCACCACTGAGACGGGAGGCCTTGCCTAATACCTTGCTAAGTGCTACAGAAAGGCAGAACAATACCACTCAGAGGAAGTCTGTTTTCTTTAACAATATTGAATTATCCAAAGAAAACAGAGCTTTATCATGTTGTGTTTCAAGCTCATTGCCCAATTTAACCAGGATGTAGAATCAATAAGGATCCTTTTGTTTCCAGCCCTCTCCTCTTCCTTTCCGTTAAGGCTTTGCACTGATTACAAACTTTGAAGATCGGAGAATTGACTGCAAGGAAAGCTTTCCTACATGCTGGGTGTATGCTCACCTGTCCCAGAACCCTAGAAAACACATTCACTAAACATCATCATGGGTCGACTGTCGACCGTAATGGTTTTTGCATTTATACACTAATAACAAATTGTTCCACCTCAATTCAGATCAAGTTACCCTAAACTAGGTAACTAGATAAATAACTATAAATATTATATATATATGAGTCTTTATCTCTATAGCACTGACATATTCTGCAGCACAAAGATTATACATCATAACAGTCCCCAGTGGAGCTTACAATCCAATCTAAGGTCCCTATCAAATTCACACATGCAAAAACTGCATCATACATTATCTTAATTACAGTCAACATTGTAGTTCATTTTAAGGTAAATTTCCCCTTTAAAGAATATTAGCATCAGAATTGCATATGAGAATGCACTTCTCGTGACTTAAAGAGGAACTACTCCAAAATATTCAGAGCGGGCCTCTGAGTACGTTTACAATTCACATTCATTCTCTGTTTTAAGTGGTTACTGAGATGTTTGCAGTTTTATACTGCTAGGCAGGCTTTACTTAAAGGAGAAGGAAAGGTTAAAAGTAACTAAGCTTTATCAGAAAGGTCTATATAAATACACCAGCAGACCCTCAAAGTAGTGCTGCTCCTCTATCCTCTATTAAAAGAAAATCCACATTTATTTCCTTCTATTGGGTATACAGGGGCTTCTGTATCAGACTTCCTGTTTTCAGCTTAAACCTCTAGGGCTAGGGCTTGAGAATGCTCAGTTTGCTCCTCTCCCCCTCCCTGCTGTAATCTGAGCTCAGAGCTATGAGTGAGCAGGGAGAGACTTGAGCAGGAAGTGATGTCTCCACAAGCTAATTTGGCAGCTGCTATTCTAAACAAACAGAGACAGTGTCTAGGACTGTTTACTCAGGTATGGAAAGGCATTCTAAAGAATAAAAATCGTGTTCTGGATTGGACTGTTGTGGCTAATCTATGGCAATATGCTGCATTAGTAGCTTTCCTTCTTTTCCTAATGTATTTTCCATGTTGACTGAAAGAAGTTAAGTACACAACATGTAAGGTATTTTATCACTGCAAAAATTCTAAACCAAAATGAAAGTTAAACTAACCAAACACAATTGTAAAACCTAAAACAACTTATATATTAATTGAACCTGGCATATAGCTGTATAATACACAAATGCCTTGAATATCCTGTAATTTATATCCTTATAAATGGTGAGTTCTGATGTCATCAGTTATAAACGGTGAGTTCTGATGTCATTTCTGTCACATGACTCACTAAAACTTGTGTATTATGATAAATAAAGTACCTTCAGTTGCAAAATATGAGGATATTAGAAGTTACTTTGGAGTTCCATGACCTGTATAAAAACACTTGGCTTTAGGCCTTGTTGAACAAAAATAGGCAACTTTTTAGTTAAAGTTCGGCTTATCGTTCTACTGCGCATGCGCAGCCGCACGAAGACAGAAGAAGATGGAAGAGGATCGCTCCGTGGTGCTCACTGGTATAATCCAGGGCCGGTGCAGTTTTCTGCTGATAGGAGCACCGGCCCGGGGTTTCAGGTAAGTAACTACAATCACTATGGGTTGCCTAACATTTGGCAAAATTGCTCCTGACTCCACGACTCCGACTCCGCAGCTCTGGATTTTCAGACAGATATCGCCCGGGTAGCCCCGTCAGAGGGTCCAATACGTGAATCAGCAGCTTAAAGGAGTTGTTCACCTTTAAATTAACATCAAGGGGCACATTTACTTAGGGTCGAATATTGAGGTTTAATTAACCCTCGATATTCGACTGTCAGTTAAATCCTTCGACTGAATATCGAAGTCGAAGGATTTAACGATATTTGTTCGATCAAACAATCAAAGGAATAATCGTTCAATCGAACCTATTACATCCTTCGAATCGAACGATTCGAAGGATTTTAATCCATCGATCGAACGGTTTTCCTTCGATCACAAATTTGTTAGAAAGCCTATGGGGACCTTTCCCATAGGCTAACATTGAGGTTCGGTAGGTTTTAGGTGGCGAAGTAGGTGGTCGAAGTTTTTTTTAAAGAGACAGTACTTCGACTATAGAATGGTCGAATAGTCAAACGATTTTTAGTTCGAATCGGTCGATTTGAAGTCGTAGTCGAAGGTCAAAGTAGCCAATTTGATGGTCGAAGTAGCCAAAAAAAAACATTCGAAATTCAAAGTATTCTTTCTTCTATTCCTTCACTCGAGCTAAGTAAATGTGCCCCTAGTATGTTGTAGAGAGTGATATTCTGAGACCGTTTGCCATTTGTTTTCATTTTTTGTTTGTGGTTTTTGAGTTATTTAGCTTTTTATTCAGCAGCTTTCCAGCTTGCAATTTCAGCAGTCTGGTTGCTAGGGTCCAAATAACCCTAGCAACTATGCATTGATTTGAATAACAGACTGGAATATGAATAGGAGAGGGTCTGAATAGAAAGAAGAGTAATAAAAAGTAGCAATAACAATACATCTATAGTCTTACAGAGCATACTGTATGTCTTTAGATGAGGTCGGTGACCCTCATTTGAAAACTGAAAATAATCAGCAGAAGAAGGCAAATAATTCAAAAACTATAAAAAAGAAAAAATGAATGCCAATTGAAAAGTTGCTTAGAATTAGCCATTCTATAACATAATGAAAGATAACTTAATCATGAACCACCCCATGTCTGGCCAGTTTAACTGGCTATGCACTTCCTTTATTTAATTAACCCCAGAGTTGCTGACTGCCAGTTGAGCCATAAACAAATAACAGTACATCACCATTAAAGGAACACAAACCCGCCAGTCTGTGTTCTATCCCCCTCTATTACAAACAAGCACGTCCGGCCTGCCAGTCAGTGTCCCTTTAATAAATAACCGTGGCACAGATACGACTTTAAATCTTGCGTCTCTCACAATCTTGATGGTTTGTTCCACTTTTCCACTGCGATTTTCCGCTGGTAATATATCAGATAAAGGGAGGGGATCGGTGACCTATATTTTATCATGGGCCATATCGAATTATTCATCAGCGTGCATTTTCCAGCTCGTGTCAAACAAATTGGCCAGCCTGAAGTAGCTAATAATGTGTGTCAGGGCTATGTAATGTATACGTTTCACTGAGGAACTAAATGATTTACTGCTGAGCAGCACAAACACCAGTGTCTGATGCTTGTACTTAAGCATGGAAGGGCTTAGAGGGAATGTAAACCCAAAATAATGTAAAAAAAAAAAACTTATTCATTCATTACAATATTTTTTTTCATTTTAAATTGATTCGCAGCTATAACTGCTAATGAAATCACTATCTGTCCCTTTTTCTTTTATGTTCACTGCTGTTTCTGACTGTTGAAGCAATGAAGCAGAAGCAGGCCTGTACCGCACGTAAACCTGATTTCTGCTACATTCATTCAAGAGACAGAACCATCAGTGCAGAAAGGGGCAACACTTGCAATTTATACGAAACTTGAAAGGGGTGGTTCGCCTTTACGTTAACTTTATCAAAGTCCGACTTTATCTCAATATTTTCTGAAAAAAACTCAGACCAAATCCGCACTGTTTTTTTGGGCTTATTTATTAATACACTTTCCCAAAATACATTTTTGCGGGTGAAAAAAAAAACGTGAAAATACAGATTTTCCCGATTTTTTGGATTTTTCATCCAATTTTCACGATTCTTTCAGATTTTTCTTCCGATTTTCCCAATTATTTTGGATTTTTCATCTGATTTTTTTGCCAGAATACTCTGAAAACTTCGGGGCATTGCCAAAAACCCAGCACACATCAAAAAATCATTGGGACTTCTCCCATTGACTTATATGCAACCTCGACAGGTCTGAGATGCCGGATTTTCTGACTTTTGCATCCTCTGGGTTTAATAAATTCAGGAAAAATGTGTGATTTTTTTTTAAAAGTCTGATTTTATAAAACAAATCATGAATTGTTTTGTGATTTTTGCACTCTGAGTTTAGTAAATAACCCCCTTAGTGTGTTATATTATAGAATGACTTTTTAATTGCCCTTCATTTTTTTTTTTATAGTTTTTGAATTATTAGTCATCCTTCTATTCAGACCTCTCCTATCCAGTCTCTAATTCAATGCATGGTTGCTAGGGTAATTTTCACACTAGTAACCAGATGGATAAAATTGCAAACTGGGGAGCTGCTGAATAAAAAGCAAAATAACTAAAAAAAAAAAAAAAACACAAATAATGAAAACCAATTGCAAATTGTCTCAGAATATCACTCTCTACATTATACTAAAAGTTAATTAAAAGGTGAACTGAATTCTAAACTCTGATGTCTCTGGTCATTTATGGCTCGTTAAACAGTGACAAAAACAGGTTAGAACCATGATAAACCTGCGCAGCTCATATCATCAGACTCATTGTCTGCCATCCAGAGAAAAAATTGTTTATTTGTGCTCAAAAGTTCATAGTGGCCTGACATTTGAAAGATTCCCTGGAACGTATAACCCCCGTCTACGGCAGTTTACAGGAACCCTCTGTGCTTAAATTACTAGATTGCTAACTGGCGCCTGATCCCATAACGCCTTAAATTCCCGATTGCAGAAATGCCACAGGACTTTGTAAATGTCCTGTCCCAGTGGACTGATGTGAAAACATTTTTGCACTATAATGTAAGTATAATTAATAGTAAATCATAGAGCCCCATACTGCAAAATAAGCACGGCTTTCCCCCAAGGGGACCACAGTTATTAGCCCAATTCCCAACTGTATCCCAGATAGGATTGCCACCTTTTCTGGAAAAAAATACTAGCCTTCCTATATATATAACTTTTTCCCTATTAATAACATTGGGATCAGCCTTTATTTTTACTGGCCAGTTGCAACCCTAACCAAGACAGCTCAGCCCTGCCATGGTAATTGGGGCCTAAACTAAAAAATATGACCTGTGCACATGTGTATATACTTCTGATCTGCCCTAACCATGTCTCGTTATGTACTAAACCCACCCAATTCTCCATAAGTCCCACTCCCACTGTGGCCCACAAATCACACCTTCCTGTCTCTTGGGGACCCTGACTTTTGCACCCCAGGTAAAATGCCAACCAGCTGACAACCCTATTCACAAGCAGTTTGCCCTCTATATAACAGCAGGACTACAGGCTGGGGGTCCCTATCACATACAGTAGGGGTGTACAGTTTGCAACTATAATTCTCTGTACTGCACCCCTCCTGGAACAGCCTTTTGCCATCAGCAGGCCCGGACTGGCAATCTGTTGGTTCTGGCAAGTGCCAGATGGGCTGCCATAAGGTCCCATAGAAAGTCAGTATTTAGTGGGCTGGTGGGGGCTGTTTGGGCCTCTATGTGGGCTGATTGGGCCTCTGTGTACCTGAAATGCCAGGGCCTATTATAATTCTCAGTACGGACCTGGCCATCAGTGGGGTGTAGAGAGTGGCAGTACAACAACAGCACCTGTAGATCAGCAGGCTGGGGGTCCATAATGTATATACTGGAATTTACATACAACAGCTCACTGCTTGGGGCCCCCTGGAAAAGTAATGGGGTGTTTCCGGCTTTCTCTAGGGGAAGCTGAGTGTGCCTGTGTGAGTAATTGTGAGTGTGTGACTGTGTGTGTGATTGTGAGTGACTGTGTGTGTGTGACTGTATGTGTGTGAGTGTGACTATGTGTGTGACTGTTTGTGTCACACACACATAATGACACTGTGACTGTTTGTGTGTGACTGTGTATGTGAGTGTGTGTCTATGGGAGTGTGTGACTGTGTGTGTGACTGTGTGTGTGTGTGACTGTGTATGTGAGTGTGTGTCTATGGGAGTGTGTGACTGTGTGTGTGTGTGACTGTGTGTCTAAGTGTGTGTGACTGTGACTGTGTGTGACTATGTGTGTGTGTGTGACTGTGTGTGACTATATGTGTGTGACTATGTGTGTGTGACTCTATGTGTGTGTGTGTGAGTGTGTGTGACTATATGTGAGTGTGTGACTGCGTGTGTGTGAGTGTGTTGCTATGTGAGTGTGTGACTGTGAGTGAGTGTGTGTGACTGTGTGTGTGACTGTGTGTGTGTGAGCTCAGCTCTCAGCTAATTCTCTCTCTCTATCGCACATACACTGTGTAACCTAAGAAATGTAAATAGATGCAGGTGTGCGGGCCCCGGAGCCTCATTCCTTCCTCTCTCTCTCTATTGATACAGCCGTGAACGCGCCTCCTGATTGACAAGCAGCGTCTCCATGGCAGCCGCCTCAGCGGCGCCGGCCCAGAGACTTGAGGCTTCTCGGAGCAGGTCGGCCATGAATGGAGAGGGGGGAGTGTGACGTCACGGGGCCGGCGCCAGAGAGTCTGCGGCAGCTCCCTCACTCTCTCTCTCTCTCGCATTCTGAGGCGCGCGTTTGGTGCCAATTCATCACCTGTGAGGGGGGGGGGGGCGTCAGGCGAAATGTACACAGCTGCGAGAACAAAAAAGAGAAGGGGAAAAAGGGAGGGGAAAATCCTTTTCCAAATGGGCCAGATGTGAGGAGGCAGAGAAAGAAAGGGAGTAGTAGAATCCCGAGTCTGCATTGCATCACATGCCCCTGCCTCCCCCTCCCTCCTCTCATACAAATGGCCTATCCCACTGACTGGGACCCGCAGTAGCGCACATGTTCCCTCACGAGTATATGCCTCTAGTGTGGGGTCACCGACTCCCCTCAGGGGTCACTAACTAGGATGGGGAGACTCATAATAAGTGCAGGTGTCTGCATCATTTATTTGCTTCTTGAAAGGGCATATAAATCCCAATTGCAATAGCATCTCAATACATGGTCCATGACATGGATTTAATTAGGAGTGTACATGTCATTATATTGATAAATACCACCTCCAAACCATTCATTAGGCAACGCTTTATTGTGCGGTTTATTTCCTCTTTAAAGGGAGGGTTCACCTTTAAGTTAACTTATAGGATGTTATAGAATGGCCAGTTCTAAGCAACTTTCAATTGGTCTTCATTCTTTTCTTGTTTATAGTTTTAGAATTATTTGCCTTCTTCTTCTGACTCTTTCCAGCTTTCAAATGGGGGTCACTGACTCCATCTAGGAACCAAATGCTCTGTAAGGCTACACATTTATTGTTATTGCTACTTTTTATTACTTATCTTTATATTCAGGCCTCTCCTATTCATATTCCAACCTACATTCAGCTCAATGCATGGTTGCTATTTGGTACATAGCCCAGATAATGGCTGAAATTGCAAACTGGAGAGCTGCTGAATAAAAAACGAAATAACTCAAAAAACACAAATAATAAAAAACGAAAACCAATTGCAAATTGTCTCAGAATATCACTCTCTACATCATAGACAACCACTTTAAATAATGCATTTGTATCTCTTAGTTCTGCTATGGTCCCGCTCCTCTTCTATGTTTCCGTCTGCCATTTTAAACCACTGCCCCTGCTGCTAGGGTAGGTTAAGCTCTAGCAACCAGTTAACCATTTAATGTCTAAACTGGAGAGCTTCAAAACAGGTAGTTAAATAATCCACACACACCACAAAGAAAAAAAGAAAGACAAACTGCAACCTACCATAATACTAAATTGTGCTTAAAGGAGAATTCAACACTTTAACAAAAAACCTATACCCCCACCCACGTAGACCCCTCCGCCCCCCCAGCTTATCTGCCCCCCCAGGGAAATGCCTTATACTTTATACTTACCCCTCGGCGCAGATTCTGCCATCGGAGTTCCACGCAGCAAGCTGGGTGGGAGATCGGCATGGCGGCACATTCACAGATTAAAGGGTTGAATTCTCCTTTAAGGGCAGAGACAGACGCCAGGATTCGGGGAGATTTAGTCGCCTGTCGACAAATCGAATCTTCTTTGGGTGACTAATCTCCCTGAAAAGCCTTCCTGCCAGCTAGAATCTAAATTGCCGACTAAATCTCTCCGAATCTTCATGTGTGCCCTTACCCTAAAGGTGATTTCAAGAGGAAGCAGAATTGGCCATTACATTTGATATATATATATATATATATATATATATATATATATATATATATATATATATATAAATCAACAAAAATAGTCCGCACTTTGTTTAATATTATGGGATTTGTTTGTTACAGCACCTAGGCATTAACAGGTGATCTGCTGTGCACCAGGCCATAGGTTGTTTTTATATATATATATATATATATATATATATATATATATATATATATATATATATATATATATATATGTATATATATATATATATATATAGTGGGCAGTGGACTAGTAAGTGGGGCTGCTGAGGAGTATAGAGGTCACGTGATTTCACTGTTGGCATTTTAGGTAGCAAGTATGGAGAGCTCAGACTCCCAACGGACACCGAAATTATGGTGTCAGATGCTGTACTGGAGGGCCCACGCCTGGCATGGGACCGAAACCATTTACCAAAGAGAATTACCAGCAGCATACTGAGTGAGTTGTAATTGTACCAACCATTTATTTAGTACAAAAAAGGCAAAGTTTTGGGCCCTCAAGACCCACAAGGCTTGATAAAGGGTCTTGAGGGCCTGAAACATTGCATTTTTTGTATGTTTTTGGGCAAAATAAACCATTTTGCTCCACTACAACTCACTCAGTGTGCTGCTGGTAATTCTCTTTGTGTCAGGATTTTAAACGTAAAAGATGAGCTGGGGAGGGGATAGTATGATGACCAGGTCTGGAATGGGGAATCAAAAAAGGCCCTGGCGTTTAAGGTACACATAGGCCCAACCAGCCCCCCCCTCCACCAGCCCAATAAATAGTGACTGTCTATGGCATCTTACAGCAGCGCCACTGGCATTTGCCAGATTTCACCGATTTCCCATGACTGTAGGGTCTGCTGTATAAGTAGTATGCACTATTTTGGATTCGGCTGAATCCTTCGTGAAAAATTCAACCAAATACTGAACCGAATCCTAATTTGCATATGTAAATTAGGGGTGGGAAACTTGTTTTGTGACAAAATTTCTCTCCCTCCCGCAATTTGCATATGCAAATTAGGATTAAATTCGGCCGGGCAGAAGGATACGGCCAAATCCGAATCCTGCTGAAAAAGGCCAAATCCTGGCCGAATCCTGAACTAAATCCTGGATTCGGTGCATCCCTAAGGGCTCTTACATACATTCTTCCGTTCAGCCGCAGGGGAGCGCAGGAGATGCACTCAACTGAACTCACACAGACGCATGTAAGCGCCAAACGCAGGTGGGACACAGCATGTTACATACCTGTGTTCAGCACTTACATGAGTTTGTGTGAGTTCAGCCCCCTTCACAAAAATTGAGTGCGTCTACTCCTGCGCTCCCCTGCGGCTGTACGGAAGAAAGCGCAACACAGAGGAGCGCAGGCAAAACTGCCCCTGTGTAAGAGCCCTAATAAGTAGTTGCTCCACTGGATGTCAGTAGTTTAGAACCAAATCTGTCCGTGCTCCAGTCAAACTGCTTAATTGGCCCATTTAGACAGATTATTGGTGCGTGCATGTGGCCACAGAAGGGCCTGTCTGACTGATACCTGTTTAAAAAAAATCAGGTAGTTTCCAAAATCCGGTTGAGGTCACTAAAGGACACTGTATGATAATCCAGCAGCCAACTCATGGGTGTCCAAATGGGGCGGAGATGTTTGCAGATGACATATTCTGTGACCCTGCTGCATGTTTTCTGTCTGGCGCCATGGCATGGTTTGCTTCATGCATCACTCGCTCTCTCACGGATTCCTATCAGGGTGACTTCTCTTTAGTGGATCTGCACACATGGAAAGCGAAGATCAAGGGCGGCCCCTGAGAGATCAAAGCGCACGGAGGGACTCAGCCCTGCGCCCCTGGTCTGTAACTGTACAGCCGAGCTCCCCAGACTACATGGCGTATTTAACTGCGTAAAAATCTGCCTGGTACCTAAACCATTTTAAAGATATTCCTATTGAGCTCTGGCCCTTCTATCTGCAGCAATTGCTCTCCCCTCTTTCCATGTCAGATTTTAAACCCCTGGCCCCTGTCTCCTGTGTGTAGGGTTGTCACCTTTTCCAGAAAAAAAATACCGGCTTTCCTATATATTTATCTTTTTTCCCTATTAATAACATCGAAATCAACCATCATTTTTACCGGCCAGGCCGGTAAAATTCCGTCCAGGTGGACATGCTTTCCATCAGTGTTATTCTGTCATTCTTTCTAAGATTAAAGGGATAAGCTAGGGATTCCCAATTCACCCAGTCTCCTTGTGGCAGACATGCCCAGACAGTCAGACAGTACGGTCAAATTCAGCCAACCCGCTCAACCAAATCTGGGTATGTATGAATATCTTTAGTTCTATGGTATTGCTCTATGAGCCAAATCCCTACAATGGATTATTCAATTTTCAGTCCCGTTCAGGTGATTTCCTCTCCCAGGGTCGGACTGGCCCGGAGGGACACCGGGAAAAAACCCGGTGGGCCCCGACACTCATGGGCCCCTGCCGAGCCAGACTCCCCAATCCCAATCAATTTTAAAATAAAAAGTGTCCGACCCGCGGCGTCGGGCGCGCAATGCCGGGTAGTGACGTCAGCGCGTGTGCGCCCGCCGGCGCTGCAAAAGGGGAGGCAGGAGGGCCGGAGGGGAGCCGCCGGAGGGGGCCCTGGATGGCAGGCGGGGGGGCCCTGGACAGCAGTCCTGGTGGGCCCTGGGCCCCCCGATCTGACCCTGTCCTCTCCTCTCCCCATGACATCAGTTCACTCCCAATGGATGCACTTGCTGAAATTGGCACTGTATTGATACTACCATGCAGTGGCGTAACTAGATATTAATGGGCCCCACAGCAAATTATTTGTCAGGCTCCCAAAATGACCTGTTTTGCCAATATTTATTTAAAGGAGAAGGAAAGTCGTTTCTCACTTGTGGGGTTCCAAATGTTAGGCACCACCAAGTGAATGTATTTACTTACCTGAAACCCTGCTCCTAACAGCAAAAAACTGCACTGGCCTGGGGTTATACCAGTGAGCACCACGGAGCAATCCTCTTCCGGCTTCTTCTTTCTTCAAATTTCCCAGGGCAGACACATGCGCTGTCACATGAAAAAGCTGATGTCTTAGTTAAAGTTCAGCTTTTCACTCTAATGTGCATGCGCAGCCGCAATTAGAAAGAAGAAGCTGGAAGAGGATCGCTCTGTGGTGCTCACTGATATAACCCTGGGACGTGCAGTTTTCTGCTGATAGGAGCACCAGCCTGGGGTTTCAAGTAAGTATATACATTCACTTCGGGGTGCCTAACATTTGGCACCCCCAAGTGTAAAAACGACTTTCCTTCTCCTTTAAAAACTGTATGTAAATTAGGGCCTTTGGGGCCCCTATACCTTTGGGGCCACCTGCAGCTGCAGGGTCTGCTTCCTCTGTAATTACGCCCCTGCTACCATGTATCTAGGTGCATTATATATGGAACTGGCACTACATTTACCCTGCAATGTGTTCCCGGAGGTATTTTAAAGGGGACCTGTCACCCCAAAAAATTATTCAAAATACTATTATATCACATTAGTCAAGCAAAATGAACTTTAATTACACTGTATAAATTATTTGAATCTTGTTTCCTTCAGTCTGGGAATTCATAATTATAGCAAGAAGGAAAGAGCCATTTTGTGGACACTGTTATTAAGACAAGCCTTGTATCATCTCAGAATCTTGTTTGTGCACCAGAATGGGGGACCTGATGTCCATCCCCATGTACTGGCTACACAATTAAATGGTAAAGAGAATGGGGGAATGTGGGGAGAGCAGTGACATCTAGGAAGTGCTGAATGGAAAGTGAAAGTAATTGTCTGCCCCGCCTCTATGCCTAAGGCATAAATGAGGGGCAGACAATATTTGATTGACAGCTGAGATTTTTAAATGAGCTTACAGCAGCTATGAATGATTAAATAAAAAATAAAAATTGGATTTCATGTTTAATTTGAAAAATACTTTTATTGTACAGCTTTTTGTGTCTGGGTGACAGGTCCACTTTAACTGCCACTGCTAGTGTATGAGTGTATGAGTCTGTGTAGAGAAAGCCATTACTTAGCCACCCTAAACCAGAGCTGGGCAAAATTGTATTCCCACTCTAGGCAGAACTACTTTCTTTGGTGCCTAGTGGTTTGAGGTGCAGGGCCGCTTCAAAAAATAATTAAGGCTAGGGCCACACTACATGGATCTTGGCAAAGAAATTTGAGGGCAAAAGATCTTGCATTTGAAGCCGAAAACCCAACGTGCCTACCTGCATCTGAGAAGAAGTAATGATTCATGGTGCATGCAGCGCAGCAGAAGAGGGGCAGCGGATTTCGGCCTGCGTTTCTCCACAGGCCGAGATCCGTGAAGTGTGGCTCTAGTCTGAGGGGCTCAGAATTCACAGAAAAGGGGGGATTTTCTTAACTATAGAGAAAGCAAACCTGGGAGTCCAGGCCACTCCCCACAGGGCCTGTTTCCTCTACTTGAGCCCCTCTACCTACACTTGCTTGTTCCACCCCTGGACAAGAGTTCAAAATAGGCCTTGGCGTTTGAGGTACACTGAGGCCCAAACAGACGCCCACTAAATAGTAATAGTGGCATTGTACAGAAGCCCCATTCCACAGAATGCCAGTTTGGGCCAGGCTTGATCCATCACTTTCCCCCTTCTGGACACACTTCCCCTGCTTGACACGTTCCCCTTCAATTGTTGCCCCTATATCTGCACCCTAGACACGAGCCTCTGCTGCCTGCTCCTTGTTCTGACTCTGCCCCAAGCACAAACATCATCCTCCACCTATGAGATCCTGTCATTGGAACTGCCCCCTGAAAGTGTGCCAGTATAGTGGAAATGAGACAATCACTGACCAATCCAATCTGGAAGGGTACGGCCTCCTTATCAATACTTTCCTCCATGTCCCAAGTACAAAGTGCAGTTAAGGGAGTGCATGTGTTCCCATAGAATCGGGCACGTTACAGGCAAATGGATCCAATCAAGATGAGATGACGTTACAGAAGACTGTGGTCCCATTTATCTGCCTTGATCAAACCCTTCTCTGCTCGTGGCTTGAGTTGAACTCGGTACAAAGCATTTCAAGCGTTTGGCAAAGGCAGCGGCTCAGCGATATCTTTAACATCATTTTCCTGAACATTCGTTAGCTAATTAGTCACATGCTTTGAATTAAAGGATGAAAGGTAAACAGGGAGGAGATTGTATGAAAGAATCCCATGAGCCGTTGGGATCTGTATGGCTCTAAGTATCAGTGTAAGACTCTGTGCTGCCAGTTCGGAATTCCAGCAGTCGCTAACTAGGCAGAGATCCCCTGGCTTTGCACAGATATGAAATCCATTGGCTGTGCTGGGATTTTGTGAGCTAAAAAGAATGCAGCAAAAGGCCTGCGCTCACACAGAACTAGGGATGGTGGCGTCTCACTGTAAGAGACATACCTGGTGGTCTAGTGGGGGGGCGGCAGGGACGCCTGCCGCCCCCTCGGCGGGGACGCCCACCACGTTGTGCGGGTTCGGTTAGGCCGCAGGCGCCGAATCTCTAGGGCGTGCGCGGCGCGCCTCTGTGATATTTAAAGGCGCAGGCGTGCTGATGTGTGACGTCAGCGCGCAAAGGCACGAAATTCAAATAGTATAAAAGGCCCATTCAGACTGCTGACTGATGCCCGTGATAGAACTTGTTTCTTGTGGTTCCTGAGCCTTGTGCGTTTGATCTGTTCTGAATCTAGTCTGTTTGATTACCCGTGTTTGACCCAGCCTGTTCCTGACTATTCTGCATTCTGTATCCTGACCCTCGCCTGCCTACCACAACTCTTCCTGCTTAACACCTTGATTGACAACCCGGTTTGACCCTTGCCTGCCTGACGATTCTTGATATCTGCCTGCCTAGACCCAGCCTGTCTGACGATTCTCTTTCCTGCTCCATTTGTACCGTGACCTTCGGCCCAAAAGACTTTGCTAACAGCCAGGTGGCACCCAAGTAAGCTGAGGGCTCCTCCCGAAGCCCAACGGTGGTCACACTACTGGTGAAGCCGAGCCGAGACCAGGGTGCTTGGCATTTGTTCTGGTATCGGGTGCCGGCCGTGACACTCACAAGAGAAACCTGCCCAACATAATACCAGTGATCAGCAACGAGATCCATGGGAAATAATGGGATGCAAAATTATAACCACCTGCTCCCAGTTCCACCAGGTTTCAGCTGGAATGATCCACTCGCTCTATAATCGTCTGTAATAGTCTGTGCGGGATCCCAGCATCAATAATCAACGATTAAAAGGATCAAAGAAAGGAAGGGGCTATTTTATGGCTATTAGTATGGCGACCACTCTTTGTTTAGCATCCAACCAACACCTCTATGCCAACACATTCAGGCAGGCTTTAAAGAGAATTAAAGTCATGTACCTAAATTACGACCCCTGAAGAGGCCTCTTTCCTGAAATGCACCACTGCACCCTCTTAATCCAGCCCCATTCACCCTTCTTGGTTCCAAATTGCATTGTGAAGAAGGGCTTGTTGAGTCCTAACTTAGATACATGGCTTTCATTCTCTTTTAACGGACAAGAAAGCCCTGATTCAATGGAGGTGCAAATCTGTTAGGCAAATCATGCCCCGAGAGAATACAATTGCTCAGTTTTTTCCCCCCCAGTGTTCCCCTGTAATTGCGCTAAAAGTTTTCAAAGTCCAGTTGTTTTGGCATTTGGCATTTGTGCCGATGTTTTCTTTTGGCACATCTGAACTGCACCTATTGACGCAGGGTCCTGTGGGAATATTCCGACTATCACCAACATTGGAGGTGGCAGTGGATCCAAAATTTCTCTAAGTCAAAATGCGCAGCAGCAGAAAGGCAATGGCTGTCGAGTACAACTATAGAGAAGTGCACGGAGTTCATGTTGGCGCCAGTTGCTTTAATAAATGGGGTTTTCATAGGGAGCAACGTGGAATTAGGGTTGCCACCTCACTGGTCTTTTACCAGCCTGGCCAATAAAAATGCTGCTTGATGCCAATGTTATTAATATTATAGGATAGTGATCCCCAACCAGTAGCTTTTGTTGTGAGTAACCTCTTGCTCTCCAACCCATTGGATGTTGCTCTCAGTGTCTTTAAAGCAGGGGCTTATTTTTGAATTCCAGGCTTGGAAGCAAGTTTTAATGGCATTAAAACTAAGTATAGGGCTAGTATAGTAAAACTAAGTAAAGTAAATAAGTGGAGCCTTCTGTAAGCAGCTAGACCACATAGGGGCTACCAGTAACCAATCACAGCTCTTATTTGGCACCCCAAGGGACTTTTTCATGCTTGTGTTGCTCCCCAACTCTTTTTACATTTGAATGTGGCTCACAGGTAAAAAAGGTTGGCGGCCCCTGTTATAGGAAAGCCGGAATTTATTTCCAGAAAAGGTGGGAACCCTAGGTGTAATTGGTGAGTAGCCTTTAGCTGCTAATTCTTTACTATTTACCTGCGTGCCTAAGGACCAACCTCTATTGTTATATACAGTGGTGTTGTGTAACTACCAGGGGTGGGGTGATGGCACCCTGGTCTGCACCCCCTTTGGGCCCACCGGAGCCAGGGCAGGGGATTTTTTGTGCAAGAAGCAGAAATCCAGCACACAGGGGAACATGGGTTATATGCATGTCTAATTGTGTGTCTTATATGTAAAGTGTGTGTTTGTGTCTGTGTGAGTGGTTGTATTTCTACGACGGTCAGTGTGTGTATATATGACTGGTAACAAATCCCTTAGCAGGGATCCTTTCTGGCGCACAGAGGGTTATAGGGCCACCAGCTGGGGCTACCAGGCTTGTGCAGATGCTAATGGGCGGATTAGCAAAATGTTTGTTTACAGTGAGTCCATCCTTAAGCCGTCAGGCAATCACATCATGCCACAAAAACTGTCACAACAAAATCTGTTCCTGAGCGGTGACAGCCATGGCTGGAGACGTGTGACGTGCCTACAGACTCACCGCTTCTTTCCCTCTCTGTGATCTCACACGGCTGCACAGCATCTCGGGTCAATCTGGGAATAAGCTTGGCTGCCATATGGGTGCAAGATAAGGGATTCTTTCAACACACAGCACCACCCACAGAGTGGCATAGTCAGGACAATGTCACTAGTCACCAAACGTGACAACAATACACCCCCCAGTGACTCTTCTCTCAGCACCACCCAAAGTACAAAAATGTTTATTTGTTAGTGGGCTATGACTTAGTCACGCTGCTCCTCGCTGTGCCCCAATGGGTGATGCTTATACATTATATCAATGTAGGGATGAACAACGATGGCCCTCTCTAATATAAAGGAAACATCTGCTCAGTCTTATACTACTTAGTACACTACACTGGTGAGGGGCCCAGGGGTACAGCACACCCAGCAGACCCACTTTCCCAAGTTTTAGGTTTGGCGGCTACAAAAACTTTTGTGGAACAAAGTATTATATTTTTATGTGGTTTCCGGAGGGTGGCGAGATATGTAAGGGCTGCTTCAGTGGTCCCTAAACTGTAGAGCTAGCCCTTCTGGGGGAGGGCTGGAGGATCCCAGATTGAAGGACAGTTATGGTGAGATTCCATGGAACCCTCTGCACCCCCATTGCAGTTCCATCAGCAAATGGCCATATCAAAGAACAGCCCATACAAGTATCCCTTCGTCTGTAGGCCAAAGTGCTTTGAATACCTAGTGTGGCACTTTCTGAGTTGCCTGTCCATATCTTAAAATACCCATGTGCTTGTGTCTTTCCATAGTGGCGGCCAGGGGTGCTCCACCAATGAGGCGAGTTGAGGCACTCGCCTCAGGCGGCAGCACCCCGTTTGCCAGGGGTGGCAAAGATGCAGCTCCTGGCAACTAATAGGGATGCATCAAATCCAGGATTCAGTGCGGGATTCGGCCCTTTTCAGCAGGATTCGGATTCAGCTGAACCCTTCTCCCAGGCTGAACTGAGTCTGAATCCTAATTTACATATGCAAATTAGGGCAGGGAGGGAAATCGTGTGACTTTTTGTCACAAAACAAAGAAGTAAAAAATGTTTTCCCCCTCCCACCCTTAATTTGCATATGGAAATTAGGATTTGGATTTGGTTCGGTATTCGGCCGTATCTGTCACGAAGGATTCGTGGATTCGGTGCATCCCTAGTAACTAAGAGCCAAATTTCTGTTTTTCAACTCCCAAATCCGGCTCTTCTAGTGCAGAGAGCGGAATTGCGCTCTCTGCACTAGCGACGTGGACGGCACCCGACCCCTCCAGCGTGACGTGGACCGCCCAACCCCCTCCGGCGCTGAAGAGGTGAGTGCCGTGGGGAGGGTGGGGGCGGCAAAAGGAAGGTCACCTCAGGCGGCAAAATGACCTGGATCGCCCTTGGGGGCGGCCAGTACCAGGAGAGCAACACAGGTTAGAGTCCTGCACGGGTCCATTTTTTGGGACACAAACCCGACCCGTACCCACAACCTGCAATCCGCAACCCGGACCCGCATTCTTACCCGCTTGGACCCGCTACCCGACCCTACCCGCAAGTACCTTATCCGCAACCCGGACCCGCTGACCATCAAGAATCAGGAAGTGCTGTCATTGTAAGCCGGAAGTGACATCGTCGGAAGTAGATGTGATCAGGGGGGGAAAAGGGCGTAAAACAGGAAGTGCTGTCATTGTAAACAGGAAGTGATGTCATCAGAAGTAGACATGACCAGAAGAAAGGAGTGAATATTGATATTGAGAAGACCTGTGGCCCGACCCACAACCCCAAAGAACGGCCGACCCGCGAGTATACCCGCACCTGGAACTTCTAAACTACCCGCGGGTTTTTGCGGGTACCCGACCCGCTGCAGGACTCTAACACAGGTGAAAGAACAGAGGGTAATTGGACTGTAAAAGTGGCTCAAGCTCTTTTTGATATTTATAGATAAAGGTGGAGGGAGGGCAGAAACTCAGGGGCTCTGTGACCCTAGAAAATCGAATAATCCCCACATTTATTAAACTAGATATCCCTAGTTTGTGGTGTTTTCCACTTTTCCCATCCTACATCAGTACAGACCCCTCTTCTGTAAGTGCAGCCATGAGCTCTGGGAACCTGTTTGTTCTGGGAAAAACCTAGTGATCCAGTCCAGTGCATTCCACTCCCACACTGCTGCTATAGGCACCGGCTGTCACTCATTAACAGACTGGGATACTCAGGCACTCTTCTCCTGTTAAACATCATGCTAATGATTTGCACAAATAATTCCCATTTTCTCTGGCCCATTTCATTAGGTAAGGGTTTATAATGACAAACTGACAACTGGTTATCTCTCTGTTCCAATGATACAGGGAACATGAAGAAACCTAAATGAAAAAATAAATGAGTCCCAGATTCCATATATGAATTCAATGTAAAATACCATATATTTGTTTCCACTATCCAACCTGTGCATGTCCTTGGGGAACATGACTCCACATACAAGCTGCCAGTCCTCACCAGGCCCTGTTTCCACTGTAGCCCCCAGACCTCCACAGTTTTGGGGTCCAGGATAGTTGCACCACGGCTGTTACCGGTTACCGCCCTCCATGGTAAAAGATTTGGTATCTATAGAGCATACCTCCCAACTGTCGCTTTTTCGGAGGGACAGTCCCTCTTTTGACAGCTCAACCCGCAGTCCCTCATTTGTACTGGAAAGTCCCTCTTTTCTCTGCACTGAACAGCCAGAAAAAGAAACAAAGTTTCTCTTAATTGGCTTTTAGGAGAGAGCCCAGAACAACTAACAGGTGCACATAAGATACTTTGTAACAATTTTGAGACACAAAAACACAGTTTAGATAAGGAGAAATATTTTCAAACTTTCGTAACCTGCCAAATTTTGTAAAACAAACATGGTAATTAGGGGGTATGGCCACAGAAAGGTGTGTGGTCAAAAAAATCGCTGCGCTTTGTGCGGAAAAAAATTTTTTGTCCCTCTTTTTACTTCCAAAATGTTGGGAGGTATGGTAGAGCAAGTCACAGTGATGAATGGACCGGGTTGTGGTAAAGAGCAATGGGGCCCCCCTATGCCCCGCCTTTGACCCACATAGCCACGCCTCCTATCCACCCAAATCATGTCCCTATTATAGCCACCCCCTTTTTTCACTGGGCTCCTGCCTTTCCTTTCCTGATGTGGCCCTGCAGGCTGACCTTTAGCTCAGATGCTACAGATACAGAGGGAAAATACAGATGTTATGGATACAGAGGGAGAATACAGACACTGGACAGGAAGAATGCTAAGTCCATAATTAGAGGGATAGGCTGTACATACCTATGACAGAGATGGAGAGTAGAGATACCATAGGCATAGAGGAAGCATCCAAACACCAGAGCTAAATAGGGAGAATTCATATGCTGAAGTTATAGAGAATGAATGCAGGTCCTGGAGCTAAAAAATACAAATACAATAACTAAGGAGAATACAGATGTCAGATCTAGAGGGGGAGAATACAGATACAATAAACAGGGAGACTATAGATGGTGGAGCTAGAGGTGGAGAATACAGATGCAGGTTATCCAGAATGCTCAGGACCTGGGGTTTACTGGATAACAGATCTTTCCATAATTTGGATCTTCATACCTTAAGTTGACCAGAAAATCATTTACAAATTATATAAACCCAATAGGCTGATTTTGCTTCCAATAAGGATACATATAAGGTATTGTTTTATTATTACAGAGAAAAAGGAAATCATTTTTAAAAATTTGGATAAAATGAAGTCTATGAGAGATGGCCATCCTGTAATTCGGAGCTTTCTGGATAACAGGTTTCCAGATAATGGATCCCATACAGTGTTGTAACTGTAGAGGAAGCCAACCAGGACTGCAGGGTATGCTACCTGTATAGCTTTAAGAACATCCCATATCGCCGGGTGCATTGCAAATTTTCGGTGAGCGAGGGGAAGGGAGCACAAGAGGGAGGGAGGAAGGATAGCTGGCCGGGCACTCAGGTGGCCGGGAGTATGGGTAGGTTGTAGTTTAGAATTGCACGGGGCCCCTCTCAAGATTTCTTTGCAGAGGGGCCGGTCCAGTCTAGGTACCCCACTTATCCCATACCTGTACAATAAATAGGGAGACTATAGATGCTGGAGCTAATAGGGGAAAATACAGATACAATAAATAGGGAGAATATAGATGCCAGATCTAGAGGGAGAGAATACAGGTACAATAAATAGGGAGAAAAGAGAAAATGCAAATACAGATGCTGGAGCTGGAGCTGGGAAGGAAAAATATAGGCACAGATATAGGAACCCTTATCCAGAAACCTGTTATCCAGATTATCCAGATATCTCAGAATCTTGGTAAGGCCATCTCTCATTGAGCCCATTTTCAGCAAATAATTCTATTTTTTTTTTTTTTTTTTTTTTTTAAAGATTGTCTTTTTCTGTGTAATAATAGAACAGTGCCTTGTACTTGATCCAAGCTAAGTTGCATAAATCCATAGTGGAAACAAAACAATCCTATCGGGTTTAAGATTAAATAGTTTTTAGCAGACTTAAGGTATCGTGATCCAAATTACAGAGAGACCCCTTACTGAAAAAAAAGGTCCCAAACTTTTTGTATAATAGATCCTATACCTCTACTGGAGAGTACAGATATGTTTGCCAGAGACTATACAGGTACGGAAGAATACAGATCCTGGAGCTGGAGAATAGTGCAGCAAGCAAAAAAACCAAAATGATATTTTAGAACATTTGAGAATGACAGCAATGACAGTGACATGAGGCTTTCAAGGCGAGTATAAAACAAAGGCAGATTTACCCTTGAAACTATACTGCATGTATCGGATGAGAACCAAAACTAGAATTGTAAGAATTCCAGCTCCTTTCTCTTGGACTCAGCTGCTGCATCTCCTCTTCAACCCCCCCCCCATCAGCTGTCCTTGCAGAAAGTGATAGAGGAGCTGGGAAAGTCCTTATCCTGTAGCTGTTCAGTGGGCCATATTGCTGGGTAATAGAGATTAATAGATACCTGTGCCTATATTGCTTGCGGCATATATTAACCGCTTTAACTCTTTGCTGCAAAATGAGCCTCAGAGACAATGAATAATGTGCAATTAAAGGTGTCGTCCAGAAAGCTGGGGCTTGGCCATTTGTTATGTGTTTTCTGCTGTAACACGATTAGCGCGGCGTAGATTAGGATAAATCCACTGCACATATGTTCCCTGTGCCCGAGCCTTTATTCAGATGGAGCAGGTACCTAAGGCTGTGGGTATGAGGAGACAGGATTAATGGGAAGAATCTCTTTTCTATTTCACCTGCTCAAAACAATGGAAATCTGTGATTTAAAGCAGTGGTTCAACTTTAAAGGAGAAACAAACCCTTAATAAACAAAAAACCCTGCCCCCTCACCATACGTAGACCCCCCTGTCCAGTGGAGTTCACAGGCACCATCATCAGCCAATTCGGTAATCTTCAGAATGAGACCTGCACTTCGGCAATGTTCGTGAGTTTCGGCGCATGTGCAGTTGTCGTGGAACAGAAAATTGATCCAACTGCACATGTGCCGCTTCGAATCTTCGAAGATTACCGAAGAGAAGAAGATGGCGCCCGTGAACTCAGAATCTGCACTGAGGGGGTAAGTAAAGAGTTAGAGTCAGTCCACACAAGCAGATTCGGGGAGATTAGTCGCCCCAGCGACAAATCGCTTCTTCGGGGCGTCAATCTCCCCGAACTGCCTTCACGAGGAAACTATGGGCGACTTCGGAAAACGTAGTGCTGAGTGTGCATTGCCGCAGTCGATTTTCATTTTAGCCGGCGGAGGGCAGGGGGAAGGCAGTTCGGGGAGATGGTAGCCCCGAAGAAGAGGCAATTTGTTGCTGGGGCGACTAATCCCCCCGAATCTGCTCGTGTGGACTGACCCTTAGGGGCATTTGCCGGGGGGGGGGGGAGCTAGGCGGGGAGGAGGAGGAGGGAGGGGGTCTATGTAGGGTAGAGGAGTAGGGTTTTTTTTATTAAGGCTTTTCTGCTGAATAAAAAGCTAAATAACTCAAAAACCACAAATGTTAAAAAATGAAAACCAATTGCAAATTGTCTCAGAATATCAGTCTCTACGTCATATTAAAAGTTAACTCAAAAGTGAACAACCCCTTTAAAGGGAAAATATACCCTGTATGTTGCTTACATTCTGTGTGTAACCTGGACATCATGTAATAATACACAGTGAAAGCGGTCATACTGCTTCTCACATAAGGCAAATAAGTCTGGACCCCTGGGCAGATTGGCAGCCATTATACAGTACATATATAAGCATACAGCCTGTCGCTTTAAGTTGAATAGCTCTGATCTAAAGTATTGCTATCAGTTTTAGTGTAGGCCAATGCCTGTCATCATTTGGGCAATATAGGCCTGATCCACCCTATAGTTGCACCCAGTTCCACCCTAGCACATCCCTCATCTGCCCCAAACACCACCTGCTCTCCATTAAGCCCCACCCATTGGGGTCTTCAAGTCTGGATAGTATTAGACCATTTGGGTGTATGTAGGGTGGATTGGGGAAGGACTGGGGAGCTGTAATTGGTGGAACATTTGTAATATCAGCCCGGCCCTAGTCAGATGGCAACCCTAGGTATTAGGTATGGCCATTTGTAATGTTATTGATATGGCTGAAAATATTGATCTCAGGCAAGCAGCATGGCAGATCCCACTCATCTATAAATTACACACAAGACACGTGGGGGCACATTTACTATTGGTCGAATATCGAGGGGACCTTCCCCATAGGCTAACATTGGTGCCCGGTAGGTTTTAGTTGGCGAAGTAGGGGGGTTGAAGTTTTTTTTAAAGAGACAGTACTTCGACAATTGAATGGTCGAATAGTCGAACGATTTTTAGTTTGAATCGTTCTATTCAAAGTCGAAGTAGCCAATTCGATGGTCGAAGTAGCCAAAAAAATACTTCGAAATTCGAAGTATTTTTTATTCTAATCTTTCACTCGAGCTAAGTAAATTTGCCCCATAGTACATAGTAATCTATCGAACTAACTAAGGAAGTTGAACCCTGTTTATAAATATGATACAGGTATGGGCAGGGGTGCTTCGCCAATGAGGCGAGTTGAGGCTGTCGCCTCTGACGGCAGCGCCCCACTAGGTACCAGGGGCAGCAAAAATGCTGCTCCTGGTACTTTAAGAGTGAATTTCCAGGGGAGGGGGCAACTGCTGCTGCCTCAGGCGGCGGAGGGGCCAGGATCACCCCTGGGTATGGGATTTGTTGTCTGAAAAAATGTTATCTCAGGACAATTAAGGGAAGGCCGTCTCCCATAGACTCTATTTTATCCCAATAATTAAAATTTTTAATCCAAATAATTCAATCTTTTAAACTAGATTCCCCGTTTCTCTCTAATAATACAACAGAATTCGCATATAATTAATCGTTATTGGAGGCAAAACAATCCTACTGGATTTATTTGATGTTTAAACGGTTTTCTACTCGACTTGAAGATCCAAATTATAGAACGATCTGTTATCCGGAAAACCCCAGGTCCCGAGCATTCTGGATAACAGGTCCCATACCTGTATACACAGCAATTAGCTCAGTGCTATAGGGAAGCATTCCATGTCCTGTTAGGAACACTTACAGTTCTATTTGTGACAACCCCTGAGAAGATCCCATTTCTATACACAGTCAGTTGTGACTACTGAGCTTTGTTACTAACCATTCCAGTCCCACATAGAGACGGCCAGTGAGTGTTACCTGATATGTAAATCAGGAAACACTGAGAGGCTTTTCCTTTGCTACTGATACGGGTTAATTATAGTAAAGCAGATAATCCCGCCAAGGTGTCTAGTAGAGGTCACAAGCCCTTTTTATAGTCGGTGCTGGGGAATCAGATCAGAATATCAATCAGGGCAGGGCCTATGAATAAGGGGCCCCTGACATTGCAATAAGCCCCCCTTTTACCCTGCCCAGAGGGGGGTATAGGGGCCACTGTGGTAGAAGCCCTGGTTTGCCTCACACTCCACAGGTATGTGATCCGTTATCCAGAAAGCTCCGTATTACGGAATGCCCATCTCCCATAGACCCAATTTGTCCAAATAATCCAAATTTTTAAAAATGATTTCTTTTTTCTCTGTAATAATAAAACAGTGCCTTGTACTTGATCCCAACTAAGATATAATTAATCCTTATTGGAAGCAAAACCAGCCTATTGGGTTTAGTTAGCATTATTATTTGTCTATATGTATTTTGTGGTCACAGCTTTATTGTACCCCTGCCTAATGTTTTTAAAAAAAATAGTGGTGAGCACACCTTTCCCTTGTTTATTTTATGTATATATACATGTATAGACACATACACACACATACTGTATTTATATATATTATATACACACACAAAGCATGGTTCTGAGCAGCAGAGGAGGTGTCAGTCCAGAGCCGCTCGCTCCATGCAAACAGCTCATACACTCCACGTTCCTAATGTGTTTTGACAAATCATTTCTCCCTCCTGCTGTTCCTCCTCCAAACTATTCATCAGCCATTGCCGGGGCTGGAGGAATAAATCTGCCAGGCAGCGCTGCCCCCCTCCCTCAGCCACGCAGGGTCCTGAACCAATACTATTACTGCATCAATTTGTTACACTTTAAAGACACTCAGTGTCAGGCTCCAGCGCCACAATGAGATAAATGGATTCAGATTAACCTCACAGAGTGCAGGAAAATAAAGCAGCACCTCTCCTACTCTCACTCGGGGAGCCCTGATACGCACAGAGGCTGGATACCCCTCAAATAGAGTGCAAGCTCTTGTGAACAAGGACCACTCTCCTCTGCAGTTGTTTTTTTTCCTGTTGCACTGCTGACGGGTGACAACAAACTGCATCAATCAACAAACAAGCTGCTGCTGAACAAGCTGTTACAGAATCCCCCCACAATTGGCACAACGCATTTCACATTGTCTCCTAAACAAGAGGGTTCCAGTATGTTGCTGACTACCAACTCCCTACATGCCTAGACAATAATCAATATCCAGGCAGTATTGATGGGCAAATTTATTCGCAAGGCAGGAATTTGCGGCGAATTTCCGTGTTTCGACGGAAATTTGCAGCAAGAATTCAGCGACGAAGTCAAAAAAACTTTGATACCGGTGGCAGTTTCGACACTGGCGTCAATGTTTTTTCAACACCATTGACGGTTCCGGCGTCGGCAACAATTTAGACGCTGGTGACGATTAATGGACACCCATTGATTTTAATGGGCACCCAATGCCGCCAGCGTCGAAGTTGTTGCCGGCGTCAAAATTAGTGTTTCGCTAACTTTTTGCCCGTTTCGCAAATTCCGCTGGAAATTTGTGAACGGGAGAAATTTGCCCATCACTACCATGCAGCTATAGTTCAGCAACAGCCCCAGATATAGCCCATGTTACAGATAGGGTTGCCATCTGGCCGGTAAAGATTATGGTTGATCCCAATGTTATTAATAGGGAAAAAAGATAAATATATAGGAAGGCTGGTATTTTTTTTCCAGAAAAGGTGGCAATCCAAGTTACAGACAATTCCAGCACAATACATGGGTCATTTTATAATATATATATAATATAAGCTGGTCACAAGTTGCCACTGTCAGATTAGATCTCACCATAAACGCACACACAAGTACTAATTGCAGCAGGATCTAACCACCCAATCTGATGGGGCAGCCAATCCATATAGTCCTTCTGGCTGATCAGTGGAATTGAAGTGGAACTGCAGCTCTGCACATTCTATGTTTAAATCAGCCTCTCCATGGCCACCTTTAATTTGTTGCCATTACAGCAGCCGGTTGGTGCCAGCGTTACCTGGTTGGCGCTGCCATACAAACAAACAATGAGGAGACATTCCTCTGCATGGGGACATTATTGATTATTACTGTGCAGCTTCCAAAGGAGGAAGTGAAACCTTTTAAGAAATAAGCTCCTTTTCTTCTGCTTGTTAATCTGAATACAACTCCCATTCACCCTGATTATGGCACCTTGCAACAATATTTGCACAGCTATAGCCGTTCCTGCAGCTTTAATAGGTTAATATGTCCCTAATTCCTTCACTGGTCACAGAGAGGATGCTGGGAATCGTAGTTCAGTAGCAGCTTTGTTTTCTATAATGAAAGAGGTTCTGCAGCAGCAACAAAAGCTCAGTGGTTTTCTGGCATCTGACCCTCTGCCCTGGTGGCCCCAGCTAGATCATTGCACCCAGCGGGACATTCCTACCCTGCGCCAAGCGGTGAGAGCAGCAATTTAGTAGCACAGCTGGGATGGGCAGCCACGCCTCCGGCCATCGCTCATTGGTACAGAACGCGGAAGAGACTGGGGATTCGGCGCAAAAGCTTCAAGCCAATCAGGAGGCAGGGACCCCGCCTACTTGTCAGTGGCTGCCGTGGGCAGTTTATAAAGCGGAGGAGAGAGCGGCTGGGACTCATTCTGAGCGGAGTAGGAGAGGAGTGCGGCAGTAGCTGGGCTTAGTCACGGTGATATTAAGGCGCGTGCGGATCCATATTTAAGCGGTACCATGAAAGCTTTTAGCCCAGTAAGGTCTGTACGGAAAAGCAGCCTCACCGAGCACAGCCTGGGTATAGCGCGCAGCAAAACGCCAGTGGATGACCCGATGAGCCTCCTGTACAATATGAATGATTGTTACTCGAAACTCAAGGAGCTCGTGCCCAGTATCCCCCAGAACAAGAAGGTCAGTAAGATGGAGATCCTCCAGCACGTCATCGACTATATCCTGGACCTGCAGCTCACACTCGACTCCCACCCCAGCATCGTCAGTCTCCATCATCTCCCCCGAGTGGGAGGAAACACGTCCAGGACCCCCCTGACCCCCCTAAACACAGACATCAGCATCTTGTCCCTACAGGTAACGACCAACTGCAGCCCTCCTGCCATTACCCATCTACCCCTGTCCTCTCCAGCCCTCCTGCCATTACCCATCTACCCCTGTCCTCTCCCACTGCCTCCAGCCCTCCTAACTCTGTACTGTTTGCTCAGATATCTCTTCCTATCCATGTCCATCTCATACCCGAATATACTACCCTCACTGTGCCAGTCATTTCCCCCCATTCTCAACTGTTCCCAAAAATTAATTCCCTGCCCTAGAAACTGGTCTCCCTCTACTCCCCAAACCCACTGCCCCCCTCTATTACCCACTGCCCCTTAATGCCACCCTTTGCTCTCCATACACCCTGCCTGTTCGACTCATCTAAAGTTGGTGCCCTGTGCCCCTAGAAATGCCCTCCCTTCCCACTAATGTCTAATCACAGTAAGTCTGTCCTTTCTACCCCAAAATGCCAATTGGCACCATTGACTATAGTTAAAGCCCTCACCCCATATCCGCTTTACTCTTTGCCCAACACCCACCTGTCAGTTCTACCCAAGAACGTTTTCTTTCTCTTGCCCTGGCCGCTTAATCTACACCCCTGTCTTTTCCCTTCCCCCTCCCGTGCCCCCTGGCAGTGCCCGTACTCATGTGCCCCCCTCTTTCTCTCTCCTTCTCCAGGCGGCTGAATTCTCTTCAGAGTTCACAGACGAGAGCAAATCCCTTTGTCCTTAAAATGGTGAGTTTAGACTTTTCATTAACTGAGATCATTGTTACTAAGTGGGTGCCAGCTGCCATTTGTGAGGGTGCGAGTGATGTGTCCAACTGCTGCGGTAGAACTACTACTCTCTTACTACTCTGTGTCTGTCAGGAGCTGCTGATAGTTGTAGTTCATTATCAGGAGAGTCAGCACTTAGCCCCTTTACACAGCTAAAAGTATTTGCGGATTTGTAGACTGAAGTTGCTTTAGGAGGCACATCAAATCAAGCCCCAATCACTTTGCACTTTGAATGGGTTTGTGACCCCAGGCCTGGGTATGAGGAGGGATGTTTGGTGGGGGGGTACTTATACCCTAAATGTGCTGCTGGTGGGATTCTGCCATCGTTTGTTTTTAAAAGTGACTGCATTTAATCAAATAATTGGTACAAGGCAGCAGACTGGCGCCTCCACTCATTGCACTTAAATAGATCCACGAGAGGGAGAGAAATGGCTTCGCACTCCCCCACCCAATCTGCATCATATGTTCCCATTTAACATCTGCCTCGCTGGGTCTATCTGCCAGCTCTAGCTCAAACTGCCAGCTCTGCCTCAAACTGCCCACTCCAGGGCTAGGCTGTTGTTAGGCACAGTAGAGGGGCTGCCCATCAGTTTATATTCAAACCCACCTTAGGGGTATTTAGTTTTAGGTGCCCCCAGTGCAGCGTGATGTTAAGGGGGTATTTAAGAAGAATGCGCGGGGTCAGTTGGAAAGGGGGTCGCTGATACTTGCAAAGAATGAACAGATAGGCTTAGAGGGGTTAAGGAATGTTCTGCATTGTAGAATAATACTAATGTGTGATCTGTGGCTGTGATGAATGTCTTCCAGCGAGGCTGGGGTTAATGCGGAGCTTGTGTGAGTACATCTGGCCAAATGGGTTTGCCCCAGTGAGTGTTTGGCTAATGCTCCGTGTGGCTTCCTCACTGGCGCCAGTCTGTCTCCTGATCCCTGCGCTAAATCCTCTCTTTCTCCTCAATGTCTTGCAGGTGTTCACACTGTTTCCCTTTGCACATGATGACTACAACGACTCACTTCATTATCCGAGTGTTGCAGTTCAGCCAGCTCCTGGGACTCGCACAGGGAGGGGGCCACACACTCAAGGCGGCTGGAGAGAAAATAAAAAAGACTTATCCAGATATAAATATATATATATATTATCCCCCTTCTCTTCCCACCCCCCTCTCCCCATTCTCCAATCAGAGCTCCTCGGACTGCGCTTTTTAGTTATTTATGAAGAAGAGACTTTACTAATGTTATAAATGACCTTTTCTTACACGGGGAAGGATTGCGCTACAATTATCCCCTAACTATGGGGACTGATCGTTTTAATAAAGGAAAAAGAAGCGACTTGCCGCAACCGCATTCGACTTTTTGGGCGATAAAAGGAGCGAAGAAGATCGGGAAACTTATTTCAGTTTTTGCTCGAAGTGTAAAACCAGAAAACCTTGAAACCTTCCCACCCCGGACTGAATGCTCCTTTGTTGTACATAGAGCCCATTGTTTAACTCTTTATTGGGAGTTATTTTGCCCCGCACCCCTCCCCCTTGTACAGTGGCAGAGATGGTGCTATTTCTGCACGAGTCTAATGATCGCATCACGCTAGACTTTTTATAAAAGTTTGGTTGTAAATGCCTTTTTTTTTATACAGAATAAATCGATCGTGTTTATGGAAGTGAATTGATTAACGTTGTGTCTACATTTTTTGTCGCGGTGATGAGAATGTGCGCGGAGAGAAGGGAGGGGGGTCGCTCCTTTACTTGGAAGTAATGAACTGTGGTTTGGAATTAAAGGTAGACTGGAGCGGTGGGGTTGATCTCATTAATGACATGACACTTGCGCGGTACAGAAGTTGATCTACAACATGGCAGATGGGAAGGGTGTTGCGAGTTGTAGTTCAGCATCTATGCCGGACGAAAAGTTAGCCACACGTGCACTAGAAGCTCAGGGCTTAAAGCTGTGCAATTAACCCTTAACAATCTGCCCCCCATTGGAGAGGGATGTTACTTTGCCAGTTGCGCTCAGGGCTGAGCAGTGTCTGTATAAACTTGTTACAGTTAGAATTTGACCAAAAATAAATATTTTTATATTAGCGGTCACTGAAATCCCATTCTCCCTGTTGGCTGGATATTTGGGGGGTTTTATAATGCTTCGCTTAGCTGAATAGTTTTAGGGGAAAAACATACAATTCAGACTTGCGGGAAGTGGAAGAAGTGCTGGAATGTTACAGAAAACAATGTTTCTCTACAGCACATGCATGAGGGGGTCTGTAACATCAGTGGGGATAGGGGTACAGTAGTGCCCATGGTATTGGTGAAGGGGGTAGGAGTACGGTATTAGGGAGAATAGGGGTACAGTAGTTCCCAGGGTATTGAAGGGGGTAGGAGTATGGTATTAGGGAGAATAGGGGTACAGTAGTGCCTATGGTATCAGGGAGGGCATGGGGTATATATTAGAGACTATAGTATCAATAGAAGGGCAGGGGTACAGTAGTGCCTATGGCATCAGTGAAGGGGTACAGTATAAGGGTGAATAGGGGTACAGTAGTGCCCAGGGTATTAGTGAAGGAGGTAGGGGTACAGTATTAGGGTGAATAGGGGTACAATAGTGCCTATGGGATCAGTGAAGGGGGTAGTGGTACTGTAGTGCTTATGGGATCAGGAAGGATAGGGGTACAGTATTGCTTATGGTATTAGTAAAGGAGGTAGGGGTACAGTAGTTCCTATGGTATGAGGGAGGGCATGGGGTATATATTAGTGACAATAGTATCAATAGAAGGGCAGGGGTACAGTAGGGTTCATGGTATCAGTGAGGGGAACAAGTAGTGGCTATAGAATTTGTGGGACATTAAACCTACAGCTCTAGTAGTTAATCTTTATATACAATGGGGGCATAAGGCTTCATTTAGGTGCCACAATACATAGTCCTGCACAAAACACAACAGTGTCCCCTATAATAGATCAGAGTTGGGGCAATGACCCCCCCATATCCATTAATATCCCCCGGAGGAGCAGAGCTCAGAGTAAGTAAAGTTGTGTGCGTGGAGTGAGGAATGGGTTAAGCGCGGAGGCTGGGGGTTGTGCTGCTGAGAGGACTCTTACTGTGAAAGGAAGCAGCTCACCTGTGTGTGTAACACTTTAACCTGAGAGGAACAGGTGTCTGGGAGGCGCCACTCAGTCTGGAGCTGCTGCCCTTGTCTTGCCCTTCGTGTGAGAGACCGGGGAGCCGGGGCAGCGCTGAACTAACACAAACACTCACTGACCGCTCTGAACCCACAACACAAGCTCAGCTGCCCCCGAACCTCTTGTCTTATCAGCAAACACGTGGCATCTATAGGCGCATCTCCTATCGCTCACGGTAAATACTGGCCCCTCCCCCTCCTCGGGTCTGTTCCACATGTCGGACGGGGGGGATGATCTATATGATGAGCCTTTGTACCGCTGCTTTACATTCAATGGAATCTCCCAGATCAGTCAATCAGCAATAACAAAGGGGAGCTTAGTGTCTGCGCTAATGTTGTAACTGCCGGGGCAGCGCTGCGCCCATGAGAAGAGGCTTCACCAGGCAATTTGCACAGACACAACACCTATTAAAGGGGTTCTGCACCTTTAAATTTTAGTATAATGTAGAGACTGACCATTTCCAACTGGTTTTCATTTTTTATTATTTGTGGTTTTTGACTTATTTAGCTTTTTATTCAGCTGCTCTCCAGTTTGCCGTTTCAGCCATCTGGTTGCTAGGGTCCAAAGTATCCTAGCAACCATGCTTTGATTTGAATAAGAGACTGGAATATGAATAGGAGCTGCCCAGTGTCTAATGCTCATTTCCCCTCTACTTGTTACATTGTTGTATTTATTAGCGCTTGATACATCTGTATTCATCTCTGGGAGAATTATCAACAAAGATTTCGGATACAGTGTTTCCTGCAGCATTTTTAAGATTTAAAGGGGACTTAAAACTATATATTTTTTTAAAAGCCTGTGGTTGAACTACAATCAGCACAGCCTGAATCTCAAACAAACAAGAACATCTGAGTGTTATAAACGCCCTGGATTATTGAGTGTAACAGTCTATATATTTTATATTTATTGCCTTCCAAGGCTGCTTCTGGCTCCTTAAAGCAACAGTAACACCAAAAAAATGAAAGTGTTTTAAAGTAACGACAATATAATGCAGTGTTGCCCTGCACTGGTAAAACTGATCTGTTACACTACTATAGTTTATATAAACAAGCTGCTGTGTAGCAATGGCGGAAATTGAAAAAAGTCTATATGGCTCAGGCTAAATAGTGGATAACAGATAACACCATTATGTTCTACAGAGCTTATCTGCTGTGTAACCTGAGCCTTTTCTCCTTTGAATGGCTGCCCCCATTGCTACACAGCAGCTTATTTATATAAACTATAGTAGTGTTTCTGAAGCAAACACAACAGTTTTACCAGTGCAGGGCAACACTGCATTAAATTTGTATTACTTTAAAACAATTTAATTTTTTGATGTTACTGGTCCTTTAAGTGCTAGGCATTAACCCCTCATCTTCTCTATGAAAGGGGGATGTGCTGGATACTGTTTAGCTCAGTGACCCCCAACTAGGGTTGCCACCTTCTCTGGAAAAAATACCACCGATCTTCCTATATATATTTATCCTTTTTCCCTATTAATAACATTGGGATCAACCATCATTTATACAGGCCAGGTCGTTAAAATACTGCCCAGGTGGCAACCCTACCCCCAGCCATGAGAAACATGTTGCTCACCGACCCCTTGGATGTTGCTCTCAGTAGTCACAAAGCCGGTGCTTATTTTTGAATTCCAGGCTTTGGAGACAAATTTTAGTTCCATAAAAACCATTGTACTGCCAGCCAGAGCCTCCTATAGGCTACCAGTTCAGACAGGGGCTATCAAATAGCCAATCACAGCCCTTATTTGCAGGGATGCACCGAATCCACTTTTTTGGATTCGGCCAAACCCCCGAATCCTTCACGAAGGATTTGGCCGAATACCGAACCGAATCCGAACCGAAGGGGAAAACATTTTTTACTTCCTTGTTTTCTGACAAAAAGTCACGCAATTTCCCTCCCTGCTGATTTGGATTCGGTTCGGCCGGGCAGAAGGATTTGGCCGAATCCGAATCCTGCTGAAAAAGGCCGAATCCTGGCCGAATCCCAAACCGAATCCTGGATTCGGTGCATCCCTACTTATTTGACACCCCAGGAATTCTCTTCATGCTTGTGTTGCTCCCCCAACACTTTTAACATTTGAATGTGGCTTGGGACCTCTGGTTTAGCTGAATTACAACCCCCTGATATACAAATAAAGATTAGTATATTGGCACAAGATATTATCAACTGCCAGCAACCTTATGAGAATGGGTGGGGGATGTGACACTTAATCTAGGCAGTTTTTATCATGGTTAATTAATCCAGGCGCAATAATTTGTAGTATTCCTTGTGGCTGGCCTGGGGATCATATATCACACCTTCATTGTCAATAGGGGTTATGAGAGCGACCAGAACAAACTTTTACACAAGTGAAAGTCACTTTCTAGTGCAAGAAGCAGTTAAGTGCCTGGCCAGAATTTTAACAGCTCTTTGGCTCCCTCTAGCACCCCACTGGTGAAGTGCACCCAGGAACTGAGCTGCTGCTGAGAAATATTAACCTCTCTCATGCCGGAAGGCTCTCAATCAGACAATGTTGCTGGCTGTGCACTGACAGTGTCACTAATCACACACATCAGATCACTAGGCTGGTGTCAGGGTATTTTTAGGCTGATGTTTCCTGGGGAGGAAAAGACTAAAGCCACATTTCCTACAGCTCTGCTGTGAGACAGATATCATACAGGGCTGCCTGTGCTCTCAGATCCGGCCAGAAGAGCTTTGACATAGAACAGGGCAGCTCCCTTAAACTTAACCCTTTCATTGTGGTGTTGAAAACAAGCCGGCAATAAACCGTTTATGATTGGCAGTCACCCAGGGCAAGCGTTAAACGGCATTGTAAAGCTTCCAAAATAAAATGGCAAATTCCTGGGCCAAGAAGCTTGCAGCCTATAACCAGGGATGGGGAAGGTTGATGAAATAAGCCCTTTTTTACTTACCACAAAAAGTAGAAATCAAATATCAAAGCAGCACCTGAAGAAGTAATAGAAGACAGTAGTAGTGGTAGTGAGTGCTAAAGACAGTTCACATTTTCCAGTATCCATTTGTAATAAGTGCCTCTGCTTAAAGGGCTCACCTGCTCCACCCTAATTACTAGCTGACAGTTGCAGGATTTCTCCCCCCAAGGGCAGGTGTGTGCCTGAAGCATCATTCCCTCTAGCTGATACTTTGAAGTACTAAGACCAGAGCTGCAGGGCTCCGGAGCCTTCCTCCTAGTAGAGCCCAGTACTGGTTTTCCCAGAATTTCCTTGCACCTGTGTGCAAATCCTGAAATTGCCGATGGTGTGCAAATGTGTATTTACTTACCCAGCACTGATACTGCCTGTAACAATCTGGCTGTGTGCATGGCTGCTATTGAGGCTCAGTACAGATGGACTTTAATGAAACAAGTGTCAGAGCATAGTCTAGGGTTAACAGACCAAATGAGAATTCAGAGACATGTCTAATGTTTTGTAAAATGTTCTGTTTTAATGCATGAAATCCATTCAATGTGTACATCATTATGGTTAGGTATGGGATAGCAGGTATAGTAGGGAGAGATGGTGCCTATAGTAACAGTGGATAATAGTCTCTGGGAAGGGAGTGTGGCTGTGGGATAACAGGTATAGTAGCAAGAGATGGTGCCTATAGTAACAGTGGGATAATAGTCTCTGGGAAGGGAGTGTGACTGTGGGATAGCAGGTATAGTAGGGAGAGATGGTGCCTATAGTAACAGTGGGATAATAGTCTCTGGGAAGGGACTGTGACTGTGGAATAGCAGGTATAGTAGGGAGAGATGGTGCCTATAGTAACAGTGGGATAATAGTCTCTGGGAAGGGAGTGTGACTGTGGGATAGCAGGTATAGTAGGGAGAGATGGTGCCTATAGTAACAGTGGGATAATAGTCTCTGGGAAGGGAGTGTGACTTGGGGATAGCAGGTATAGTAGGGAGAGATGGTGCCTATAGTAACAGTGGATAATAGTCTCTGGGAAGGGAGTGTGACTTGGGGATAGCAGGTATAGTAGGGAGAGATGGTGCCTATAGTAACAGTGGATAATAGTCTCTGGGAAGGGAGTGTGGCTGTGGGATAGCAGGTATAGTAGGGAGAGATGGTGCCTATAGTAACAGTGGATAATAGTCTCTGGGAAGGGAGTGTGACTGTGGGATAGCAGGTATAGTAGGGAGAGATGGTGCCTATAGTAACAGTGGGATAATAGTCTCTGGGAAGGGAGTGTGACTGTGGGATAGCAGGTATAGTAGGGAGAGATGGTGCCTATAGTAACAGTGGGATAATAGTCTCTGGGAAGGGAGTGTGACTTGGGGATAGCAGGTATAGTAGGGAGAGATGGTGCCTATAGTAACAGTGGATAATAGTCTCTGGGAAGGGAGTGTGGCTGTGGGATAGCAGGTATAGTAGGGAGAGATGGTGCCTATAGTAACAGTGGATAATAGTCTCTGGGAAGGGAGTGTGACTGTGGGATAGCAGGTATAGTAGGGAGAGATGGTGCCTATAGTAACAGTGGATAATAGTCTCTGGGAAGGGAGTGTGACTGGGATAGCAGGTATAGTAGGGAGAGATGGTGCCTATAGTAACAGCGGTGAAGGAACTCATCCTCAATCGTTCAGTTGCAGAACCTTCAGCTCTGTGTAGCTGTGACAAACCAAGACACATGCTGGAACCATACAAATATGGCCATAGAAAGATGACAGTTCACTAATCAGAAGTCATATGAAAGCAACACTGGAAGGACTTATGAAGTACAAAGTACTGTTTGTTGTGATTGTGCTGCAGTTTGTATTTAGACAAATGTAGTATTTACATTACATGGAAGGATCTCCCCCTGGGGATCATGTGACACATCAAGTGCTCATACTGTTTCCTATGACTGTGTATATAGGAGGTCAGACAGTCAGACATCAGTGGACATGGGTGGGATGGATGTGGGGGAATGGCCTAAAATGTCTTTACTATAAAAAAATTACAAAGGAGTCTATTTGAGTAACACAGGACATAATTCAGTGAGAAACTCAGTCAATTGAATCAGGTAACACGTAGGCGTCCTGCTTAATAATACATTTCTTAAAGGGGCGATTAACTTTTATTATATGCACCTTTTCAATTGGTCTGCACTATTTTTTTTTATAGTTTTTGAATCATTTGCCTTTTTCTGCTAACACTTTTCAAATGGGGGTCGCTGACCCCATCTAAAAACAAATACTCTGTAAGGCTACCAATGTATTGTTGTTGCTACTTTTTATTATTTGTCTTTCTATTCAGGCCCTCTCCTATTCATTTTCCAGTCTCTTACTCATATCAATTTAATCAAGTTGCTAGGGTACTTTGGACCCTAGCAACCAGATAGCGGACACTGCAAACTGAAGAGCTGCTGAATAAAAAGCTTAATAACTCAAAAAACACAAATAATGAAAAATGTAATTCAATTGCAAATTGACGCAGAATATCACTCTCCTTTAAGCTTTTAAATCCCGTATAACAAGGTGCCCGTCACCAATGCAACACATCAGTCATATGGCAGCAAAATCGTTTCTGTTGACCGATAATACTGAATAGTCGAGGTACCGGATACCTGCTCCCCATCTTCTGTCTATCCATAAGCTGCTGCATCGTGCAAGTGTAGCTCGCCACCTACTGGTAAGAAATAGAAACAAACCATTAAGATTTCTCTTACAGTAACACTGACAATGTATTCATTCAACCCCAAGGGACGTCTAGCGTTAAATCCAATACCCGATTCTTTTGTATATGTTTGGCTGGTGAATCCTTCCATTAAGTCCGCGAGCATCTATGTGGCAATATCACGCAATGCAGCGGAATGGAACCAAGGCAGACATTTCATTAGCCGAGTGCCCGAGTTAAACGTTGGATAAAAAGGAGCGAGGAAGAGCTCGGGCGCTGCATAATGCAAGCCATACCTCACACATCAAACAATTATAAGCGAGGGAGAGGAGCAATGTAATGGAAAATGACCCCAGGGTGTTAATAAATAAAGTAAAATGTGATCACAGGCGAGAGCGGCGCAGAATTACAGAGTGTGACATGAGAAATGAATATAATTATATTCGGGGAGAAAGCAGATCAGAACATGAGGCAGAGCCTGGCAGCCAAGAGAGCAGGGAAAACATCACTTATATTCCAAAGTTACTAGCGGCTCCAAAGTGCCATTTCCCCAAATAAAGGGACATGAAAACTACTGACAGCGGTGACTAAAGCGAATACGAGCGGACACAGGTTGCGATACGTTGGGTGTTATTGCTCTTGTTCTGCACCCAAGGGCACACACAGCTATAGCTTTATGCACCCATAGTATTCACATAAGCACCCATAGTATTCACACAGGCACCCATAGTATTCACATAAGCACCCATAGTATTCACACAGGCACCCATAGTATTCACACAGGCACCCATAGTATTCACACAGGCACCCATAGTATTCACATAAGCATCCATAGTATTCACACAGGCACCCATAGTATTCACACAGGCACCCATAGTATTCACACAGGCACCCATAGTATTCACATAAGCATCCATAGTATTCACATATGCACCCATAGTATTCACACAGGCACCCATAGTATTCACATATGCACCCATAGTATTCACACAGGCACCCATAGTATTCACACAGGCACCCATAGTATTCACACCCATAGTATTCACACAGGCACCCATAGTATTCACTTATACACCCATAGTATTCACACAGGCACCCATAGTATTCACACCCATAGTATTCACACAGGCACCCATGGTATTCACATAGGCGCCCATGGTATTCACATATACATCCATAGTATTCACATAGGCACCCATGGTATTCACATTTGCACCCATAGTATTCACATATGCACCCATAGTATTCACACAGGCACCCATAATATTCACATAGGCGCCCATGGTATTCACATATACATCCATAGTATTCACACAGGCACCCATAGTATTCACATAAGCACCCATAGTATTCACACAGGCACCCATAGTATTCACACAGGCACCCATAGTATTCACACAGGCACCCATAGTATTCACACAGGCACCCATAGTATTCACATAAGCATCCATAGTATTCACACAGGCACCCATAGTATTCACACAGGCACCCATAGTATTCACACAGGCACCCATAGTATTCACACAGGCACCCATAGTATTCACATAAGCATCCATAGTATTCACATATGCACCCATAGTATTCACACAGGCACCCATAGTATTCACATATGCACCCATAGTATTCACACAGGCACCCATAGTATTCACACAGGCACCCATAGTATTCACACAGGCACCCATAGTATTCACACCCATAGTATTCACACAGGCACCCATAGTATTCACTTATACACCCATAGTATTCACACAGGCACCCATAGTATTCACACCCATAGTATTCACACAGGCACCCATAGTATTCACACCCATAGTATTCACACAGGCACCCATGGTATTCACATAGGCGCCCATGGTATTCACATATACATCCATAGTATTCACATAGGCACCCATGGTATTCACATTTGCACCCATAGTATTCACATATGCACCCATAGTATTCACACAGGCACCCATAGTATTCACACAGGCACCCATAGTATTCACATAGGCACCCATAGTATTCACACAGGCACCCATAGTATTCACACAGGCACCCATGGTATTCACATAGGCGCCCATGGTATTCACATATACATCCATAGTATTCACATAGGCACCCATAGTATTCACACAGGCACCCATAGTATTCACACAGGCACCCATGGTATTCACATAGGCGCCCATGGTATTCACATATACATCCATAGTATTCACATAGGCACCCATGGTATTCACATAGGCACCCATAGTATTCACATTTGCACCCATAGTATTCACATATGCACCCATAGTATTCACACAGGCACCCATAATATTCACATAGGCGCCCATGGTATTCACATAGGCACCCATAGTATTCACATATGCACCCATGGTATTCACACAGGCACCCATGGTATTCACACAGGCACCCATGGTATTCACACAGGCACCCATGGTATTCACACAGGCACCCATAGTATTCACACAGGCACCAATATTCACATAGGCACCCATAATATTCACATAGGCACCCGTAGTATTCACACAGGCACCCATAGTATTCACACAGGCACCCATGGTATTCACACAGGCACCCATGGTATTCACACAGGCACCCATAGTATTCACTTATACACCCATAGTATTCACATAGGCACCCATAATATTCACATAGGCACCCATGGTATTCATATAGCCACCCATTGTATTATTTTTGTGAGAAAAATAAAAACATTTAAAGAGGAACTATCGTCAAAATTAAAATGTAACATAAGCTTCAGCATACTGAAATAAGTAACTTTCTAAATACATTCAATTAAATATTCTGTACCATTTCTGAAATAATCAAGTTTATCTTCACTATTCCTCTCTCAGCATCTGTTACTCTTTATTCTGTATTCATTCAGCAGTTGGGTGTCAGATATTCATTGACAGTTAGATCCAATATATCTTATAGGGGGGGCCTTTTGCCTAGAAGATGTATTAGAGCTCACTTTATTAAAATCACCAGACATCATGTCTCTCTACATGCAGGATTTGTGCAAAAGGCAGTTATTTTGTTAGATTTTGTTTGTACTGGAACCAATTATTTGGGTGAGCTCTAATTCGTCTGCTAGGAAAGAAAGTCCCTAATAATGATATACTTTTTTAGTAGTATGTACCATTGGGTAATCATAAACAGAAAATTGCCATTTTAAAAAATAAGGGCCGCCTCCTGGGATCACACGATTCACAGTGCACACAAACATACCAACAAACTATACTTGTTAGGTCACATGAGCCAATTAACAGACAGAGTTGTGTCTTTTGCTTCCTCACTTCTTCCTGTTACAGTTAGAGCTGCAGTATTTCTGGTCAGGTGATCTCTGAGGCAGCACAGATAGAGTCACGAAATGGCTCAAGGCAAAAGAGGTAAAAGGGCAAGATTTACTTAAAACATACTTGTTGCTTAAATGTTCATTTTGGGGGCATAGTTTTCCTTTATGGATGTGACTCAGGGCCACAATGAAACGGGGGTATAGGGAAGCCCAGACAGGGGTCCATAACAATTGGTGGCCCCGAGAGATGATGGTTTGATTTATAGGTTATGAGGGTCAGCATTTGAGTGTCGGGAAGGATTGGGGTCATGGATTTTATTTTATTGGGGACCGATTACAAAAGGTTCTTCCAGGCAGGGTGCAACATTCTGAGCCACACACAGGGGATAGACTGGCGGCACATGCCCAGCTACATTGACTAGGACAAATATCTGCACCTTCCAGTCCTGGCCATAAGCATTAAACAGAGAAACCCGAGAGATTTTCAGCAGCTTTTATTTTGCACGGAACAACATATTGCATGTATAAAATACACTTTTTTGTTGTTGATATCAAATACAGTTTTCCATCAAGTGTAACTTACAGGCAACATCACAACATAGTGTGTCCAGCAGAGTGACAGGGCACAAATACTGTCATTACTGTGAATTTCACTACTACGGCCTTTACTTATTTTCCTCTTGTTGTAAATGCTCCAGTATCAGCTGAGCTTTGCAAGATAAGTCCAACTTCCCCTGGCCTGGTTGGACTAGCACTACTCAGTAGAGGACTTCTGGTTGACAGTACTAGCTCTCTCCTTTAATCAGACATTGATAGACTAATTTGTTTGAAAGAGAATGTGTTGCATGTCTAACCCTCCCTAGATAATAGACATGGAGAGGGGCCCTTGGCAAAAGTCAAAAACACATCAAACAGCAAGTTCATATCGGTTCCTTATCAAAGACAAGCCACAGGTTAGAGACAGGTCCTTCCCATGCAAGGTCCCTTTTCTCACAAGACTGAGGTCAGGCGCATGCAGTCCTGGCACTAACACAATACGGTTACACATTATGGCATGCAGTACTGTTACCCAATGACAACATCCCTCCCCCGTACACTTAGGGTTTAATATTAACTGAATTGCAACAGGTTTGCACAACACTGTTCTATAAAGAACGGGAACCCTCTGGATGGGAAAGAAGGCAAAGCCAAGATGATAAGGGCTATGACACACACAACACTTGCAGGCCACCAGAAAAGAGCTACGTTCCCATTCAGTTCACAAGGGTGTTCCGGGCTCTTCCCATTCAAGCACTTAGGAGCCACAGTCGGAAGTGTTTGGTTCTGAAATGCACCACCAGGCTTAGAAGTATCAAGTGTGTCATTACCCTTACATGAGTAGTGCCAGTGATGGTTCTGTTACAAATCAAAAAGCTCCTGAATTGTGTTCAAACTCTTGGCAGAGTGTGACACCAACGAAGACATCAACGAAATCCGATGGAGCTAACAAAGACAAGGCAAAATGGCATGTCAACAGAAACTAGGATTTTCTGGATTAAAACAAGATTTAGGGGCAGACTTACCAAAGACTGAATGAAGAATCAATTTATTCAGCCATTTTCCTAATCAATATGTATCATTGCTCATAGCCTATTCGTTATCCCAGAATGACTGCTCTAGGATTTCGAGGCCAGGGACACATTTTTCCAGTACAATAAATCAATATGGAGCTAATTCAAGTCATTTGGACTTGTTCTCATTCAAATCCAATCTGATCAGATTTGAACTGGGGATTTAAACATCCCAATCACTGTTGGATTCCAAAGTAAATCTACTGCCCCGTCTTTCATAAGGAGGGAGACAATGTCCAAGCCCAACCCCTAAGTAGAAATTTGATATTTTGGCAACCAGATATACATTTTATTTGAAAGTTTGGATATTACTGGTTATAGTGATATTTTCTAAAGCTCTGCCTAGAGGGTTTGAAGAAAATAAAAGGATGACTGTGTCTTCTTCTCATCATGCTCTTCATTCCTTTTTCTCAGGCTTCAGTGTGAGGCTAAGCTACAGCCCATCACAACCTTTTTTTTTTTTTAAATCTATTCTTTTAGCTGAATACTTTCTAGTTCATCGCGGAAAAAAAATTAAGGATCACAATAGGTGAAAATTTTTAGGCTTGAGTGAGATTGGCAAAAAATGATGAATGGAAGTTAAAGAAAAATGGATGGTAGGAACACAAATGGGCTTCTGATTCTCCGCTTAAAGGATACTCTCTCTTTCCTCTGCAAAGCCAGTTGCGTTGAAGGAAGCCACAGTGTTCAGCTCTGAAGCTTCTTTGGCCAGCCGGCTGTATCCCGCACGTTGTCCTCGCTTGTGAGTCAAGCTCTTCAGGTTCTCATTTTGAACAGGACTTGACCCAGGGACTACTATGATTGGAGAATCACATTTAGCTTCTTCTGTCTCTTCAAAATTTTGGTTGGCTCTGTTAGTAGAGGCAGTATTATTGTTGAGGGTCACTGTACTCGGAGTACGGTTCATACTGAAGGTCTTCTGACTTGAAAGCCAGTTCTCCTCAGGACTGCTGGCAACGAGACTACTTTCTGAAGGACTCTTCTTATCAGAGCAGATGGACATGCGTGCTATTTCGGAGTCCTGTAGGCCACTAAGACTGTTGGGTATTCCCCTTTTTCCTCGTAAGTGGGCATCTTCAAGCTCAATTAGATTCGTCTTTTCAAGCTGGGAATCTTCTGCTCCTTCATTATTAAGAGAGTGATTTGGAGAACTTTCATTGGATCTCATGCCAGAGTCAGAAGAATCTTTCTTGTTCAGGATAGCATCTGAAAGGTATTCCTTTGCTTTACTGTAGGCCATTATGGGCTCAGAGGCAGGTTCTCCTGCTTTCTTATCCAGATTGCCATCTGTCTTTTTGTCTTTTCCATCCTTAAGGAGAGGGGTGTTATCAGACTCTTCTGTCCCAGACTCATCTTCATCACTTGGAAGTTTCTGGTAACGTAATCCGGGTCCTTTCAGTTTCAAATCCGTTGCCTGGAAGAGGCTAGTTCTCTCAGCTGGTTTCTTGGTAGGCAGAAGTTTAGATCCCGAATGATCAGATTTTTCGTCTTCTTCAGTAATAGGATCAAGTGGAGAAGCATCAGTAGTGGAAACAGTTGATGATGTATAGTCAGCAACATCCGTTCTCTTCATCAGAAATGGTTTCCGCCCTTCTTCATGCTTTGAGTCCCCTTCTTTCATTTTGTCCTGTTCTGAACTAGAGTAAATAGAACTCACTGATGTGCTCTGCCCTATGTAGTAACCACCTGAACTTAATGGAGAAGACCGGCCACTGGCAGAAGCTACGGCACCCTCAATTTGTGACATCTGGGAAATGTACTCCCTGTAGGCATCTCTATATTCCGCCTGCACTTTGTCTGTGAGCTTTGTGATTTCATTACTGGATTCTTGAGAATTAAGACTGGAAAGACTTGGTGTCCTGTGTGGCCGTCCCTGCAAAATGAATACAAGAAGAACAGATAATGTTCTTTATCTCCAGCAAATGCAAAATCACCGACATTATTATAAAACATAGTGCTAAAAACATTATGAGGCAACACAGTAACAGAAGTGCTGAATGTGGAACAGGTATGGGACCTGTTATCCAGAATGCTCAGGACCTGGGGTTTTCCAGATAATGGATCTTTACGTAATTAGGATCCTCATACATTAAAGGGATCCTGTCATCGGAAAACATGTTTTTTTCAAAACGCATCAGTTAATAGTGCTACTCCAGCAGACTTCTGCACTGAAATCTCAAAAGAGCAAAAAGATTTTTTTATATTCAATTTTGAAATCTGACATGGGGCTAGACATTTTGTCAATTTCCCTGCTGCCCCTCGTCATGTGACTTGTGCCTGCACTTTAGGAGAGAAATGCTTTCTGGCAGGCTGCTGTTTTTCCTTCTCAATGTAATTGAATGTGTCTCAGTGGGACATGGGTTTTTACTATTGAGTGTTGTTCTTAGATCTACCAGGCAGCTGTTATCTTGTGTTAGGCAGCTGCTATCTGGTTACCTTCCCATTGTTATTTTGTTTGGCTGCTGGGGGGAAATGGAGGGGGTGATATCACTCTAACTTGCAGTACAGCAGTAAAGAGTGATTGAAGTTTATCAGAGCACAAGTCACATGACCTGGGGCAGCTGGGAAATTGACAATATGTCTAGCCCCATGTCTATAAAAAAAATATATATATATAAAAAAATCTGTTTGCTCTTTTGAGAAATGGATTTCAGTGCAGAATTCTGCTGGAGCAGCTCTATTAACTGATTCATTTTGAAAAAAAAAATATTTTTCCCATGACAGTATCCCTTTAAGTCTACTAGAAAATCATGTAAACATTAAATAAACCAGATAAGCTGGTTTTGCTTCCAATAAGGATTCATTATATCTTAGTTTGGATCAAGTACAAGCTACTGTTTTATTATTACAGAGAAAAAGGAAAACATTAAAAAAATTGGATTATTTGATTATAATGGAGTCTATGGGAGACAGCCTTTATGTAATTCAGAGCTTTCCGGATAATGGGTTTCCGGATAACGGATCCCATACCTGTACTATTACCAGAGGGGAAGAACAGCTAAAACAAAACAGGCCTCTTGTAAGTGATGGGGACAAGCCTCTGGGAAATAAACTTGCAAATATGTCGAAATTGTAAAACATCCTACGTTGAAACAATGTTCTAAAACAGGGGTCCCCAATCTTTTTTACCCGTGAGCAAGGTTCAGATGTCATAAGAGTTGGGGAGCAACACAGGCATGAAAAATGTTCCTGGGTGGTGCCAAATAAGGTCTATGAATGGCCATTTAGTAGCCCTATGTGGACTGGAAGCCTTCAAGAGGCTTTGTTAGGCAGTACACCTGGGTTTTATGCAAACTAAACTTGCTCCCACAGCTGGAATTCAAAAATAAGCATCTGCTTTGAGGCCATTTGGAGCAACATCCAAGGGGTTGGTGAGCAACATGATGCTCACGAGCCACTGGTTGGGGATCACTGTTCTAAAATTAGAATTCTTTGGGACATACTTGGACTGTATAAAGAATGGACAGGAGAAAAAGGGGGGGGGGGTAATTCATGGCACCCACTATTACACTTATGACTCATTCTATTCATGCATATTTGTATATTTCATAAAACCCAGAAAGAATGAAAGATCTGGAGATGTACCTGCCAGCCCACGCCACGATTTGACTCCTCAAAACCAAGCGCGTTCAGATCTTCCAAGCTGAAGCTGAAGTCATAATTCTGACCGGCCAATTCAGTGTGAGGAAGCTCTGTATTGGAAACGGGGTGCCTCCTGACCTCGCTGCGTGGCGCCATTCTGCTGGGCTCACCGGCCATCCGGGTATCCTCAGGCTGCACTTGGGTATCAGAGCTCCTCATTTCGTGAAGCTAGAGCAAGAACAAAACACACGTACTGTTAAATAGCACATCTGAGAACGAAAGATACAGCATCTTTACAGGGCTACCCACCTTACCATTACTGCCCAGGCATCCCTCACTAAGCCTGGCACAGAACAGTACAAGTGTTTCTGATTTGAGTACACTGGACATGTGCGAAACACAGCTGGGATGTAAAAGTAAGATGGTGGCGTGGCAATCAGGCAACAATAAACTTAGCTACTCAATTAGCACCCCCTCCCAGTGAACACAAATTTCCTATATACCTTTTGCTATTAATTCTGCAGCTTGGGCTGCTCTCTGCATTCCATTATACAAGTATACAAGTGAGCAGCCTATAAGTATCTACTAGCTGTACTGACAAAGAGAAGACACACTTTCACCCTCCAGAAGCTGTGACTAGCTGGAGACCCAAAGAGCATGCACTTAAAGTCCCAATATTGGTGCTGGGTCCTCTGGTATGGTGAGATTATTCAGTCTAGGGGACACTTAACACTTTCTAACTTGATCATAGGACTGTGTCTAACAGCAGAACCAATAAAAAAAAAATTGGGGATCCCCTTACTGCACTCTTGAATAGGTGCCAGTCGCCAAAGTTCATGTTCATTTCTTTCTTCAGTTCATCCACGCTGCACTGCATCAGAACCCGCCCATTGATATTTGCCTGCAGGAAGGGAGAGAATATAAATTCATGTGTATGGCATTGCATTATGGGCATATACCTGCCAATCATCAATGGCTTTATATCCTTAACGTTATGCAGTAGCATACATAATAAATATTAGGTATTACCAACATAATTGAAAGGGATTGCAAGGGGCTAATGTCTTTTCCTGCCTGAACACTTGATTGCACAAGTATGCTTCTTATCAAATACACACAAGTTGGAGACTGTGTAAACATACTATAGCCACTCAGGTGTTCAAACATTACCAAATACAGGGTAATCACATTGTGTATGACATCACAATGGAATCTCTTTGTTTACTATGCTATATAAGTTGTAGTACTACCCATAATAAACGGAACTTGCTTTGCAACACACAAGCCTACTGTGTCGTTCTTTGCAAGACCCCTGCGCAGTGTATCTGGAGGGTGCAATCAGATGGTTTCTGCCGTGCCAAGACGAGCCGGTTCGCCTAGGGATAGCACAAGGATAGCACAGTGAAAGCCCGGGATTTCCCCTGTTCCTTTCAGCTGGTGTCAGAAGTGGGATCGGTTGGATATCCAGAGGTAAGTAGAATTGCTGTCTGAACTGACGGTTTTTTCTCTTACCTTTGGCTCTTTCCAATAACCGATTTCTTGATTTAAAAAAAAAAAAAAAAACGAAAAAAAAAAAAAAATAGGTTTTTCCTCGTGTATGGTCGAGGCTCCTCGTGTATGGTCGAGGCTAATTTGGTTCACCTCGTGTATGGTCGAGGCTTATTTGGTTCACCTCGTGTATGGTCGAGGCTAATTTGGTTCACCTCGTGTATGGTCGAGGCTAATTTGGTTCACCTCGTGTATGGTCGAGGCTTATTTGGTTCACCTCGTGTATGGTCGAGGCTAATTTGGTTCACCTCGTGTATGGTCGAGGCTTATTTGGTTCACCTCGTGTACGGTCGAGGACAGTAAGATAGGGATATTTAGGTTACACGCAGAAACCATTTCTTACTGACTGATTCACCTCTCCATATACAATATTGTCTCGTTTTGTCTTTGTACGTGTATGTATCCCCCATGTCTGTATAGAGATTAAGGTATATACGTCACATTGTATTCAATTTTCTTGACGTGTAACTTCTTACTTACTTAAAAGAAATCTATCATTCTTTCGCCGTGCGTGTGTGTATATGCCATCCAGGGACACAATTGTTTGTTTGTATATTAATAACTGTTACTAATACATCCTGTTGGTGTTGCTGCTATTTGTAAGTTGTACTAAACATATATATATATATATGGTGATGAAAATTGCTATGTGAGGGCAGTGATTCTGTCAACAGAATTTCCCAAAGCCGGCAGGTAAGCCACTTGTTGCTCACCAATAGGGAACTTCTTTTGATAGTGTTCACAAGTCACACACTTTGTTATAAGTGATTACAAGCTATATATATATATGTAAGGCATGTATGCATATGTTTTGTTGTTTTGCCGTCTAAGTGTTGGGTATTGTATGTTGGTATAGTTGTGTTACCAATTAATTCTACTGCTAACTGTCTGTGACCACATTTGTGGATTGCCTCCTATCTTTGTACTGTCATTTTTATTCCTTTTACTTTTGTCCTTACTAGAGACATAAACTCTGGATTTGATCCAGAGGCAGGCTGTCTTTTCTAAAAAAGAGTCCAGGCAATAGGTGAATAAACCTGGAATAGAGAGTCAGCCTATAATATAAGAACAAATAAACAGTTCTCATTAGGAAAACTGTGAGTTACATTTAATCATTACACCACCAATTAGTCTATCCTATACCTTCTTTTTCTCTTTTTGATACTTACTAATCTTATTTGTAGACTGTACTTGTCCTGAATCAAGATGGGTGGTAAGACTTCAAAAATTTACCACTGCCCCTCCTTAATGAGACTTGCAAACAGTATGTATAGATGTAGTCCTACTGGAGGATTTTATGTTGACCCCTGGGTAGATAATCTTGCAGGTTGGTGTGAACATTTAGAACTAGACAATCCTTTTCCACGTGATGGAGCTAATGATTTATATTATATGAATATAGTTTATCAAATGTGTGTTCAGAAGAAAGAAGGTGACCCTAAATGGGATTATACATATATGACACCGGGTGGGGAAAATTGGCTCAAGATTGCCCCAGGTTGGTACTCTACACCTTCCCTCCCTAAGAACTACAATCCATGAAAAACTGGTGTTTTAAAACTATTTAAATGACACAATTCACAATGCTCTACAACCTGTGATCAAACTGTTAATACTACCCCACCCCCTTACATGGCTATCTACCCCAATTTGACACATAAACCAGACACCGTGGAGGATGACGAGATTTGCATTGCTGTAGCTTCTGCTCCTATAGTACCCCAAGCTGCCCCTATAGCACCAGTCCAAGCAGCCCCATTGGTTCAACAACCAATGCCTGTCCCTGCCCCACCACGTATGATTGAAGCTGCAGCCTACCCATTGCCGGCCTTCCCCCTATCTGGCGTAGATACTGATAAAAATTGAGATACCCCAAGTGCCCGAATTAGAAAAAGATATGGGTATAACCTGGTTCTACATAGGGCTGCCCTGAAGGTTGTACCCCACTTTGCCCTGTCATCTCATCCTCATCCAGTGCAGACCCATACATTGTATTAAACGTTGCAGCAGTGGATTTATTATTCCTAGAGGACATGGGAGCCACCACCTCCTGCATTAATACAAAATATTATGAGGGAGACAGACACGGATCGATACCTTCAGTTGGGATTAACGGGGTACTAACTCCCACCTTCCAAACACCATCTTTACCTATTGTATGCCCAGGCTCTACCCGTACCATTTTACACCCATTTACACTCATCCCTGGGTGCCCCGAAAATCTGTTAGGCAGAGATCTATTTCACAAGTTAGGATTTCAATCCATCAGAATTTACCCTGATGGGGCCTTTCTGCAGATATTTTTGTTTCCGAAACTAACTCTATTTTTCTAAATTTTAACAACCTTTTTACTAACCCTTCCATTCTGTCTGTATGGGCTAATGACAAATTTGATGTGGGCTTTGTTGACTGTACACCTTACAAAGCACTACTTAAACCACACTCACATCCAGTATACATAAAACAGTACCCTCTTTCACAGGAAAAGTTAGATGGTATCCGCTCGTTAATACAGATATTCCTTAATCAGGATATCCTCACTAGTGTTGTGTCTCCTTACAATACTCCCATCAATCCAGTTCCTAAGAAGAACAACGAATTTCGATTTGTACAAGATTTAAGAGCTATTAATTCACTAATTATACCAATTGTACCTATTGTGCCAGACATTACGGTTCTTCTTACCTTCATTCCGTGTGATGCTTTGGTGTTCACGGTTTTGGAGTTATCTAATGCATTTTTCTTTGGTTCCAGTAGACCCTGAGACACAGTTACTTTTGGCTTTTGCTTTTGAGGGGTTCCAACTTACCTGGAAACCCCTCCCCCAAGGCCTAGAGGATTCACCAGCGGCTTACTCCCTGGTGCTCCAGTATACCCTTAAGTCATGGGCCCCCGGCCATGGTTCTGTCCTGCTTCAATATGTTGATGATTTATTGTTGTGTAGTCCAAGCCAGGAAGCTAACCACCATGATACCACCTCACTGCTGCAACATCTGGCAGCAGAGGGTCATAAGGTTGCTAAACATAAAGCTCAGATGGGGGCTGAGACTGTTGAATATTTGGGATTCATTCTTTCCCACGGCCAGAGACAAATAAACCCAAAGAGAGTACAAGCACTGACTAAGATAAAAAAACCTGAAACTCCAAAGGAAATGCTGTCCTTCCTTGGCATCGTCAACTATTGCCGTCAATGGATACCGAACTGTTCTTACTTTGACAATATCTTAAGACAATGTACTAAAAAGGATGCACCACCTTACGTACAATGGACTGAACAAATGACTAATGCTTTTCATTCTCTCCTACAGACATTGGTTACAGCATCTGCGCTTGGTTTACCTAATTATGCTAAACCTTTTCATTTGTATGTCAAGGACACCTGTAAAACCATGGCTGCGGTCTGTGCTCAAGAATCTGGGGGAAGTTTTCGTCCTGTGGCCTATTTTTCCAAAGTAATGCCGCTTCCGGTACAGGGGATGCCGGCGTGTCTCAGAGCTTTAGCTGCTAGTGCTATGGCTGTTGAACTGTCACAGTCTGTCACAATAGGCCACAATACTATTTTGCAAACCTCACATCAAGTTACACACCTATTGAAGAACATTACCACCCAACACATGACCTCCCAAAGATTAAGTGGCTATGAAGTTATTCTATTAGGTACCGCAAATTTACAGATCAAATACGCAATCAACACTCAAGGGCCTGCTGCCATACTGCATGCTCTATTACATCTGTCTGACCCTACTAATGCTTTTATACTCGATCCTCATGACTGTGTTGAATCTATACACTACTTTACCTCACCTTGACTCAATCTAACTGACACTCCTTTGCAAAATGCTACTAATGTTTTTGTTGATGGTTCCTGCTCCAGGCCTTCCGATGACACCTACAAAGCAGCATATTCAGTTGTCCAACTCCCTAATATTGTACTCGAGACTAAGTCTATCCCTGTTAATTCTGCACAAGCAGCAGAACTTATAGCACTCCCCAGGGCCTGTCACTTGTTTGCCAACCGCCCCGTTAATATATTCAGTGACAGTAGATATGCTTTTGGGGTCGTTTATGATTTTGGCAAAATTTGGCAACAAAGAGGTTATGTTACTACAGATGGGAAATCCATCGCACACCCTGCCCTCATTGATAATCTTTTACAGGCCATCCAACTTCCTTCCGAAATTGCAATTATCCATAACAGGGCACATACCAACAGAACTGACGAGATTTCCCTCGGTAATGCCCTAGCAGACCAGGTTGCCAAAACTACTGCATCCTCTGCCACTCCCACGGTCATCCCCATGTTTCTCCACACACCTCCTAGTTGTCCAGACAGTCAAATTTTACAGTATTTGCAAACATTTGCCACTCAGACTGACCTGCATTTTTGGGAACAGCAAAATCTTACCCTTGACCAGTTTGGTCTTTATTCCATCCAAGGCAAAGTGGGTATCCCCGAAAACAGTCTACCCCTACTTATCTCTCAAGCTCACGGCATTGGCCATAGGAGTTCTAAGCTCACTTTGGCTGAAATGCAAAAAACATTTCATCGCAAAGAATCTCAGACAGCATTGTTCTACCTTTGTTAAAACTTGCCTCACCTGTCTTAGGGCCAACACCTTAGGAACACACAAAGTACACCAAAAATTTGCCTCCCCCAATTGCACCTTTTTCTCACTGGCAAGTTGATTTTACTCATATTCCTAAGATTGGCAAACTACAGGAATCTTTGCTCGTTTTTACTGACCATTTCTCTCGCTGGGTAGAAGCTTTCCCTTGCCGTCACGAGGACGCCAAAACCGTTGTTAAGTTCCTAGTTAATGACATCATACCCCGATTTGGTTGTCCGCAACAAATTAATTCCGATAATGGCCCAGCTTTTGTTAGTAAGGTCCTCCAGCTTCTAATTTCCACCTTACAAATCACATGGAAGTTTCACATTCCTTACCATCCACAGAGTGCCAGTGTTGTTGAGCGAATGAATCGCACCATAAAGGATAAGCTCACCAAAGCCACATCTGCCACAGTCCTTTTTTTACCTGCAGTACTAGCTGAAATACACATGACACCACATTCAGTTACTAAATTATCTCCTTTTGAAATTGTCATGGGACACCCATTTCCCACTCCCTGGGTCAAAGGCCCCTTAGTCATCCAACACACTGATCTTAATTCAATTCAGGAGGAGTATGTACATAATCTTATTACTACATTGAATGGCATCTATGGTGATGTTTCTTTGTCTTTTCCTTTGCCCCCCCAGGAGCCGACCCATCCATTTCGCCCAGGCAATCCTGTTGTGGTTCGACAGCTCCATCGCTATCGAAAAGGGGGATTTCCATTTGGCCCACGAGTCACAGTGATTGCCATCACACGGACAGCAGCCCTCACCAATGCCAGCGACCATTGGATCCACGCTTCACGAGTGAAACTCGCGCCAACACTTCCAACGCCGGAACTGAGTAAAGCTGACAACACGGAACATGACACCACCACCAAATCCGTCACAGAAGGACCTGAAGATGACGTCTCAGGACCTCACACCCCTACCACCGATGATGATGAGGAAGTCCACAAAATATGCACTATAGTGCATAATTGGCACTTTCCTTCTTCTATTTTTCCCGATTATGATAATCCTTAACTGCATATGTTACCCAAACCCTCACAGCCCTTTGGGATCAGTTTGTTACCAGTTTTTCAAGAGCAATACAACACTCCATTGCCATGAACGATCAAACCCCATTGCCACCTTAGGAGGTCAGTCTACTAACGAGACAAGTTGCAATCAAACAAAGTGATGGCACTACCACCTTGTGGTATAACTCCGTTGGCAAAAAATCTTAGCTCAGATTGGTGTCACCTTATTGATTGTCTTAATTTTTGTTTCATTTCTTTTCTGCTGTATAATTCCCTATATCAGGAAATTAACTTCATCTTTAATTACTTCTTCTGAGTGCTTGCAACTTAAGCTTCTTCATGCTGCTCACGTATAGTCACTTATGTGACTAAAAGGGGGATTGAAAGGGATTGCAAGGGGCTAATGTCTTTTCCTGCCTGAACACTTGATTGCACAAGTATGCTTCTTATCAAATACACACAAGTTGGAGACTGTGTAAACATACTATAGCCACTCAGGTGTTCAAACATTACCAAATACAGGGTAATCACATTGTGTATGACATCACAATGGAATCTCTTTGTTTACTATGCTATATAAGTTGTAGTACTACCCATAATAAACGGAACTTGCTTTGCAACACACAAGCCTACTGTGTCGTTCTTTGCAAGACCCCTGCGCAGTGTATCTGGAGGGTGCAATCAGATGGTTTCTGCCGTGCCAAGACGAGCCGGTTCGCCTAGGGATAGCACAAGGATAGCACAGTGAAAGCCCGGGATTTCCCCTGTTCCTTTCAATAATATGATACTAAAATGCTAAGTCTGTTGCCAGGTTTGAAGCTTGTCTTGTGCTGTAGGCTGACGCTCCTTGCACATCTCTACTGTGTACTGGGGAAGAAGTCTCTTATATACAGTTTAAAGATGAAGGCACTACAAGAGCAGGGTATGCCTTCCAGTGCAACCAAATGAGAGCAACATGAAGGCGTTTTCGCTTTCAGAAAGGGCAGTTAGCAACAGTGTTGGCTCAAGTACTCACATCATTTATTCAGAGTTAAAGCCCTTCCTCGCCATGAACGAGACAGGCCGCCTTATTACAAATTGCTTGCATTTAGCCAAAGCTTCTTTATGACATAATAAAAACGTGCACCATTAGTAAATTGAGGTTTATAGTGTGACCCTGAATGCTGAGCCAATGGCACGTTTTCCACTTTTATGAACGCTCCGGGAGATGTATGTTGGTTAATAAAATTTTTTTTTTTTTACCATTTCCTGCACTGAAATAAAGCAAATACTGCTACAGGGATACTCTTTTTTCATTAATACATAAAAAAACCTAAAACTGCCTATAATCCTATGGTGCGTGCCTTCACTGCTGAGAACCTGTATGAAGATCTAAACCTCATCTGCTGGGGCGGTACACGGAAGCACAAATGTAGGTCTGCTTGGTGCAAATACCCAGTTTATATTATCTATATCTGAGCTGTGAGTCATATGCAATGTGCACGGTTTCTTCTTGATGTATATACGGATTGCCCTTCTAGGAACACCCATGCAGGGTAAAAGTTCACTGCAGGTCTACATATGCTCCCCTACCATACAATGAGCAATTCTGCAGGAGTTCTACTACGATCCAGGCTTTTCCTCTGCACAGAAAATCTTATTTATTAGTTGGTACTGGCAAATGTGTAATTTGAGAAGCCCCACATCACGTAATGAAAATAGCTCCTTGTGGATAAAGATTATTCACTATTAGGGTCAGGGCACACAGGCAGATTCGGGGAGATTAGTCGCCAGGCAACAATATAGTCTTAAACTGGCCATACACCTGAAGATCTTCTCATTTGATGTGGTTGCCACTCAAGAAGATCTTTTGCAGTGGGAAATATTGGGCTGAGCCTATCGTTTGGGCCCTAGGACTGGAACATGACGACAGGAATACAGGCAGTCAGAGCAAGGGCTGCATCAATGAACCATTGTGATCAGCTCCAATGGGATTTTTTTAACCTGTCTAATCAACATCTGGCTAATTTTTGGCCAGATTGTGGTCAGGGAAGCATGTTGGAGGGTCCCATACACAAGCCAATAAGATGCCAAATCCATCTGTCTGCAGCTTTTATCAGGCAGTGTATGGCCACCTTTACTCTATAACCTAATCCCCCTAGTGTTAAAACTTTCTGAAGGACACTAAGGGGTTATTTATCAAAGGTCGAATTTCAAATTTATGTGATTTTTTTTTTACTCTAATAAATTCAAATGTACTCACAATTTGACTAGGAGGTTATTAATGATGATCGTCTACAATTAGTTTGAATGGGAACGACACGAAAATTTTATTCATATTCGATTAGAACGAAATTCGAATTGAATTTTCCTCCGGAAAAAAAACTCGAATGTCAGGAAGCTTATTAACATCCTCAAATGGGTCAACGGACCTCTACCATTGACTTGTAAATGAACTCGCCAGGTTGTAGGTGGCAAATAGTCGAATTAGAACTGTTTTCATGGTTGAGGTGCGATAAATCTCACATTCAAATTTACATTCAAATTGGGGGATTACAATTCAAATGTGTGAATTTTGACACCAACATTTTTTTTCCCAAAAATTCGAATTTACTATTCGACCCTGGGTCTAGTGACCTATAGTAATCAAACAGATACCAGTCATTTCTATTAGCTGGTTTTATGCTTTATAGATCAGTTAGGATTTTTGGTCTGGATTTTGAATAATTTTCAAGAGAATCGGTTTCATTTTGTATCTCTTATAATGGCACTCTAAACCAGACGTTACAAATCCAGTACTAATTTACCTAATGCATCGTCTATGTCAGAAGATTGATATGGCAAAGACAAAATATACATACTTTAGCCACATTAGGGCTTGGTAACATTATATTGCATGCCTTCATCCCCTTAAAGGAACAGTTCAGTGTGAAAATAAAAACTGGGTAAAAAGAAAGGCTGTGCAAAATAAAAAATGTTTGTAATATAGTTAGTAAGTCAAAAATGTAATGTATGAAGGCTGGAGTGACTGGATGTGTAACATAATAGCCAGAACACTACTTCCTGCTTTTTGGCTCTCTAACTCTGAGTTAGTCAGTGACTATAAGGGGGGGCACATGGGACATAACTGTTTAATGAGTTTGCAATTGATCCTCAGCATTCAGCTCAGATTCAAAAGCTACAGTTATGGCCCATGTGCTCCCCCTCAAGTCACTGATTGGTTACTGCCTGGTAACCAATCAGTGGAAACCAAGAGAGCTGAAAAGCAGGAAGTAGTGTTCTGGCTATTATGTTAGACATCCAGTCACTCCAGCCTTTATACATTACATTTTTGACTAACTAATTTTATGAGATACATTTTTTAATTTACACAGCCTATTTTTTTTTTTTTATTTAATTCGGGTAGTTTATTGAGTGAATAAAAGCAAGCAATTTACAACAAATAATCAAGACAAGGGAAGATACACGTCCAAATATAGCAAAGAAAAGAAGGCATAGCATGCATCAGACATTCCGTCATAGGCACAGCCTATCTATTTACCCAGTTTTTATTTTTACACTGAACTGTTCCTTTAAAGGGATTCTGTCATGATTTTTATGGTGTAGTTTTTATTTCTAAATGACACTGTTTACACTGCAAATAATTCACTCTACCATATAAAATTTCATTCCTGAACCAACAAGTGTCTTTTGTTTAGTTGTAATATTGGTGTGTAGGAGCATCTCAGGTTATTTTGCCTGGTCATGTGATTTCAGAAAGTGACAGCACTTTAGGATGGAACTGCTTTCTGGCAGGCTGTTGTTTCTCCTACTCAATGTAACTGAATGTGTCTAAGTGGGACCTGGTTTTTACTATTGAGTGCTGTTCTTATGTATATCTACCAGGCAGCTGTTATTTTGTATTAGGGAGCTGCTATCTGGTCACCTTCCCATTGTTCTGCAGATGGGCTGATGGGGGGGGGGAAGGGAAGAAGGGGTGATATAACTCCAACTTGCAGTACAGCAGTAAAGAGTGACTGAAGTTTATCAGAGCACAAGTCACATGACTGGGGGCAGCTGGGAAACTGACAATATGTCTAGTCCCATGTCAGATTTCAAAATCAAATATAAATTAATCTGCTTTTGAGAAATAGATTTCACTGCAGAATTCTGCTAGAGCAGCTCTATTACTTGATGTGTTTTGAAAAAAAAACACGTTTTCCCATGACAGTATCATAATACATCAATTTATTTGGAAGAAATGCTGCCGGCAGACTCACCTTGCGCATGGTTGCAGTGTACTGAGCCAGCATACTCTGATCAATCCCATCTATATTTTTCAGCTTCTCGCACACAGCGTCCACGTTCATGGAGGCCAACACAGAAGTGTGTGCTCCTGCTGCGCCGCTGCTGGTACCCTACATATTGGGGAGGGAGATAATAAACACTAAGTTAACACACAGCATTAGGAGTTTAGCAAGAAAACAAAACAAACAAAGTGCCATTCAATGTGGTTATTGAATAGGCACTTGCGATTAAGGTTGTGTAAGGGAACATCAATGAGAACGGTGGTTATGGCAGAATCAGGACATTATAGCTCCAAAAATGTAGACATCTGCTTATGACAGAAATAACCGTCATTTTGCCTCACCATAACAAAACAGAAGCAGCTCAAAGAATGTGATTGCCATAGCCAGATAGCAATAGATGCCTTCATTTGCTGGTTTCCTAGTATCATGTGTTGTTCATTCACCCAAACCAGTGAAAAATACCCTATGGGCAAGGTGGGGAGAAGCCAACTGGCAGCCAGCTAAATTGCTCAGTGCCCTCAATCGAGAAACCGATCATTTCTCTTCATTCATGCCCTTGCCTATATACACAGAATTTATACTAAAGCACGGAATGAAAGGATTTATGGAGAGTTCCATGCAGATCCGGCGTTAGCCCACTAATTTTGAGAGACTCCGTTTGGAAGAGAAAGTTATGAAGATATTTATAACTGTGCTACTAAAACAGAAGCTCAGAATTCATTACTGGGACCAGAGCCAAGAGGAGCGAGTATTTGAGTGAAGAATGCTCTCGAACAAGAAAAGCTCAGTCCAAGACATCTAAATAACAAACAGCTTTGGCAAGCCGCTCTGCTTGCATGGATACTCTCAATCTCCGGCTGTTATTTCCTAGGGTTAGTCATGCAACGGGATGTAGCACAGGCAAGCTTGCACTCTAATCATAGGGAATAATATGGAATGTAGCACAGCAGCTACTTATGTTACTGGTCCCTTCAACACAGTTATTGACAAAATAAAGTACATAAAAACAGTGGGATTTTAAATATGAAAGTGGCTGAAGCAATAAATAAAGGGGGGAAAAATGGGAGTGGAAAAGCGAAATCACTGCACAACCCAAGGAGGATAACTTGCTACATGCTCCCTAGGAAATATCAATAGCTGAACTGGGAAACTGTAAAAAGGTAAAGGATATCGGAAGTCAGAGGTTATTCGCAATGAAGATACACTAAGGGACACATTTACCAAAAATCAAATGCTTTTTTTTTTTTTCCCCCTAATAATCTTATTTATCGCTGTCATGTACTTAGTCGTGATTTTCCTCTAATCTGACTTATTTAAGAAAGATTCTGAATCCAGTTCGATTGAAGTATTACTTAAATATCTGAGGTCATTTTCTCGAATCCCAGTATTCCATCCCATTTGAGGAGTCAGACAACGTCTCAACGATTATTCAGGTTTTCGAGAAAACAAATCCTTAAAGGAACAGTTCAGTGTAAAAACAAAAACAGGGTAAATATATAGGCTGCGCAAAATAAATTATGTTTCTAATAGAGTTAGTTAGCCAAAATGTCATCTGGAGTGACTGGATGTCTAACATAATGGTCAGAATACTACTTCCTGCTTTTCAGCTCTATGATTGGTTACCAGTCAGTAACCAATCACTGACTCGGGGGGGGGGGGGGTCATATAGGTCATAACTGCTTTTGAAGCTGACCTGCATGCTAAAGATCAAAAGCAAACTCAATCGACAGTTATGTCCCATGTGGCCCCCCTTCAAGTCACTGGGGCTCATTTATCAACACTGGGCAAATTATAGGCTGTTACCTATAGCAACCAATCAGATTGCTGCATTCATTGTTCTTCTTGCAGATGGCTTTAAAAAGCTAATCACTGATTGGTTGCTATGGGTAACAGCCCATGGGCAAATTTGTCCAGTATTGATAAATGAGCCCCACTGACTTTATTAAGATGGCCATTGACGTGCGGATTTTAGCCGCATATCTGAGGAACAATCGTACGTCTCAATCTTCCGACCTGCAACTAACCATTCAGATTAAATATAAGTAGTAAAATAACAAATCAGTTGATGTTCTGGCCATAACAGTAATCATAGGAAAGTTATGTCTGACAAATTTTAGTGACAGTCACCCATTGATATCGTCAGAGATATTATCAGTAGCTGATATAAATCTTTTAACATGTCCAATCGACTAAGCGACCGATCACCATGGTACGAAAAATGCTGGGATACTCCACACACAGTCCGAAAATCGGACAAAACGAATTTTCTACTATGTCTATGGCCAGCTCAAGAGTTAAGGTGGCCATACACGTTAACATTGTTTGTTTTTTTTCTACAAATGGTAAGCGCTGAATCATCAGGTATGCAGGAAGAAACAACAGAATTTTCCATTCTGTCACATCGATGAGATGACGGATATCCAAAGCTTTTCCCAATACTGGTCGCCCACCATACATGCACCAGATATCATATGAAACGTATGGTCATCTATGTGTGTGTATGGTCTTGTTTAGAGCTGGGTTCTGGCTAATATGGTAGCAATCTGTTCACTCCAGCCTTTATAGGTGACATTTTTGCCTCAGTAACTGTATTAGAAACATTATTTATTTCGCACAGCCAATGTATTTACCCAGTTTTTATTCTCACACTGAACTGTTTCTCTAAATATCAAATACCTGTTGATTTCAGTGGTAGCTGGATGGATATGAGCTGGAGAGAGAGGGCACTGACAGTTGGTTCAAGTTGGATTTACTAGATTATAAGTCAGGACTGCAAAATCTTGAGTTGTGCAACATGGATCAACATATCATTTGTAATCAAGGACTTTACTTGATCAATCTACCCCTTGTCCTCCAGCAGCCATGAAGTTTGTGGTCTTTACTGTTACAAGCGTGCTCCCCCCATTGTACTCTCTTGTGCTCTTCTTATTTTCTTCCATTACACCTCCCCTCTTCTCACCATTCTGTTCTCTCTATTCCTTATCTTGTGTGTTCTACTCACTCTTCAGTTTCCCCCTCTTCGCCCCTCCATCTCTTGCAAATCCTCTGGCTTGTTCTTTCCTCTACCAGTTCTCTCCAATAATCTCTTTTGTTTGTCACAGATACTATACAAAGATTAGCCTTTAGAGAGAAATGAAGACTGTTAATGACAAGCAGAACACTCGGTACGGATCTTGGTTCCATGCCTGTTGTCAGATCTCTTCATTCCAACGCACGGCTGAGAACGGGGGACACTTTCTAAAAGTGCCAAGAGATACATGTCACACACTCTCTGCTTATAAATATTCATCTTCATTTATACTGCTGGATTCTGTATTATCTACTTTACAAGGGGGAAAAAAAAACTAACATTGCAGGGGATGCCAAAAAAAGCCTGGGAAAATGTTGAGTAATTGGCGTTTTAGTTAAGTGAAGTCATTCTCTGAGCATTCGAGTGTTGAAAAAGAGAAATGGTCGGTATTTATATTAAACAGAGAATGCAGCTGTTTAAATCGAGTGGTAAAAACCCCAATCTCCGATGTGTTCTAAAGAATTTCTCTTAAAAGCTTTATCTCTTTTTGCCTTCCATAAAGCAATGCAAATCTGCCTTAAACAAATCAAAACAGGTACATCTCATCGCGCCTTGCAGCCGTACGGCCCCGTGAGCAGCTTACACACTGACAAATGTTCTTTTCAACGGCTAAAGTTTCTCCCTAAATTGCTTCACACATTTGCATGGAATATACTGTCTCTGCATCGGCTCCCTCTAAGCCCTTCAAAAAAATAAAATAGAATAAATAGAAAGGAAGGCGATGAGAAATGGAACGTGCCCCATGGCAGGAGCTTGCTTTTCTCGATACCGAACTAAAGAATTCATGTTAATGCATTTTGAAATGATTGCCTGTGCGAGGAGATATTGATCTGCACTTTTAAGATAGATGGAGCTATGTATGGAAAGACATGACAGTAAACTGCTCATCCTGCAGAAATGGATGGTTGCCAAATGCCTCTTGCATGCTAATATATATATATATATATATATATATATATATATATATATATATATATATATATATACACACACACACACACACACACACACACACAGAGGTATAGGATCCCTTATCCGGAAACCCGATATCCAGAAAGCTCCGAATTACGGAATGGCTGTCTCCGATAATCCATTTTATCCAAATAAGCAAAACCAGCCTATTGGCTTTATTTCATGTTTAAATTAATTTCTAGTAGACTTAAGGCATGAAGACCCAAATATCCGTTATCCGGAAAACCCCAGGTCCCGAGCATTCTGTATAACAGGTCCCATACCTGTATATATATATATTAGGGATGCACCGAAGCCATTATTTTGGATTTGGCGAAACACCAAACCGAATCCTTCCTTGTTTTGTAAGAAAAAGTCATGATCTTTCCCTCCCCACCCCTAATTTGGATTGAGTTCAGCCAGGAAAACACAGACACACACACACACAGACACACACACGTTATAATCAGCGTTTAGTGATGTCATTAGTGTCACATGACTCACTGAAACGTGTGTATTATAATAAATAAAGTACCCCTTGTTGCAAAATATGTGGATATTAGAAGTTACCTTCGGAGATCCTTAACCAGTATAAAAACACTAGTGCTTTATATGATCATGAAACTCTAAGGTAACTTATAATATCCTTATATTTTACAATAGAGGGTACTTTATTCACTATATTAAACACAAAGGATTAAAAACAAAACACTGAAGCTACAGTGGTGCTTCAGAGCTTTCAATGACTGATTTTTTTCAGCTCCTTTGTACCTGCTGCTTGAGTAGTTTAACACCCCACTAACTGCAGCCCTGGAATGTACTGCAAGCAGTTTTGGGATGGGGGGAGAGAAATGAATTTCCATTTTGCTTTCAGAGCCTATTTAAGCGTTTATTTGTGTAGTTATCTCTTCTCTATGTGTAATTCCAAACAGGAAAAGGCCCCGGCGAGGGCTGTAAGTAGCACGGGCACCATGTCAGCAGCAGTATTACTTCAAATGACTGCAGTAAGAGGGTGATCCTGGCATCCAAGCGAGGCCGTTATGTTCCAGCCTGAGTGAGGGAAACAGGCTCTAGGAGACAAGGAATGTAAGACGGAGCAGATTTGATGATCATAATACGTTGGCTGATATCGCCTTGTTTACTCCCAAGAAGCAAAGAGATCAGCTGACCTGCAGGAAGGTGCCAAGGCGTTCTTAGTCGCACGCAGTCATTTCTGTTCCACAGTCACAAAGAATATTCTATATAATGGTTAATCCTGGTGGCTAATCCTGGGTGCCACATCGGAGTTTGAATTCACAGAAGCCAACAAATTAATCTGATCATCACGGGATCTGCAGATTACTTATTTACATATATATTCTTAAAATATAAAGCATAACTTTCTATTGATGCAGCAGTGGCCTCATTCTTTTTTCAAGGTACAGGTATGGGATCTATTATCCAGAACGCTGCGAATTACGGGAAGGCCATCTCCCTTAGACTCGATTTTATCCAAATAATTAAAATTTTTAAAAATGATTTCCTTCTTCTCTGTAATAATAAAACAGTAGCCTGTACTTGATCCTAACTAAGATATAATTAATCCTTATCGGAAGCAAAACCAGCCTATTGGGTTTATTTAATGTTTACATGATTTTTTTAGTAGACTTAAGGTATGCAATTACAGAAAGATCCCTTATCTGGAAAACTCCAGGTCCTGAGCATTCTGGATAATAGGTACCATACCTGTAAACATTTGGATTGAGTTTTCTTTCAATGGGAAGGCAACTCCCAAAGTAAAACTGAATCTTCCCAGTGGCACTGAAGCCTACAGGAATTCTACACCATAGAAAGAAGTAGGGAGACAACCCTGCTGACAGGTGTACTGTCAAACAGATTCTCTTGTGGGCTGCCAGTCTGCCAATGGCCAATCACAACCCTTATTTGGCATCCCCAGGAACATTTTTTCATGCTTGTCTTGCTCCCCAACTCATTTTACATTTGAATGTGGCTCACGGGTAAAAAAGGCTGGGGACCCTTGTCCTAGACCAATAACTGGTTAAGCCCTTGTTATTCTGCCTTGGTTCCTTATACTATTCATGGAAGATAACAATGCTGATTTTATATTATACACAGTGTTGGACAGGATCGGCAGGGACACCACGAAAAAAACTCAGTGGGTCCACCCGGACCCCAAGGTCTCTCCCCACCTGGACCTTGCTCCCCCACCCCTGGACCCCAAGCTCGCGCCCCCACACAGACTAACATAAGTAAAGTTTAATTGGTGGGAGCGGAGGCTGTTTGCGAATGGGGCGTGGAGGGCGAAAGGCAGGAGGGAGGACCCTTGAGTTCAGCCGGTGGGCCCCCGCCTCCTCAGTCCGACCCTGATGATACAGCCATGTGTTCTTCTAGTTTCAAATGCGGCAGCCTAGATCTGCCCATGTCTGAGCCTAAAGCAGGAAATACGTTGGGCAGCTTATCTGCCCATGTATGGGGCGATGGGCCTACCAATCAGAAAGGTTAAAAAATCTCATGGGAGTGATGACCGCATTGGCTTGTTAATGCAGTCCTTGCTCCTGTATCCTAGGGCCAAACAATCGCAGCAGTCCAAAATCGGCCAACACAAGGTGGGAATATTGGGGAAAGATCTGCTTATTTGGCCATCTTACAAGCTGACCTTCCAGACATTATGGTACAGGTATGGGATCTGTTATCCTGAAACCTGTTATGCAGAACGCTCCCCAATTATGGAAAGGCAGTCTCCATAAACACCCCTTTAATCTGTCAAAATGATTTCCTTTTTTCCTTTAATGATCCCCCAGTGGTATACTCTAATTTGAAAAGGCCATCTAGCTTTTACCCCATGCAATCAAAAAGTAACTATATAGATACCTTTCATAAATTAGTACAACGAGATATTGAAAGGATTGGGATAAAAGTGGGTGTGAATCCCCCGCCTAAACCAAGGAATTTAAGTAGAGGGGAATACAAAGCATTGAAAACCCTGAGTAAAAATGCTAACATAGTGGTGAAAAGTGCTGACAAAGGCGGGTCAGTAGTTGTTTTGGATTCCACCACTTATGAATCAGAAATCTTGAGACAACTAGGAGATACAGAGACGTATAGACATTTGGAATCAGATCCAACAAGTATGTTCCAACATAAATTATTAACACTTTTGTCATTTGCGCGGAGTATGGGAGTGATCGGACAGGCTGAATTCGAATTCATCCATTGCAAGGATCCGGTCATTCCAATATTCCACGTTTTGCCTAAAGTGCATAAATCGCTGGAGGATGTGAAGGGTCGTCCCATAGTGGCCAGTATAGGCTCTCTTACAGAGAACTTGTCGAAATATGTGGATAGACTATTATTACCATTGGTGTTTAAATTACCGACATATTTGAGAGATACAACCATGTGTCTGAATAAGATGGCTAGTGTGACATGGAAACCGGGTTATAGATGGTTTTCTATGGATGTAGTCTCTCTTTACTCATCTATAGATCACGAAATGGGTTTACAAGCTATAGGTTTTTGGTTGGCACTGACAGAAGCCTTTCCACCGGTTCAAAATGAAGTAATAATGGAGTCTATTGAATTTCTATTAAATGCTAATTACTTTCTCTTTGATGGACAATTTTATTTACAGTTACGTGGGGCCGCAATGGGGGCATCGTTATCTCCTACCTATGCGAATTTGGTTATGGGCTGGTGGGAAAGGATCTTCATTTTTGGAGACCAGAATCCCTACAGACATCAAATTATACGCTTTTATAGATATATCGATGATTGCATTGGTATTTGGGAAGGGGATGATGCCTCCTTTGCGGCCTTTGTTACTTATTGTAATCATACAGTTAGAGGGATACAGTTCACCTATGAAATCAATGAGACAGAGATACCGTTTCTGGATGTAGTGTTCAATAGCCATGAGGGGAAGATCTCTACAGATCTTTTCCGCAAGGCTATTACTCGTAATACTCTTCTCCATGCAGAGAGCAGCCATCCAGAGGCGTGTTTGAGGGGCATCCCAGTTGGGCAATTTTTGCGGTTACGCAGAGTCTGCTCTTCTTGGGATAGCTTCCATGCACAAGCTATGTGCTTGTGGGATTGCTTTGCGGAAAGGGGCTACAGTGAAGATATGATCAAAACTGCGTATGATAAGGCGGTATTAGCAGATAGAGAGCAACTATGGCGTCCTAAGTCCAAGTCTGAGGGAGGATTTGGTGTGTGTCGTGTTCAGAGAGGACAACCTGTTGTTCGATTCTGTACCACCTATGTCGAGACACTTATTCGATCAGGAGGAGTGTGAACAAATACTGGGGGATACTTTTACAGGACCCCATTTGGCTAAATTTTTAGATAAAACACCCTCCTTTGTGTATAAAAGAGGGAAGAATTTGGCATCTTATATTTCTAGAAGTCTATATACGTCTAAGGGACAAAGTGAGAATAAACCTTGGCTAAAGTTTAAGGGGACCTACAAATGTGGCCGCACAAGATGTAAATCATGTTCATGGATGAATATATCTAAACAGTTTCAGAGTTCAGTGGTGGGTACTGTATATGACATCAAGGAATATTTTAACTGTAGGTCGAAAGGGGTGATCTATTTGGCGACATGTAAGTGTGGGGCCCAATATGTGGGTAAAACCATCAGAAGAGTGGGCACTCGCATTTTGGAACATATTTCAGCAACTGACCGATTGGACACCAAATCTGCAATAGCCAAACATATACTTGAAAAACATCAGGGGTCCGTTTGTATGTCTTTTCAAATTATAGATAGACCCCCCAGAAATATAAGAAAAGGTGATTTGGATCAGAAATTATTGAGGCTGGAAGCCTATTGGATTTTTTACCTAAAAACTACCGAGCTTTTTGGGGGGCTTAATAGAGAATGGGAGCTTTCTTGCTTTTGTAATTGATGTACTTCCTAATATTTAGTTTTGTTTCTATATCATTTGTGGTATTGATTATGTATAATACATTTATCATTATTTTTCATTATATTGATATATATAATATTGATTAATATTTAGTTTCTTGTTTTTTGGTGTTTTTCTATATTCATCCCCACGTTATGAATCTTAGATTAGTCGGTGACAGAACAGGATATTTTATATCAATTGACTACTCATAGTATGTTGCCATGTAAGTGTTATATGTAAGTTTTTTATAAGCTTTTTGCAACATTGTTGATATAAATTGCGACAGAGTTCTATTTCCCAGATTAGCCTGACCTGACCAGTAGGTGGCATAAACAGAGAGATCTGTGTTTTCTGATCAAGAATGTCGATCATTATTATATAATTAATGACCTGATTGGTTTAATGTTTTTAGGGGTTGGGTCATGTGGTTTTATTAACGGTGTGGGGGGTGGGTTTCCCTATGCTTCTGAGGAAGTGGCGAGATGCCACGAAACGCGTCAAGTGTGGGGGATGTCATATCCACATGTATACTGTTCTGATGATTTTAAAACTATTTTTTCAATAAAGAAGACTTGATTTTTCCACAACCACCTGTGTGCTCCATAGTACAATTGCTGTTCCTTTAATAACCATTATACCTCATCCTAAGCTATAATTAACACTTGTTTAATTCTACTAGATTCAATTAATGGTTAAATTATTTTTTAGTAGACTTAAGATATGGAGATCCAAATTATGGAAAGATTCCTTATCAGGAAAACCCCAGCATCCTGCGTAACAGGTCCCATACAGCATGTATATTTGAGAATAAATGTAAAAGTAGGAAGTCGGAATTTCTAATTTATGTGGGCTTTAAAAACTCCCCTAAACTCCCATAAATTCGAAATTTGACCTATCGAAATTTATTAATAAAATCAAATTTTTAAAACTCGGAAAAATTAAATAGACTCAAATTCGATTAACTTGAATGTCAGGAAGGCTGCAAATAGCTCCAAATTGATCCCTGGACCTCTCCCATTGACTTATACAGTAATTCAACAGGTTTTAGGTGGCAAATAGTCGAATTTGAGTTCTTAAAAGTTAAGAGTATGATAAATCTCGAAAATCTAATTCGAATTGTTTAAAAAACTCTAATTGAATTTGAATAACTCCCTAGTCGAATTTGACAGTTGTGACCATAAATTTTTTTTCAATTCGACCCTTGATAAATCTGCCCCTTTGTCTATTGTTCATAAAATGTTGTGAGTCCGTCCACAAAGCAGATGTCAAACTAAACACGGACGCCTAGCAGATGTGTTTTCGGAATGGTTCACGCCTGATGACCTTGGGTAAAGAGCAATGGCTGGGTCCCAGACAACAGAACAGATGAAACCTGGCAGGGCAGGAAGAGTAACTGGGAATATATAGAGCTACGAGATAGCGCTCATTAAAATGCTTTTTTGCCGTTTGGATTAAACGGCCAGTGGAAAAGAGAGAAATAATCATTAGAAATGCTGTCCATCTGCAGGACATTGATTTATGAAGGAGAGCAGCATCTCACCACACAAGGATGTGCAATAAAAACCACATAAAAAGCAAAGAGAACGTCAGTGAGTCACACCGTTAGTGTTGTACTAGTGCACTTCGCTCACTCACCCGTGGATGCAGGATTAGTCGTGTCACAGCAACGGAACTGAACCTAAAGCCATTAAAGTGCTACACACACACACGTCAATGCACAGGCACACTCTTTACCAGAAAGGTGTGAATGGGGGAGGACAGGGTCTCTGCGGCATCTTCTTCAATAATGCTCTAGCAACACAACAATGAATTAAGGTGCGACATTGGAACAATTACAGATTAAAAGTGAAATAACCAATTAGGAGATGCACTCACCATTATTCACGTCCATCACTAAAAAAAAGCCCTGCACATTAGCAACTGTACACAACTAGGGTTGCCACCTTTTCTGGAAAAAAATACCGGCCTTCCTATTTATTTATCTTTTTTCCCTATTAATAACTTTGGGATCAACTGTGATTTTTACCGGCCGGGTGGCAACCCTATACACAACCCGTACTACAGGCACAAAAGATCCATATATACTCAACTGCATTGTCACAGGTATGGACACTACACAACTACCTATAATGACAAGTAAAAATAATGGTGATGAACCCACCATACCTCACAACATTTTGGAAGTAAAAAGAGGGACAAAAAAAATTTTTTCCGCACGTACCACAGCAATTTTTTGACCACACCCTTTATGTGGCCACACCCCCTAATTACCATGTTTGTTTTACAAAATTTGGCCGGTTATAAAAGTTTGAAAATATTTCTCCTTATCTAAACTGTGTTTTTGTGTCTCAAAATTGTTACAAAGTCTCTTATTTGCACCTGTTAGTTGTTCTGGGCTCTCTGCTAAAAGGCAATTAAGTGAGAAGCTTTATTTCTTTTTCTGGCTGTTCAGTGCAGAGAAAAGAGGGACTTTCCAGTACAAATGAGGGACTGCGGGTTGAATTCAATTTTGAAATCTGACATGGGGCTAGGCATATTGTCAATTTCCCAGCTGCCCCAAGTCATGTGACTTGTGCTCTGATAAACTTCAATCACTCTTTACTGCTGTACTGCAAGTTGGAGTGATATCACCCCCTCCCTTTTTCCCCCCAGCAGCCAAACAAAAGAACAATTGGAAGGTAACCAGATAGCAACACAAGATAACAACTGCCTGGTAGATCTAAGAACAGCACTCAACAGTAAAAACTCATGTCCCACTGAGACACATTGTTACATTGAGAAGAAAAAACAGCAGCCTGCCAGAAAGCATTTCTCTCCTAAAGTGCAGGCACAAGTCACATGACCAGGGGCAGCTGGGAAATTGACAAAATGTCTAGCCCCATGTCAGATTTCAAAATTAAATATAAAAAAATCTGTTTGCTCTTTTGAGAAATGGATTTCAGTGCAGAAGTCTACTGGAGTAGCACTATTAACTGATGTGTTTTGAAAAAATGTTTTCTGATGACAGGATTCCTTTAAGCTCTTTATCCCTGACTTTATCTCTCCGACCCAGTATCTGCATTATTGGGATAATTTCAAATATATATAACGTTCTGGACAGTGCTTATGATCTATGCTTTGTTGGCTATTATACAATCCCTTTCTTTAATAAATTGCTTAACCAGCTGCGTGGTAACTAATGACGGATACATGTGTTGTGGCATAGATGGATGTATAATAAGTTGAAAGTCGACATGTCATACTCCTTATAGACAGATTAGTCTTTTATCTTACAGCAGTATAAATATTATTTAATAACTTGCATAAATTTACACACTGTATACGCTCCTCCCACCTGATTTATTTAAATCGGGTTGTGTGGTTCAGTAATCCAAGGAGGGATCCCTCCTCCCATGCGTAGCACCTTTGTGTTTAAACTTGTTTTTAATTGATACTTGGGGAATGGCTGTGAATAAATATTGGCTTTTTAGAAAAATAGTTTGGATTATTTATGAAATTTTCCTATTCAGGGATAACGTCTTGGAGGTGAAGTCACTTTTTCAGGTTCTGATATTTTAAAGTTAATTTTGCTTGACAAATGTGATTTGGATTTTGGATACTTTTTGTAGGTCCCCATTAAAGGAGAAGGAAAGGCTAAAATCGAGTAAGCTTTATCAAAAAGGTCTATTTAAATACACCTGTAAACCCTCAACTTAATGCTGCTCGGAGTCCTCTGTCAAAAGTGAAAAGTAATTTCTTTCCTTCTATTGTGTACTCATGGGCTTCTGTATCAGACTTCCTGTTTTCATCTTAAACCTCCAGGGCTAAGGCTTGAGCATGCTCAGTTTGTTCCTCTCTCCCTTTCCCTATACCTCCTCCCATCCCTGCTGTAATCTGAGCCCAGAGCTATGAGTGAGCAGGGAGAGATTCAGGCAGGAAGTGATGTCACACCAAGTTAATATGGCAGCTGCTATCCTAAACAAACAGAGACCTTCTAGAACGGTTTACTCAGGTATGGTAAAGCATTCTGCAGAATAAATATAGTGTTATAGCTTGCACTCTTGTGGCAATTGGCAATAAACGGCCTCTCTAGCTTTCCTTCTTTAACCAACAGGATTTTCACCCCACCCTGAGAAATAACTGGCATGTCCATGTAATATTCTAAAGAAGTGCTTTCTAACTGGCAACTCTCCAACAAAAACACTCTCTGGGCCTCTCCACAGTGCGGTTTGGCCGCTGTGTACACAGCTCAGGGTTGTATTTCCCAATTTGGGGGGGGGGATTGCTCTCTTGCAAGTTGCCAAAGGTTGAGGAGCTGTCGGCTTGTCCTGCATGGTTTATACAAGGTGTATGGGACAATCGGACAAGAATGGAAGGAGCAGAGATGGCCACTGTTGAAGGCTTTTTCCGCCTTGCAACTCTTCTGCTGGCATATGGTTAGCATCTGTGCCCTGCAGCAGTGAGGTCCTGGGTTCAGTTCTGACCAGAAGCTACTTGGCTTTGTTCCATGCTCCAATAATAAACAAGCATGTTATGGACTCCTTTTTAAATGACTATTGGGTGTGAGTGCTTTAGGGGCCTTAGACTGTAAGCTCCATTGGGGCAACGGGGAAGAATCTCAGCCATTGTACCTAGTATACAATGGGGCAGAATAGTATAGAAACATAACTACCAAACATACTTTTTTACGTCCTGATTTAAGGCCAAAAATTGGACAAAGCTTACCAGAATGTGAGTATGCTATTGATTGAATCAGGGTGGGGCTCATCATAAGTGGGTAATGGTCTTACAGGTCCTAATTAGAATGATGAGAGTAACGGACCTGTTCTAGCACATAAAGCCCATTGTACATGAAAAAATACAGAAACAGGAACTAAGCAAGGCTCGGTTTATCATATGCAATACAGTCCCAACCTAAATGTGATTAATGTTTCTGGGAAATGTTAACTCTGCAGAGAATTCAATTAATTTTTAATTTAAAGGGGAAGTTCACCTTTGATTGACCCTTTAGTAGTATGATGTAGGCAGTGATATCCTAAGAGGGTTTTGCCATTGGTCTTCACTTTTTACACTCAAATAGCTTTTTCTTTTTTTCCCAGCGGGTTCAGTTTAGAATTTCAGCTGCTGCCAGGTTGCTAGAATTCTATGGCTGCCAGGGTCAGTGACCCCCAACAATCAGAAAACATTCTAAATTGCAACTAGAAAAGAGGCAAAAAAGGAAGGATTATCATACAAAAACTATATAAAATGAGCCAAGCATGCTAAAAAGTGGAGCTAAAGAAAGGTAAGCTACTTAGAGGTTTACCTTTTTTCTTTCTTATAGTTTTTAAATATTTGCCTTCATCTTCTACTCTTTCCAGCTTTCAAATGGGGGTCACTAACCCCATCGAAAAACAAATGCTCTGTAAGGCTACACATATAGGGGCCCATTTACTTAACTCGAGTGAAGGAATAGAATAAAAAATACTTTGAATTTCGAATAATTTTTTTTGGCTATTTCGACCATCGAATTGGCTACTTAGACCTTCGACTTCGAATCGAACGATTCAAACTAAAAATCGTTTGACTATTTGACCAATCAATAATCGAAGTACTGTCTCTTTAAAAAAAACTTCAACCCCCTACTTCTCCACCTAAAACCTACCGAAGTGCAATGTTAGCCTATGGGGAAGGTCCCCATAGGCTTTTTAATGTTTTTTAGGTCGAAGAAAAATCGTTTGATCGGTGGATGAAAATCCTTCGAATTGAACGATTCGAAGGATTTAATCATTCAAGCGAATGATTTTTGGTTCGATCAAACGATTTGCGCTAAATCCTTCGACTTCGATGTTCGAAGTCGAAGGATTTAATTCAATGGTCGAATATCGAGGGTTAATTAACCCTCGATATTCGACCCTATGTAAATCTGCCCCTTATTGTAATTGCTACTTTGTATTAAGGGGTATGGTATGGGATCCACTATCTGGAAACCAGAAAAGAACCAGAGCTCAGTAATTCAGGTGCAGACTCTGAACTGTTACAATTTTACAACATTTAGTTGATACATTTCTCAACAGCATCTCTGGAGTATTAGCAACTATTGTATCAATTCTAACAGCTGCCTTTAATGAGACCCAGGGATTCTGCTCAGCAGGGACAAAGATAAGAAAAGTATCAACTAAATGTATCCATTAAGAACAGTTTACAGGGTCGGCGACCCCCCTCCCAGAGCTGCTTCAGAAGGTGAAAAATGACACTTTACACTTCAATATTAGAAAAACGGTCACATATAGAAAATAGAACGTAATTGAAAAAAGTCGTTATTTCTGGTGATCTATCTGAAAACAACTAGTTGTTTGAAGGTGGACCATTCCGTTAATGTTTAAATGATTTTCTAGTAGAATTAAGGTATGAAGATCCAAATTACAAAATGACCCATTATCCGGAAAACCCCAGAATCCTGATACTGCAAATTGGAGAGCTGCTAAATAACTCAAAACCCACAAATAATAAAAAATGAAAACCAATTGCAAATGGTCTCAGGATATCCCTCTCTCCATCATACTAAACGTTTATTTAGAGGTGAGCTACACCTTTAAGCCCCAGTACTGGTGATAGTGCAGTACACAGTAGCCTTAGAAGACTTAACATTTTTTCCTCTGATGAACAAACACTTGATCTCATATTTACCATGAGTAACTCTTATTGACCGCTGGCAAAGCTGCTCAGAAAATAAATTCCTTCTCCCTGCACCAAACTATGCTAATGTAAATGGTAGCTAGAAACCACAGGCTCTGTGATCACAGTCGCTGCGGCTTTGCACTGCTTACAATGGCACTCGGCTCGAGCAGACCCCAAAAGCTCTGTGTCTCCGTGATGTTTATAATCACTATGGCAACGCGTTTCATGCATTAGGGAGGCAGTTCGGAGGGAAGAGAACGCGGGTTTAGGAGCCAAGGGGGAAGAAAGAAAAAAAATGACTTTATTTCAAGCAAATGTTACTTCAGCAGAGTTTTTATTGCTTCTTCTTCATCTGATAGAGAAAAAAATGTGGCAAAGGCTGAATTTGATGGACTCTGTCATTTTTCAGCCTCAGCAATCTATGGGAAGTGAATAGAATACAATTACTGGGATCAGGCAAAAAGTGTCACGTATAATGTATGTTCCCATTGTCAGTGCCTGAAACCCACCATGTGAAATCCGTCCTGCTCAGCTACACAATTCATTGGATACATTTTTGTCTGTTAATTGCTGCATAAAACCATTCACTTGTACCTTCCCAATAACTCTCGACAATCGTTTGCCTTCGGGGGCCAAAAGTTTGAAGAGAGGAAGTCCTGGCCATAAAAATGTACATACATAAATAAGGAAACCCTCCAGCTGTTGTTGAACTGCAACTTTCCCACAAACAGCCAAATAGGACTTGTAGCTTAATTTGCCTGTTAACGTTTAGCAAAATCCTTACCACTCCCCCTTTCCAGGGGCCCCAGTTAGTATATGCCTCTCTTTGCCCTAAAAACTCAATTTCCATCTAGACTTTCTGGTCACAAAACGTAAAAAATATGTAGTTTGTAAGGCTCATTTATGAAGTGTGGGGCAGGGTGCAAAGTTAGAAAAATGAGCGCAAACCTCCTTTTTATTTTGCACTTTGCACCCTGCCCCGATACACACAGGCCTTTGCATGAAGACGTGTGCCTCTACCATGGATACAGTGCTGCCTCCATTTAGCAGTGCTGTATGCATGAGGGCTGGCCTGGATACAATACATGGACCTCCCCTTGGACTCCCCAAGCGAGGAAGCTCCAACACACACAAGGCGCTATACAGCCCTGCCTATGCCAGGCATGAAGTACATGGATGCCTTGCTGTTGGAAAGCACTGCCATGGGCCTTAAGGAGCTCATTTTTGCACCCCTTACTGCTTCTGCATGTGAGCTTGGGGTTCATTTCTGCACCCCCTTACTGTTCCTGCATGTATGCTTCGGGGTTATTTTAGCACCCCTTACTGCTCCTGCATGTGAGCCTGGCACTCATTTTAGCACCCCTTACTGCTCCTGCATGTGAGCTTGGGGCAATTTAAGCATCCACTTACTGCTCCTATATGTGAGCTTGGGGTTCATTTTAGCACCCACTTACTGCTCCTGCATGTGAGCGTGGGGCAATTTAAGCACCCACTTAGTGCTCCTGCATGTGAACTTAGGCTCATTTTCGCACCCCTTACTGCTCCTGCATGTGAGCCTGGCACTCATTTTAGCACCCCTTACTGCTCCTGCATGTGAGCTTGGGGCAATTTAAGCATCCACTTACTGCTCCTACATGTGAGCTTGGGGTTCATTTTAGCACCCACTTACTGCTCCTGCATGTGAGCGTGGGGCAATTTAAGCACCCACTTAGTGCTCCTGCATGTGAACTTAGGCTCATTTTCGCACCCCTTACTGCTCCTGCATGTGAGCTTGGGGCTCATTTTAGCACCCACTTACTGCTCCTGCATGTGAGCTTGGGGCTCATTTTAGCACCCACTTAGTGCTTCTGCATGTAAGCTTGGGGCTCATTTTTGTACCACCTTACTGCTCTTGCATGTGAGCTTAGAGCAAAGGTAAATGCGGCCTTGAGTTAAAGAAGATGGCCACATACTGGCCATATGATAGCCAACTGATCAGCCCACTGAATTGCATCAGTATATGTAGGGTGAGCTTTCCAGTGTACCTTCCCACCAAAACATAACAGGGTAATTAGAGTTCTGCAGCTTTAGAATCTCGGCTAGAATTGAGAAAAAAACATTTCAGAGTTGCCAGTTGGCACATTTACACATACTTACTAGGCAATTGTTCTGCTCCCTGGACACACTGTGTTTAAAAGATGGGCGTGACATGGGATGTTGGGGGTTGCCAAAGTAATACCTTGGCAGGTAAGCATGAGGTGCAAAGAATGGCTATGAAAAAAAAAAGAAAAGAAAACACGCAGGAATGAAGAAATAAAAAGGTAACAATAATACACAGGAGGAATAAATTGGAAAAAAAACACACACACACAGATGAATGCATTCAATGGGGGGTCAACATGGCAGCCCAGTTTAGTCCTGGAGGCCCATGATCTGCAAAATGCATTGTGCTTCATGTTACTATAGTTATCGTGTTGCTCTCGCCTGCAAATCTAGGTGATTGGGCTAGTCCCTTTCATGGGTTGCATCAGAGTGGGCCTCAAAAACTAAATCTGGACCGTCTTTTAAGGTGGAACATTGAAAAAGACCTTCAATATCTGAACGTTTTCAACATTTTGTTGAAAGCATCAGCTTCAATGACAGATGTAACTGAACGTGACAATTTCATACGACCCCTAAGCGTAGCTTCTCACCAACTGCCCAAAGCATACTGAGCATGTGCGGTGCTGACGACACTGAAAAGATGGCCTAACAAGATGAGAATACGGGTATCTGCCCTGGATAGCTTTGTAGGCCTGGCTCATTTCTGTTATAGGGCTGCAGAACCTCTAGGTTTGTACAATAAGAGAAGTAAATATAATAGTGTTTCTGGCCATATCCATTTTAAGCTATAGTTCCCCTTTGATCACCTGTCAGTTCAACGCTTTAACGGAGAACTAAAGCTTACCTAAAGAAGTAGCTAGAAATGTTCTACGTTATGTATTGGGTTTCTGTACCAGCCCAAGGCAACTACAGCAGGTATGATCTGTGTCTCCAAAGATGCCCCAGTAGCTCCCCATCTTCTTTTCTGCTGATTCACTGCACATGCTCTGTGCTGCTGTCACTTACTGAGCTTAGGGACCCACTCACAATATACAGTACACATAGAATAGAAATGTCACAAAATAAGGCTGATTAGTAATTAATAGGGATGCACCGAATCCAGGATTCGGTTGGGGATTCGGCCTTTTTCAGCAGGATTCGGATTCAGCCGAATCCTTCTGCCCGGCCGAACCGAATCCTAATTTGCATATGCAAATTAGGGGCAGGGAGGGAAATTACGCGACTTTTTGTCAGAAAACAAGGAAGTAAAAAATGTTTTCCCCTTCCCACCCCTAATTTGCTTAAGCAAATTAGGGTTCGGATTCGGTTCGGTATTCGGCCGAATCCTTCGTGAAGGATTCGGGGGTTCGGCCGAATCCAAAAAAGTGGATTCGGTGCATCCCTAGTAATTAATACAGATAATTACTAGAATTACTAGATGTCAGCTCAGAAACCAGTGCAACTAGCATCAGAATCTAATAGTCAGTCCTGTAGCATCAGCTTATATTACAGGCCATTTTCTGCTGGATAATTTGCAACGACCTCTAAGCTTAGCTTCTCAACAGCTGCTCAGAGCCCACTGAGCATGTGAGTGTCACAGACACTTTCCAAGATGGTGACCCCCTGTGACAAGTTTGAAGTCCTGGATCATTGCTGCTAATGACAAACTTTAGGCTGGTGCAATAAGTTGTTTACCTTTGAATTAAATTTTAGTATGATGTAGAGAGTGATTTTTTGAGACAATTTGCAATTGGTTTTCATGTTTTATTATTTGTGTTTTTTGGGTTATTTGGCTTTTTATTCAGCAGCTCTCAGTCTGCAATTTCAGCAATCCGGTTGCCAGAGTCCAAATTACCCTAGCAACCTTGCATTGATTTGAATAAGAGACTGAATGAATAGGAGAGGCCAGAATAGAAAGATGAGTAATAAAAAGTAGCAAAAACATTAGATTTGTAGATTTACAGAGCTTCTGTTTTTAGATGGGGCCAGTGACCCCTATTTGAAAGCTTGAGTCAGAAGAAGAAGGCAAATATTTAAAAAAAACTATAAAAGAAAATAATTGATGAAGACCAATTGAAAAGTTACTTAGAATTGACCATTCTAGAACATACTTAAAGTTGACTTACATATAAGTATATAAAATATGGCATTTTTAGACATTCATTTTTAGGGTTTAGTTCTCCTTTAATGTTGCAGCACTGGGCAACATTAATGAATACTTAAGCAAAAGATAGTTTATATCAAATTAAGTGGCATATTAAAGAATCTTACCAAACTGGAATATATATTTAAGTAAATATTGCCCTTTTACATCTCTTGCCTTGAGCCACCATTTTGTGATGGTCAGTGTGCTGCCTCAGAGATCACCTGACCAGAAATACTGCAGCTCTAACTGTAACAGGAAGAAGTGTGGAAGCAAAAGACACAACTCTGTCTGTTAATTGGCTCATGTGACCTAATAAGTATGGTATGTTTGTGTGCACTGTGAATCCTAGAATCCCAGGGGGCGGTCCTTATTTTTTAAAATGGCAATTTTCTATTGAGGATTACCAAATGGCACATACTACTAAAAAAGTATATTATTATGAAAATGGTTTATTTACATGAAGCAGGGTTTTACATATGAGTTGTTTCATGCCATATCTTTTTATAGAGACCTACATTGTTTGAGGGAGGTATAGTTTTCCTTTAATGCTAGCTGCTGATTGGTTGGTATGGGTTACTATAAACTGAGCAAATTCTTCACCTCTTATTGCACAACCCCAACCTCACATAATCCTGCTATTCAGTAAATACAGTGTGCCGTACAATGTGTGTACATGTTAATAGTACATTTATTAAAAAATATTCAAAACCCATTTTTTATAAACATTTTGCAGTGAATGAGCAAAACCTAATGACTTGTTTGGTACCAGTAATAATATGTAGCGTGTGCCTTTCCTAGTCCTACTTCTCTCTGCTCCCATGTGGGGGATCCTGCCATTATATTTACACATTGGCTTTATTAGAGACCTATTTCAGAATAGGATTTTCCTAGCGATGGGTTTTTGCCTATTTCCCTATGTGCCTTTATATACTCGAGCTATAAATAAGTAATGCAATGGGTTCTTTAGATGCCCTTTTGTTTTGCAATAAAACCAGTTTAACATGGGCAGGATTGGTACAGTAAAGGATCAGCTTGACTTGCGCTAGATGAAATGCTTTAATTATGGTATCCACTATCCAGAAACCCGTTATCCAGAAAGTTCTGAATTATGGAATGGTGGTCTCATTTTATCAAAATAATCCAAATTTTAAAAATTATTTGCTTTTTCTCAGTAATAACAAAACAGTACATTTAACTTGATCCCAACTAAGATATAATTAATCCTTATGGAAGGCAAAACCAGCCTATTGGGTTTTTTAATTATTTACCTCCTTCTTCTGACAGTATCCAGCTTTTAAATGGGGGTCACTGACCCCATCTAAAAACAAATCCTCTGTAAGGCTGCAAATTTATGGTTATTGCTACTTTTTATTACACATCTTTCTATTCAGGCCTCTCCTATTCATATTCCAGTTTCTTATTCAAATCAATTCACCGTTGCTAAGGTAATTTGCACCCTAGCGACCAGATTGCTAATATTACAAACTGGAGAGTTGCTGAATAAAAAGCTAAATAACTCACAAACCACAAAAAAATGAAACCAATTGCATATCACTCTCTACATTATACTAAAAGTTAATTTAAAGGTGAACAACCCCTACACTTCACCCATCCCCGTCTGCTTTCCATGATGGGTGATGCATAAATTCTCTGGAAAACAGAGGGACTTAAAGACCCAGGATCTATTGATTCAGCATGAGGCAAGGGAAGGGTTTAAAGACTCTGTCAGGTCTATTTCTTTATAAAGGTCCCCATAGACGCAAACATTTTTCTTGCCGAACGACCGATTTTAGCGAAGTCCGACCAATACTTCGAAATTATCGTGCGGTTAGTGGGATTCCAACGATCGTACATCTAAGGGCAGGACCACACGGCCGATTTCACAGCGATCGGACGCGCTGCGCAAAGTCGCCAGCGTCACAACGGATGCGACAGAACAAGGTAAGTAATGGCAGTGTCGGATTGTGTCGCATTGTTGATGCGACGCGACACGGCTGTCAGATGCAGACGCAGCGTGTAGCGTCTGCATCCGACAGTCGTGTCGTGTCGCATTAACAATGCGACATGATGCGACAATTGAATTACGATTGAATTGAATGACGCCTGCGATTTTACGCAGCACATCAGAACGCTGCGAAATCGCCCATGTAGTCCTGACCTTACGATTTTTCGGCCAACATCTGTCAGAAAATTGATTGGCCAGGTTAAAAAATCTTTATCGGTCCCAGTGCAATGTATCTATGTTTGCAGGGCCAAGCAGGCAGCTACCCTTTGTTTTCCTGGCAAATTGGTCTTTTTAGTTGATGGACAATTCGTACGATCGTTTCGAGATAATCGTGGTCTCACGATGACAATTGGATCTTTTAAAAAACTTTACATCTATGGCCAGCTTTAGTCACAAAGAGGGTTATGTAACAAAAGGCACTACGTTTGCCCAGGAGCAGAAACCCATAGCAACCAATCAACAGGAAGCATTTACTGATCACCTATTTAAAAGCAAACATCTCATTGGTTGCTAATAGTCACTGCCCCTGGGCAAATTTAGTGTCTTTTATTACATATGGGAAAAAGACTCAAGATTGTATTGCTTTGCCAGAAGACACCTTCCTAAGATTAGTTAGTGCGGGAGAGTTCAGCCATACTAGATTAAGTGTGAATCAAAATAGGCTTTAACACTATTACTATAATTTCAGTCCTTAGCTGGCCCTTTAGGGAGGAAACAGGATTTATTGCAGATTTAGTGTAGGATTTTATATGTGCGCTGGCATATTTGATGTCTTCTATATGAAGAACCTGCCAAGAACCAATCTACTTTATTTATGGTGTGGGAGTAGGAGACAATTGTTCTTTATGAAAGGATACATTAATAGATTTCTATATATATATCACGAGCTGTACAAATTGCATCTCTAATAGCAGTGGCTAACTGCAATGCAAGGTTGGCCACCTCGCTGGTTATGAGTGGACGTTGCCCTCCCACTTGATTATGTATGCACAGACTCATGAGATTTTATATACAGATGAGGAGAGGGTCTCCACAAGCCACTGTGCTCATCATGGAACACTTACCAGGCTTTACATATGCCATGTCGAAGAAGGCAGCATAAAAGGAGAACTAAACCCTTAAACATGAATATGGTTAAAAATATAATATTTTCTATACTGAACGTGTTTCACCAGCCTAAAGTTTCAGCTTCTCATTAGCAGCAATGATCCAGGACTTCAAACTTCTCACAACTCAGACTAGAGTGGAAGAGTCAGCCGTTTTTATTGGTCTGTAAACGTCCACCTTTGGCAGGGATAAACAGTCGATATAATCAGGAGTTACCCTTGCTGTATTTTAAAACCTAGTGATCCCATAGGTTTTTCCATGGAAATAGATAACGGAGAAGCAAAACCAGGTTCCGTATTGTTCTGCATACAGAGAGATGAGAGTCTCATCAATACCAAGGTACCCCTTATGTACAGCGATAAGACAGGAGATTACAGCAGGTAATGAGCAACCCAGGTAACTGAGCCAATAAACTATATCCAATAACAAATGAACTGCAGTGCTGATTCTTAGCAATATTAAAGATATAAAAAAGCAAAGACTGACAGATTCCCAAAATGTTCTGCTTATTTCCAAACCGAGAATACAGAACGCCACCTACCCGATTATAAAAGGGATGCTGTGGTCCGGTCATCCCACTGTAATAGCTGCTTGGTGGCTGTGGAGACATTACCCCAGCAGGGAATGGTCCGTTAAATGAAGATGAGGAGCAGACTGAAGATGGCTGGCTGAATACAGAGGCTGCCCTGGGTGGAGCATCTTGCAAGGGAAGTGTAGGATATGGGAACCCTCCAATATTCATCTGGTCTCTTGCTGCACGAACATCTGCAAAAGCAAAATGAGCCAGCAGCATGAGCGATTGCCCTGGAATAATGAATCATATCCCATGGATCATTGCCCCCATGTTGTCCGATGTGAACCCCTTATATAAGCACCCATGTTCTTCTATGTACCCATCTTTTTCTCCGTTTCCATACCCTCGACTGCAGAACAGGGAAAAACACATCCACTTACCCGCAATGATTTCTCTCAGCTTTGGATCCAAGTTGACTGTGCATGGCAGAAAGGTTTTCACATCTCTTGTGATGAGCACTGGGGTCCTAGAGGCCAAAAAGACTTCAAAACTCCTGATATCGCTATCGATTTCGAGCAGTGGTTCGACGTCTTTAGTTGTGGGAATGTTTTTTGAGATTCTAAAGAAAAGAAAAAAAAAAAACAAGTTCATAGTATCTTTATAATGGATATTATGTCATCAGTTGACTGCAGGGCCCAACAATTTGCAGTTGCTTGCTAAGTGGTCATATAAAGAAGTAACATCACTATTGCCTATAGTCTAGGTCTATAGTCAAGGTCTTTCACCAGTCCAATGACACCATATAGACTTCTACATATTAACTGGCGCCCCACAGTTCTTCAGTAATAAAACTGAAAGGAGCCACACACACTCAATTATATGCAGTCGGGGAGCTTACCCCATTTATTGTGACCAGCTATTTATCAACGTTACAGGGGGCGCAACCCACCCATCTACACTTAAATAACATAATAAGTTAGGTTGAAAAAAGAAACACGTCCATCAAGTTCAACCTTTTAACTCTATTTTAACCTCTCTAACAGCTAGTTGATCTAGAGGAAGGCAAAACCCCATTTATATACCTATCTATATACCTATATACAGGTATGAGACCTGCTATCCAGAAGGCTCGGGACGTGGGATTTTTCAGATAACAGATCTTTCAATAATTTGTATCTTCGAACCGTAAGTCTACAAGAAAATAATGTAAACATTAAATAAACCCAATAGGCTGTTTTTGCTTCCAATAAGGATTAATTATATCTTAGTTTGGATCAAGTACAAGCTACTGTTTTATTATTACAGAGAAAAGGGATATTTTTTTTTAAAAAAAATTGGAATTATTTGAATAAAATGGAGTCTATGGAAGATGGTCTTTCTGTAATTTGGAGCTTTTAAAAAACGAGTTTCTGGATAATGGAACCTCTACATGTATACCAATATCAATACTAATTGCAGATGATGGTATCACTATAGCCTTGGATATTATGCTTGGTCAGGAAAATCATCCAAGGCACTCTTAGGGTAAGGGCAGACGCTAAGATTTGGGGAGATTTAGTCGCCCGGTGACAAATCACCTCTTCTTTGGGCGGCTAATATTCCCAAAAAGCCTTGCTGCCGGCTATAATCTAAATCGCAGGCGGCATGTCACTCGGAGTGCTTCGTTTTCCGAAGTTGCCTCACAAGGAAACTTCAAACGACTTCGGAAAACTAAGTGCTCCGAGTGCCATCCCAACAGCAATTTAGATTCTAACCAGAGGGAAGGCACGTCGGGGAGATTAGTCGCCCGAAGAACTGAATAAGAATCAGTTTGTGGATGGGCAATCTCCCACAGTAGCTTTGTGTGCCCCTGTCCTTAAAGGTATTAACAATATTTGATTGAGAAGATGGCCAGTGAGAACAGCAGGGGCACTCCTGTTAAGAAACTGACAAACCTTTCATGATATTAGCAGTAAATATAATGTTACAGAACTCTGAGCAATTTTACATGAATTTGTTTGGGTGGGTATTTAACTGATCATAAAATAAAAGATAAAAGAGAGGAGGTATGTGAACCTGTAGGAAGATTATGCTGCTCTGTATTTTTGGTGCTGTGATCCAATATCCAACCCCAACCTGTGAAGCTGACACTTATCCATCGTGTGTAAGTAAATATTGTGCCGAGACAAGCAACAGTGAAACGAGTCAGCACGATTGTACTGCTTGCTCGGCAGATTTTTACTATTATCATTTTCCTATTCCTCTGTAAGTTTGTTATGACTTTATATTCAATGTTCCAATTACAGACTGAAATCATAAACATTATAGCTTATTGCTCATAAACACTAAGAACTGGGATTTCTGTGCTTTTCATCTGGTTCTACTTGATTCTTTTCTCTCCTGAGTTGCGTGCATTTTAATGGCGAGACCTTAACTCATTCATGCCCTGGAAGAGAACTGTCTGTACCCTGGCACCAAAACAAGTGACCCAAATATTGTGTCGACCCACTGGTGCATGATGGTGAACTTTAAAATTACGCACTACAAACTATTGGAGATGTAAAAGTTGGGATGCCCTGAAGCTAGGATTCAGATCGGGGTTCGGCCAAGTCTTTTTAAGCAGGATTCAGCCAAATCCAAGTGCCTGTCTGAATGATTAAAATCCTTAAAATCATGTGGTTTTCATCACACAAAGAATGTCTTTCTTGCCCTGATTTGCATAGGCAAATTAGGGCTCAGATTCAGTTCTGGATTTGGCCAAATCTTTTATCAGTGAATTCAGTGCATCCGTATTTAAAAGACACTTTTTCATGGTCTGAGTTGTTCCCCTTTAAATTACCTTTTAGTATGATGTAGAGAGTGATATTCTGAGAATTTTATTTCCTTTTTTTGTTGTTGTGTTTTTTGTTTTTTTCCAACAGCTTTGCAGTTTCAGCTATCTGGTTGCTAGGGACCAACTTGCACTAGCAACCATTCATTGATTTGAATAATAAAATGGAATATGAATAAAAGATTGATTAAATAGAAAGATGATTAACAAAAACTAGCAAATACAAATTTCTAGCCTTACAGATCATTTGTTTTTAGATGGGACCAGTGACCCCCCATTTGAAAGCTGCAATGAGTCAGAAGTTGACAAATAATTCAAAAGCTAAACAAAAATAAAATTAGGGATGCACTAAATCCACTATTTTAGGATTCGGCTGAATCCTTTGTGAAAGATTTAGCCGAATACGGAACCGAATCCTAATTTGCATATGTAAATTAGGGGAAGAAGGAGGAAAGAGAACCGCTAGCCCAGCTCACAGATAAACTTTCTTGCTTTTGTGACGAAAAGTCACGTGATTTTTTGTATTTGTATTCAGTTCATCCGAATCCAGCTGAATCCTGGATATGGTGTATTCCTAGAAAAAAACGAAGACCAACTGAAGTTGCTTACAATAAGCCAATCTAGAACATATTAAACATTATCTTAAAGGTGCAAGAGTATACACCTCAAAGACCTAGAGCTGAGGTTTTATTAGGCTTGTTCTTGTACTGAGTGGCCTAGCCTTAAAATAAGCTTTAGGCCGGAATCAGAAGTTTTACGATACAAAATGCACAAAGATTATTCAGGTAATGTTTTTAAACTTATGATAATAAGAAAATAATTTCAGCAGATCCTGGGAAGATCTGACCTACATCCAGTATCCCAGCACTCTTAGGAATTTTAACCTAATTCAAGAATATTATATAAGTAACATTTTGTTTTATCGACGTCTGAAAACCAAAAAAAAAAAGTTATTTTTTTCTTTTTCATGTTTTTGCTGATTAGGAAAATATGAGGAACAAAGTCAACTTTTTACGCATGTGTTTTTGCACTTTGTTCTCTATTTAGAAATATCGAAGACTTTCTGCCAGCTTCTGCCACAAAAATGTCCTCACTACGGAGCTGGCACAAGCCATTCTTTCTACATAATGACTTTGACAAGCGTCTGTTGAAATCATTGAGCAAAATGCCAGCCAGAATTAACTGAAATAATCTTTTTTTTTTTCTTAAAGATCATATTGGATAACATAACAGGAACAGTTTTTTCGGACATTCGCGTTCGCAAATAAACATTTCACGGAAACTGAAAACGTGTGATGCAAAAATACAGCAAAAGGAAAATGCATTTCCAGCTCAGAAGAATACTGCCCTAAATGTTGATTTACAGGTATGAGACCCCTTATCCAAAAAGTTCCGAATTACGTGAAGGCCTTCTCCCATTTACAGTACTCTATTTTATATATTAAATAAAAATAATTTCCTTTTTCTCTGTAATAATAAAACAGTAGCTTGTACTTGATCCCAACTAGATATAATTAATCCTTATTGGAAGCAAAATCAGCCTATTTAATGTTTACATGATTTTCTAGTAGACTTAAGGTATGAAAATAATCCAAATTATAGAAAGATCAGTTATCTGGAAAACCCTGGCTCCAGAGCATTCTGGATAACAGGTCCCATACCTTTACTAGACAACATTTATGTTGAAAAAAAAATACTGCGTCCTAACAGGTGAACCTGGATCAAGTTTGATAGATTTATCTCCAACTTTCTTAATAATTTTCTAAAATCACAGCATTTCATGCATTCTCTGATATTGTGATTAGACTTGAATAACAAAAATTGGACCAGTGTTGTAAGTGAAGCACCACAGGGTAGTGTCTTGCATATACAAGGACATTAACTCAAGGGATGAAAACATAATTATGCCTCTTTATAGGTCCCTGGTGAGGCCTCATCTGGAGTATGCAGTGCAGTTTTGGACTCCAGTCCTTAAGAGGGATATAAATGAGCTGGAGAGAGGGCAGAGACTAAGTGCAACTAAATTGGTTAGAGGGATGGAAGACAAATTATGAGGGGAGACTGTCAAGGTTGGGGTTGTTTTCTCTTTAAAAAAGGCGCTTGCGAGGGGACATGATTAGACTTTACAAGTACATTAGAGGACATTATAGACAAATAGCAGGGACATTTTTCCCATGATCAATGCCCCAGAGGCCACCCCTAGAGGAATAGAACTAATTATTGGAACTAGTTATTGGAAGCAATGTAGGTTATTCTTCACAGTGTGGAAAGTGAGGTTGGGGAATGACCTGCTGGGTAATGTTGTGGCGGCTGATTCAGTTAATGACTTTAAAGGGCATGTAAAGTCTAAAATAGAATAAGGCTAGAAATGCTGTTTTTTTATACTTAATATAAACATGAACTTACTGCACCACAAGCCTAAGCAAAGAAATAATTTATGCTTTCAAAGTTGGCTACAGGGGGTCACCATCTTGTAACTTTGTTAAACATCTTTGCAAGACTATGCACATGCTCAGTGTGGTCTGGGCTGCTTAGGGATCGTCATAAACAAAGCTGCTTCAGTTCTACATGGCTGGGAAGTAAGGCGGGGGCTCCCCCTGCTGTTCATAAGTATGATTGTTTCACTGCTCAGCAGTTAGGGACCGTCTGACAATTCCTATCCACAGCAGTAAATGAAGGGGGAATTTCACTGCATTACAGTCAGTTTCTTATAAAAACGGTACACGTGTTTTAATTAAAGTAATTAAAGTATATTGGAGATGGGTTTCTTTTTCATTAAAGAAAGTAACAATGGGATCTTTTCTTTTTGCCTTTACATGTCCTTTAAGGGGGTAGTTCACCTTCCAACACTTTTTTCAGTTCAGTTGGTTTCAGATTATTCCCTAGAAATAAAGACTTTTTCCAATTACTTTCTATTTTATATGTGTGACTGTTTTTCTAATATTGAAGTGTAGATTGTTATTTTTCCCCTTCTAACGCAGCTCTGGGAAAGGTCACCGACCCTGTAACTGTTCTAAATTGATACATTTAGTTGATACATTTCTTTGTCCCTGCTGAGCAGAATCACTGGATTTCATTACAGGCAGCTGTTAGAATTGATACAATAGTTGCTAATACTCCAGAGATGCTGCTGAGAAATGGATCAACTAAATGTGTCAAAACTGTAACAGTTCAGAGTCTGCGCCTTAATAACTGAGCTGTCAGCCTCAAGCATCAGAGACAGGAACATTCAACTTTAAACTTAGATTTTGGAAAAACGATAAAAAATAAAGTTTGAGATCTCCACAGTCCACTAGAGTGAAATTCCGCTGCTCTCCATTCATTTCTATGGGATTATTACTAGAGTATTAATGGGTGAAAGTGAAAGTTCATCCTTTGATAAAATACGTCTTTCAAAATCCCATAGGCTGATTATATTTATTATAAGGCATTGTAGTGCCAGCTATGGCACAAAACTCCAAGCTGTTTGATTTGGACTGGTCTCTTGAAGTGCCTGACACTTTTTTCACGTACAAAAATAAGACACACAACCTCAGAATCAAAATGCTAATCCATAGTAGGCTCCCCATCAGGGTTTCCAAATTAAACTGCTAAATATTGTAAGTAACTGCACACCCAGTTGAAAAAAATGTATTTATTACAAAAAAGGAAAAAATAACAAACAATACAATTCAATTCTAACAGCTGCCTGTAATGAAATCAGAGATTCTGCTCAGCAGGTACAAAGATAAGAAATGCATTAACTAAATGTATCCATTTAGAACAGTTTACAGGGTCGGCGACCCACCCCTCCCAGAGCTGCTTCAGAAGGTGAAAAATGCCACTTTAAACTTCAATATCAGAAAAACTGTCACACATAGAAATAGAAAGTCATTGGAAAAAGTTGTAATTTCTGGTGATCTGTCTGAAAACAACTAGTTGTCTGAAGGTGAACCACCCCTTTAAGGTTGAAACGCGTTGGGCTCACCAAATATAATTTTTGGTTTGTTATTTTTTCCTTTTTTGTAATAAATTTATTTTTTTCAACTGGGTGTGCTATCCGTTACTTACAATATTTAACTTTTTTCATATACAGCAGCGTTTGCATTCTAAACTTTCCAATTTCAATGGAAACCACACATGAAAAAAAAAAACCGTTAGTTCACAGTACATATTTTTATGAAATAAAAATGCTTTTGACCCCAAAATGCTCCCCCCTGATCATAAATAAAGTGGCAAGAAATTCACTTTTAATGTGCAATATGACACTGTCACGCTTTACTCAGAGACTCCCCCGCAGTAAGGAGATTAAAGGGGGAAAAAAAATAATACGCAAAATAGGTTCTGCTTAATTAACTTTCAAATAAGTGTATCCTTTCATGCCACAATTATTTTTTGATGCTCGCAGATAAAAATGTCAGATTTTGAGTAAAATCAGCAGAAGTTTTTACTACTGTACCAGACAGCGCAGGCATCATTAGACAACACAGCAAAAATGGAAAAGATAAAATATGAAACACATTAGCAGTAACGACAGGGCCAGGCTCATGCGCTCCCCTCTTCCGGCGGGTTTTAGAAAGCGAAATACGCGACGACTTTACTTTTTGCTATTTTAATTCGGGACACAGAATTGGAAGTGAGGATTTTTTGGTTGGACAGCACCAATCTGCCTATTTTAAGATTTCTCTGATGACCTATTTTCCACGCAAAAGATTTGGCAAGATGTCTGATTAAATTATAATTTTTTATACTTTAATGTACATGTAATTGGCTATTTTAAATTGTATCTGTGATTGAGCTACAGTGCCCACTCTCTTTGCAGGGGTCATGTGCAGTAGAAATCACTTAAAGTGGTGGTTCACCTTTAAAGGGCAACTAAAGTCTACAATAGAATAATGTAAGAAATGCTGTATTTTGTATACTAAACATAAACATGAACCTACTGCACCACAAGCCTAATAAAACAAATGATTTATGCTTTCAAAGTTGGCCACAGGGGGTCACCATCTTGTAACTTTGTTATACATTTTTGCAAGACCAAGACTGTGCACATGCTCAGTGTGGTCTGGGCTGCTTAGGGATCGTCATAAACGAGTCAAATAATATCTGCGAGAAGCCGATACAGCAAGACTGATTAATAATCAGAATATACAGACTACACTGGGTTTTTGGATATAAATCTACACAGTTATTACAGGGAAACAAACAAAGCTGCTCGAGTGTAAGGTGAGGGGCTCCCCCGTTTCATTTGAAAGTCTGATCATTTCCCTGCACAGAAGTTAGGGACCGTCTGAAGATTCCTAACTGCAGCTGTGAGAGCAAGTAAAACGAAGGGTGAATTTCACTGCACATAGTCAGGTTTCTTATAAAAAACAGTACACATTTTTTAATTAAAGTATATTGGAGATAGGTTTCATTTTCATCAAAGAAAGTAAAAATGGGATTTTATTTTTTTTGCCTTTATATTCCCTTTAAGTTAACTTTAAGTATGTTACAGAATGTCTAAGTAACTTGTCAATTGGTCTTCTTTATTTATTCTTTATAGTTTTTGAATTATTTGCCTTCTTATTCTGCTCTGTAAGGCTAAGCATTTATTGTCATGGCTACTTTTTATTACTCATCTTTTATTCAGAGCCTCTCCTATTCATATTCCAGTCTCATTCATATCAGAGCATCGTTGCTAGGATAATTTGGACCCTAGAAATCAGACTGCTGAAACTGCAAACTGGAGAGCTGCTGAATAAAGAGCTAAATAAGCAAAAAAAACACCGATAAAAAATGAAAACCAGTTGCAAATTGTCACATATCACTCTCTACAATTCTACACCATGCTAAAAATTAACTAAAAGGTGAACAACACTTTTAAAGGGATACTGTCATGGGAATTTTTTTTTTCAAAACGCATCAGTTAAAAGTGCTGCTCCAGCAGAATTCTGCATTGAAATCTGTTTTTCAAAAGAGCAAACTGATTTGTTATATTTAATCTTGAAATCGGACATCTGGCTAGAAATATTGTCAGTTTTCCAGGTGCCCCCAGTTAGAGTCCTGCAGCGGGTCGGGTACCCGCAAAAAAAGTGGGCACCTTGCGGAATGAGGGGAGGATTTTCAGGTGCGGGTATAGATGCGGGACTGCGGGACAGGATGCGGGTCTCATCTAAATTACTTATCTTATGTACCGTATATACTCGTGTATAAGCCGAGTTTTTCAGCACCAAAAATGTGCTGAAAAAATTGACCTCGGCTTATACGCGGGTAAGTATACGCGAGGGGCTCCTGCCTAATGTGACACTTCCCTCCCCGGGGCTTGACGCGTCCGCGTTTCCTGCAGGGGGCTCCCTCTTTCCGTAGCACCCGCCCAGCACCGGGAGGGGACAGGATCCGGAAAGAGCAGGCGCAAAGGGCGGAAGAACTGGCTGTGAGCCGGGGGTACAAGCGGTCCCTCCAACCTGTGGGGAATCCGCTCCCCCAGGAGTCTTCCCTCTACCCGACCTTCCTCCCTCGGACACATGGACTCTACCTTTATCCACAGTCCGCTCCTTCCCCCGCCCGATCAGCCCATTCCGCTTGTGCTGCAGATGATTGAGTGATTCAGCCGATCCAGCCAGGGAATTCGCCTCGTTATTTGCTCACACCGAGTCCCTTGTGTCTAATCCGGGGACGAGTCTTTCCTTCCCCAGTGACCCAGCCTCCTCCTCCCGTCTACTCCGCTGGAAGTCCACAGCTCGAGCAGCAGCCGGACACCCCTCGCATTTCCCCGCAATTTCATTATTGTGTGGTGAGTGTATATAGTGTATGATGGTGTGGGTAGAGAGTTTGTGTGTGTATATAGTATATGTGTGGGGAGTTTGTGTGTATAGTATGTGTGTGTGATTATTTTGTGGGAAGAGTGTGTGTGTAAAGTATATGTGTGTCTATGTGTGTATAATTGCTAGTGGAAAGTATATTTTGTCTCAGCTGAAAAATATCTGTAATATAAATCCACTGGGGGGGGACAAATTTTCAGTGATTTAGTTTGCGCTGTAGTGATTGTACCATAAAGGGTCTTAGTTGTGTCTAGGCTTATACGCGAGTCAATAAGTTTTCCCAGTTTTTGTAGGTAAAATTAGGTACCTCGGCTTATACACGGGTCGGCTTATACACGAGTATATACGGTAATATTGTCTATATTTTACTCCTTTTAAAGCTTTACATAACATGTTTCTGTCCCCGCTAGGTTTGCCACGTTTTCTGGAAAAAAATACCGGCCTTCCTATATATTTATATTTTTTCCCTATTAATAACATTGGTATCAACCATAATTTTTACCAGCCAGGTGGCAACCCCAGTCCCCGCCCCTCTTGATGATGTCACTTCCGGTTTGCAGCAACTTCACTTCCTGTTTGATTGTGGTCGGCGGGTTGCAGATAAGGCAGTTGCAGGTCCGGGTCAGGTAGTGGGTAAATATGCGGGTCGCGGGTCTTGGAAATTGGTTCCACACAGGACTCTACCCCCAATAATGTGACTTGTGCTCTGATAAACTTCAGTCACTCTTTACAGCTGCAAGTTTGTGTGATATCACCCCCAGCAGCCCATCAGCAGAACAATGGGAAGGTAACCAGTTAACAGCTCCCTGGTAGATCTAAGATCAGCACTCAATAGTAAAAAAAACATGTCCCACTAAGACACATTCAGTTACATTGAGTAGGAGAAACAACAACCTGTCAGAAAGCAGTTCCATAGTACACTTTTTGTATTAGGAATGACATTTAATATGGTAAAGTGAATTATTTGCAGTGTAAGCATTGTAATTTATGGATAAAAACGACACCATAAAAATCACGACAGAAACCCTTTAACAAAGAAAAATAGATTTGGCTGGCCAAATCCAAAACATCTGCTACAAGGGGGAGATTTATCGTGTCCTGGTTATCACTCGACAAAGTAAGTACTGTATTGTCCATTTCATAATCTCATTGTGTCTGCACATACTTTTCCCCAGAAATGTTGTTAATATGGCTAACCTGATTCCAGAGAACATTACTGTATTTCTACACATAGGCTTAGCTTATGTTTTTTTACCTGGGACATGGAGAATGTATAGTTGTGCAGGCCAGAGGACTGAGGAGAGTCCTAAAAGAAAGGCTAATGTCATGCTATGGCGGTTCACAGGTATTAAAAACATTGCACACATGTCCAAGGAAGACACAGGCAAAAATATCCAACATATCCAACCCTCAAAATTCGACTGTCAAAGTTAAATCCTTCGACTTCGAATATCGAAAGTCGAAGGATTTAGCGCTATTCGTTCGATCGAACAAAAAATCGTTTGATCGAACGAAGAATCGGTCAATCGAACGATCAAATCGTTCGATCGAACGATTAAATCCTTCGATTCGAAGGATTTTATTCCATCGATCGAACGATTTTTGCTCAACCAAACAAATATAGCTTAGCCTATGGGGACCTTCCCCATAGGCTAACATTGACTTTGGTAGCTTTTAGTTGGCGAACTAGGGGGTTGAAGGTTTTTTTTTAAAGAGACAGTACTTCGACTATCGAATGGTCAAATAGTCAAACGATTTTTAGTTTGAATCGTTCGATTCGAAGTTGTAGTCGAAGGTCGAAGTAACCCATTCGATGGTCGAAGTAGCCAAAAAAAACATTTAAAATTAAATTTTTTTTTCCTCTATTCCTTCACTCGAGCTAAGTAAATGGGTCCCTTAATGTTATTGATACTTTGTACTACTCATCTTTCTATTCAGGCCTCTCCTATTCATATTCCAGTCTCTTATTCAAATCAGTGCATGGTTGCTAGGATAATTTGGACCCTAGTTACCAGATTGCATAAAATGCAAGTTGAAGAGCTGCTGAATAAAAAGCTAAATAACTCAAAAACCACAAATAATAAAAAATGAAAACCAATTGCAAACTGTCTCAGAATATCACTCTCTATATCATACTAAGGGGCCGATTCACGAAGGGTCGAATATCAAGGGTTAATTAACCCTCGATATTCGACTAGGAACTAAAATCGTTCGACTTCGAATATCGAAGTCGAACGATTTTGCGCAAATCCTGCGATCGATCGAACGAAGGATTTTTCATTCGATCGAACGATTAAATCCTTTGAATCGAACGATTCGAAGGATTTTAATCCAACGATCGAAGGAAAATCCTTCGATCAAAAAATCACAGGCAAGCCTATGGGGACCTTCCCCATAGGCTAACATTGACTTCGGTAGCTTTTAGCTGCCGAAGTAGGGGGTCGAAGTTTTTCTTAAAGAGACAGTACTTCGACTATCGAATGGTCGAATAGTCGAAGGATTTTTAGTTCGAATCGTTCGATTTTCGTAGTCGAAGGTGGAAGTAGCCCATTCGATGGTCGAAGTAGCCCAAAAAAACTTCGAAATTCGAATTTTTTTAAATTCGAACCCTTCACTCGAATTCAGTGAATCGGCCCCTAAGAGTTATCTCAAAAGTGAACAACCGCTTTAAGTTTAAAAACATTCTAGTTTATTTGTACAAAATCCATAAAAAGCCTTACGCGTTTCGTGCCACAGGAAGGGCAATTTATCGTAGGCTCATAGCCTCTGATGAGTGTCCCAAACGTTATGACAGTAAATTGGTGAGCATATTGGGAAAAGATCCGCTAGTTTGGCAACAGAGCCAGAATGGGCTGACCAACATCTACTGACCAACATCAACACAAAGGCCAGCTGTAGGCAAAATAAATGCCAGATTTCTGAATATAGTACTCAACTCCCTCCAGCTGTGGAGTCGTAGTTCCATCCCCACAGTTGAAAGGGAAGCCAGGGACAATTGTAAAAGTGCAGATGCGTGGCTATATGTTGGGAGCTGGAAAGTCTACTTTTTTTTTTTATATTGCATAGGTCTGGTCTAGGACTGGTAGAGAAGTTTTTCAAAATGGCTACTTTAAAAATAAAATAAATAAAATGAAATACATTTAATTAATAAAATTAAAAATGGAAAAATCTTTTATTTTTAAAAAATATTTCATAATATGCCGACATTTACAGGAATAATAGTGATATTGTATTTATATAGCGGTAAGTGATATATTGCTCGCCACAGAAGTATTTATTCATATTCTCCACTGATCTCAATATCACTGTAGGCTATCAATAGATGGCGCTGTTGCAGTGGTTTAATATGGAGAATTTGTAAATTGATGGCTGTCTGTCGTATATAGAGGGAATCTTCTATTCAGATACGATCTAGGGATGCACCGAATCCAGGATTCGGCCTTTTTCAGCAGGATTCCGATTCAGCAGAATCCTTGTTCCTGGCCGAATCTGAATCCTAATTTGCATATGTTAATTAGGGGAATGTAGGGGAAATAATGTGACTTTTCGTCACAAAAGAAGATTTTTTTCCACTTTTTGCTTTCCTGTCCCTAATTTGCTTATGCAAATTAGAATTCGGATCGGTGTCGGGCCGAATCTTTTACCAAGGATTCTGGGATTCGGCAAAATCCCAAATAGTGGATTCAGTGCATCCCTAATACTATTACTACTATACTATTATACATCAGTGACTAAAGGGAAATAAGCAGTAGACAAAGAGAACACACAATTAGCATATATTTTCCATTAAGTGGTGGAATATAATAAGGGCACATTTTTTCAGCCAGTTACTGCCTTTATAGCTAAACAATGACAGAAAGAGGGCACAGAGCCAGAAAGGGAAGATCAATATCTGGAACCACAGGGACATAATGAGCTGCTTGTGGCCTCCATCATACTGTAGGTTTCCAGCCTTGGCTTGACTACATGGAATAAAGAAAAACAATCCTGTAACACAGCTTCATAGATTCAAACCAAAACATAGCAAGGCCTGTCAGTTCCAGTCGATCATTCTGGTGGAAACTATTAAGGGCGATGACAGGATCTGATTCTGACCCTGCAGTATGGATTCAGGTATCTCACAATTATAGGAATTATCTTAAATAAAACGTCCACTCTGTGAATATTCATTTGAGTGACAGCTTAGGTGGGCATAAGATCAGCCTGATAAGCCGATGTATGCAGAAATATCAGTCTTGTGGGAAATGGGCCCAGTTGGCTCAGATGTAGCAACGGCAGATCTTGAGGCTGAGGGTTTTTTGAGGTTTTTTGTGAGCTTTGAGAATGGACAAAGCTCTTATGTTAGTTTTATTCAATGGGAGGATAAAGAAGAAAAAGACACTTGTTGCAGAAGTGCTGTTATTATTCTTCAGTAGTCTTGTTATAGGTGGCATTCAGCAGAACTTTATTAAAGCAAAACTAAACCCCCAAAATGAATACTCAGTTTATATCAAACTAAGTGGCATATTAAAGAATCTTATCAAACTGGAAAATATATTTAAGTAAATATTGCCCTTTTACATCTCTTGCCTTGAACCACCATTTGTCTGTGTGCTGCCTCAGAGATCACCTGACCAGAAATACTACAGCTCTAACTGTAACAGAAAGAAGGGTGGAAGCAAAAGACACAACTCTGTGTTTTAATGGGCTCATGTGACCTTACATGTTTGTGTGCACCGTGAATCATACGATCCCAGGGGGTGGCCCTTATTTTTTTTAAAATGGCAATTTTGTATTTATGATTACCCAATAACACATTCTACTAAAAAGGTATATTATTATGAAAATGGTTTATTTACATGGAGCAGGGTTTTACATATGAGCTGTTTTATGCAATATTTTTATAGAGACCTACATTAATAAGTTTTCCTTAACAAGTTTTCCTTTTTCGTTTTCCTTTTTCGTTTTCCTTTAAAGTTCTCATAAGATCCGATAGCCCCATGGCACATGGACTGTATTCTCCACTGGTGTATACCCAGGTACCAGCAAAGCAACTGAAAATGGCCATGCACTAGAGATGTATGAGTCCCTGATAGGGTTGCCACCTGGCCGGTAAAAATGGTGGTTGATCCCAATGTCATTAATAGGGAAAAAAGATAAATATATAGGAAGGCCGGTATTTTTTTCCAGAAAAGGTGGCAACCCTAGTACCTGACCCTAAACTGCCCCTTGCGATCTGCACCTGACCCTAACCTGACACTCCTCTGTCTTTACAGCTCCAAATGGAGGCGGGAGTGGGGCATTGTAAGGTCAGTTTGGGCTGACTTCCACACAACCATTGTTGGCCGTGGGCGGGTTTGAGCTGAACATGTGTGCGCAGGACCAGATTTTTTGTGTGGGTGCAGAGAGGCTGCCATCATCCAATTTTGATGATGGACAGCCCGGTATTTTGATGGGCTGCCCGAGTCAAAACTTCCTCCCCGGTTTTCCAAATAAGGAAAACTGGGCAGGATTCCATTGACTGACATGGCGATTGGCCAATCACAGTGTCATAGCCCGCCCCCTGATGTCACAGATATGCCCACCAACATAATGGCCCCACCCCTGATGTCACGGACCTGCGGCCCTGCCTGGTCTCCCCCGCTGCAAAAGGTGGCAACCCTACCACCCCCTCGGGATTTACAAAGGGGGAAAGAACACATACGTATGATTAGTTGAGAGGGGTCAGGAAGCACAGCCACTCCTTTATCTGTGAAGTCCTAGGCCCAGGATTTGGACGTGCCACAAATCCGGGCCGCACCCATGAAGAATGTGTGTAAGTCGCCCCAAACCCACAGCCCCCGCTGGTTTCAGCCCAGCCCGCACATGTCTATGATGCACGCTATCATTACTTAATAGTATCATACCTCTCAACATTTTGGAAACAGAGAGAGGGACAAAAAGATTTGCCACGCACATTGCAGCAAATTAGTTTGACCATGCCCATTTTTGTGACCCCTAATTACCATGTCCATTTTGCAAAATTTGGCAGGTTATGAAAGTCTGAACACATTTCTGTGGTTTTTATGTGTTACTACAGTTTTGCTAATGAAGGTGAATTGCCCTTTAAGTTGTGCAAGTTCTTTTCTTATCAAAAACCGTTAACAAAAGTATGTTAAGTATGTATTCTGGGTTCTCTGCCAAGAGCCAATTAAGTCACAAACTTTGTATCTTTGGGTTGAGCTGCCAAAAGCAGGACTGTCTTGCTCAAAACGGGACAGTTGGGAGGTATGCCCAACCTGACATCAGCTGTCATAGATAACTATCACCCAGAATGTGTATTTGACCATTTTCCAAAACCATTTTGACCGATTGTCACTAGCTGAAAAACCAAAGTGGATATCATGGCCTTAGCATTGTAATCACTCAGTTGTCTGACCTCTATAAGCAATGGATATGCACAAAGACTTAAGTCTGACCAGATTTCCCTAAAGTACTACAACTTAATGCTCACAATGCTGAACTGGTCAGGCCTAATTTCATGAGGTCTTGGCATTTTCCTTGCAGTTAACAAGTCAGGCCACTGGAAACAGAAAAGGCTGCTATTGGCTAGAAAATTCTTTAAAGGAACAGTAACACCAAATAATGAAAGTCAGTAATGACAATATCATGTAGTGTTGCTCTGCACTGGTAAAACTGGTGTGTTTGCTTCAGAAACATTACTATAGTTTATATAAACAAGCTGCTGTGTAGCCATGAGGGCAGCCATTCAAAGCAGATAGCAGATAAGCTCTGTAGTATACAATGGGATTCTTCAGAACGTATCTGTTATCTACTGTGTATCATATGCTTAAATGGGTGCCCCCATTGCTACGCAGCAGCTTGTTTATATACCGTATATACTCGAGTATAAGCCGTCCCGAGTATAAGCCGAGGTACCTAATTTTGCTTCCAAAAACTGGGAAAGCTTATTGACTCGAGTATAAGCCTAGGGTGAGAAATGCAGCAGCTTCTGGTAAGTTTCAATCAAAAAATTGAGGGTTTCTGCTCCCATTGGAGGTGCCGGCATCTCGTTTTTGGATGCCGGCGACCATTCTTGGACGCCGGCGAATATTCTTAGACGCCGGCGACCGTTTTTGCGCTTGACCCGTGTATAAGCCGAGGTAGAGTTTTTCAGCATATTTTGGGAGCTGAAAAACTCGGCTTATACTCGAGTATATACGGTAAACTATAGTTGTGTTTCTGAAGCAAACACAATAGTTTTACCAGGGCAGAGCAACTGTACAGGATACAGTCATTCTTTTAAAACACTTTAATTTTTTGGTGTTACTGTTCCTTTAATACCTCTGCCTGCATTACCTTGCTTGTTTTAATTGAAGTGCTAATCACATTTTCAGTCACTGGTGTTTTCTAACTATTCATCTCCATGAATTATTTTCCATCTTCTTCAGACTCTCTACAGCTTCAAATTGGGGTCCCTGATCCCGGGAGCAAAAAAAGAATTACTTTGTGAGGCTACCATTTTATTGTTACAGTTTTCCGTTTGGGCCCTCGGATATTCATATTCCAGATTTTCATTTACACCACAGCTTGACTGCTAAGGAAACTTGGACACAAGTAACCAGATAGCTGCTGAAATTGCAAACTGGAAGAGAGCCGCTGAGCAATAAGATTGAAAAAACACACAAAAAAGAAGACTAATTAAATTTTTTTTAAGAATATCACTCTCTACATTAGTGATCCCCAACCAGTGGTTTATTGGACGTTGCTCCAAGTAGCCTCAAAGCAGGTACTTAATATTGAATTCCAGGCTTGGAGACAAGTTTTAGTTGCATAAATACCAGACGTACTGCCAAACAGAGCCTCCTGTAGCTGCCAGTCCACATAGGGGCTACAGAATAGCCAATCACAGCCCTTATTTGGCACCACCCAGGAAAATTTTTCATGTTTGCGTTGCTCCCCAATTCTTTTTACACTTGAATGTGGCTCAGGGTTAGAAAAAAAAAGGTTGGGGACCCCACTATAGACGTCTTCTCATTCTAAAAGTTGAACAACCGCTTTAACAATGCCTATAAAATGAATAAATGCTTAGGTATTTTTAATGGACCACAAACACAGAACTATAAGTATATTGCCCAGTGACAGAACATTTTCGGCCTAGTACACTGCTGATCTACTCGGGTGGACATGCTAAACTTGGCACAATGCTTGAAGTATGTAGAGGGCCTAACTTGCTGCAACTGTGATCGTTTTATGAGAGTTCTGAAAGGCCTTTCCAAGACACAAATATTTTATGAGCATCGAGGAGGAACTTTCATATTGGCCTATAAAGTCCAGCCATCTGCCAGGACTTTGCAAGTGATTCATAGGGGAGTATCTAATAATACTCAACACTGCAAACTCTCCAGATTTCAACGGGAGATTCCCCTACACTTTAACTCAAAAGGATTTGGCATCTGGAAAAAAAAAAAGTCACTTCAAGAAGAGGCTCCTTTAATTAATCGCTGAATTTCCCAGTCTCCAGTTCAATTAAACAGGAACAAGTGGCGCTATATAAATAGCTGTGATAATGAAGTACTTGTCTAAGTGTTTAACACCTGGAAAGAGGCACACGTCTCTGTATGGTGGAAACAGCATGTGGCAATCGTCAGGAATATGCTCCGATACAACCTTTAAACATCCCCGTGCTCTATATAGAAATATAGACTCTACATGACACAGATACCCACCTATTATAATGTATTGGAAAATGATTACAAGAGGAGATGCTGTCAGATCCCCACACTGTGTACAGCCCCTTGTACAGTATCTATTTTTAGTGCGATCAATTGGGGTGGGCAGTATATGGTCATTATTAGCAGTGGAACCAAGAATGCACCATATCCACGATCCCTAATTTGCATGCAAACTAGGGTTAGAAATGTTTAACTTCCTTGTTTGTGTTGCTGAAAAGTTATGTGATTTTAAATGAGAACTAAACCCCCCCAAAATAGAAAGCCCCCCACCATCCAATACCCTCTATAGTCCCTCCTGCTTCCTCACCTCATAGTAAAGTCCTGCGCAGAACCAATTTCTAAGACCCGAACCCGTGACCTGGACCGCAACCCGCATACTAACCCACTCTGATCCGCTACTCGACTTGGACCCGCAACTGCCTTATCCGCAACCCGACCTGCAACCCAATGACCACAATCAAACAAAAAGTGATGGTGCTGCAGACCGGAAGTGACATCATCATCAAAAGTGGGTGGGACAGAAACAAGTTTTGTAAAACTTTAAACGGAGTAAAATATAAACAATATTACATAATACGCGGGTACCCGAACCTCACGGTCCATTATTTAAAAATGTGTCCCTGGATGTAACGCGGATTTATCCTTGCAGTGGAGATTATGGGCACCATCTCTGGATTCCTTCTCTAAGGGGACACTGAGCATTTTGTGAGATGAAAGCTCCGTAAATTGCCGAAAAGAAGACGATCTTAAGATAGCAAAGAAGACGCCCATGAGCTCTGCTGCTACCCTGCATCTTTAGGTCATTGTGACAGTCAGGGAAACTTTTTTCTCCCGCTGTTCCACCACCCTAAGGCCCACCAGAAAACCTAACACCCTGAACCAACTGTCACAGTAATTATATATATATATAGAAAGCCAAATTGTATTTATTTTTATATAGTATCATGGTGGAAATATGGATGCACTGATGCAATTCTCCTAGGCTGGGCCTTACTGGAGATCCTCTGGTAGGTCCTCATCTAGTTATTGGGCCATGGCACACATAAAGTGGCATTTTGTGAGGACTCACTCTGGAGGTCTAGCATTGATCCTTTCCTCTTTATTGCTAGTTGATCTATGGGGTGGCGGCACGCACTTCCGGGTTTTGTCATGACATCATAATTTTGCCACAAGTTTTGAATATTTAAAGGAGCTTTTTGCTCAAACTCGTTGCCCATTGCTAGTATCCCGGGTGATTCCTGTTTTTTGATCCCTGCCTGTCTGATTATTCTGAACTCTGCCAATAATGACCCTTGCATGCCTGTCTATCCTGAACTCTGAATATCCTGACCCTTGCCTGCCTGACTATTCTGATTCTACTGGTTTTGACCCTTGCCTGCCTGACTATCCTTGAACGCTGCCTGTACCAACCCCAGGCTCATTGACCTTGCTTGAACTCGTCTGAACCAACCACTGCCTGTCTGACCCTGCTTGAACTCTGACTGCACCGACCCCGTTATGCCCGACTAAGCTTTGTCTATTCCTAGAACTGTGCCCCTTTGCTCATCCAGAACCCTTGCTTGGCTCCTTTCTAATTAAGACCTGGTGTCATCCAATTAGTGGAGGGCTCTTCCCAAAGTGAAAGGCAGCTGCTACAGGCAGAAGCAGAGCATAGACCAGGGAGCCTAGCACTTGTTCTGGATTTAGGGTGCTGGTCGTGACACATTTTCAACCATTTTGCCTGCCTTCCTGCCTTGCTGAATTGCAGCAGGTTAGTGGTGTGCAGATCAAGAAATTCTCGACCCGCACTCGACCCTAACCTGCCCATTCCCAACCTGTATCCAGCCCCCATTCCCCCTCTATTTATATACGCGACCCGCAGTGACATCACAAAAGGGGCAGGGGTGGATGTGAGTCTATAAATTTAGGTGCTGGAAGCCGGCAGTGCTAGGTCGCTGAAGATTTTGTGCAGGAGCCATCCCGAACCCGCATGACCCACAGGTCTTGCGGGTTTTGGCCCAGCCTGCACATCACTACTGTAGGTCTCTACAATACATTTCAGAGTGCAAAGACCTATGGCTGCCTGGAAGACTACAGTACCAACTACAATTATCAGCGCTATGTTTATTGGGGGCAGGATGGGGGAGGCAAGTAAGTATCCACCACCCCCTACCTTGCTCATCATGCAGACATACAACTTAGGGAGGGGCAGAAGATATAAGTCCCTACGGCAGGTGGCAAGGCAAGGTTGGCCTAAATCCTCTGACGCTGCACCTCACAGCAGGTTTTTTTTTTATCCAGCACAAGGTGCACAGTGCAGCCATTCAGCCCTTGAAAATTGTAGCCCCTACAATCTTTTTGCTTTAACTGCTGCAACATGCATATTTTAAAATCGCCCTGGTCTATGGAAGAATGCAAAAATTCCAATAGGCAGCAGTGGAAAAACTGTTCATGTGGGGAGGGAGTGAAGGTGATTTCAGCATATTCAGCGCTTGGAATCCTACTTTGTGTTTAATTGTGTACCCCCGACCTTTCCCTCAGCTCCAATCACTTTCAAAATGATTCCAGGCCTGAACAACTCCTTTAAACATATTAAGCTTTATCCATGTTCTGGGTATTGTTTCCTTTAAGTAGGGACAGATTGGTACACATCAGCTCTCTCTTGGTTCCCAGTCCCCAGATAAAGACATACTGCTTTCTACTGGGTTTTGTGCTAATATCACAAATCTGTTCCTTACCATTAGGGGCCGAGTAGCCACAGTGCAAGTAAGTTAATGACTGTAACACTGAATCTATTCTGCTTCCACCCAAGCACGTGGTTTTCCCACTATTTCTCTGTACAATCTGATCCGTATTATACATATGGTATTTGCATGCCTTGAGGACACCCACACAAAGTGGCCGCAAAACAATACAACAAATATTCTCCAGTGGTGCTGAGCGGCTGCACTTGAGTTTTGCTCTGTCATTTGCTTACAAGGGGTGCTTGTTGCTTGCTGTATAATTCGGCATAAGAAACAGGAAAGCATGTGAATGCCAGCATATGCCTGGGATTGGGAAAGAGAAAGAATGAATGTTTTCCCTCAATACAGGCGACAATAGCAAGCTATATTTTGATAAATGGAGCCATCGAGACAAAAAAATGATTGCCACTCCATGCATTTCTCCCTGATACAAAGAGTTCAGTGAAAAGCCGGAGCAGCTGTTGAAATGCTAAGGTTTATTACGGCAGAAGATCCTGAAAAGCTTTCTGTGCAGAATGTGGAGTGGATCTTTGGGCCAGCTTGCTGGAAAGAAGGCCTCTTTTTAGCACATAGCCAATTGGCAGAACATTTACATTTTTAGCCTGAACAGAGAATGTAACCCTTATTAAGGCAAAGTTAGGCCCGCGTGTGGGTTCTCTAGAGAATCAGCATTTACACAGCCTGCGGGATCACTTTCACATTCTAAAGAGGTACACACTTTTCTTTCCAGTGGAGCAGGCAAGGCGTGTATCCGATCTGGGTTTTATGTCTTTGCTCGTCAGCAGTGTTACTTACTATTGTTGCTGTGCCGAGAACAGTGTGTATGGGCTGCACAACTTGAATGCACTAGAGACCTGGGTGTTTATGCAAAAAACTTAAATAGACTGTCCAGAGTGATGGCACTCGCAGGAATCGCACAACAAAATCAATATAGGTAAAAAGAAAAGGTTTATTAATCTGACGTTTCGGTCCCACACAGGAACTTTAACCCTAACTCCATATAGGTGGTCAACCAAGCCCAGCATCCAGTGTGCGATTTAATGTCCCTTTAACCTTCGAAGGTAGACCAGATGGACTTGATACTACTCCTCCCTGTGAGCCCTCAGGATCGGGACATCACTGGCCTCAGTCCCTATAACCGGCTCTGTTGCTCTCCAAAATCTTTTTTTGCTTTTTTCTCTGCTTTTCATCCATTGGCTTTACTTTGTCTCTCTTGCCTGACTATGTTTTGCTTTCATACTTTGTTCCCATTGGGATCCCTGCATATATGACCCACCAGGTCCGTGACTAGTGCAGGACCGTTGATAAAACTATCAGGCACCGGTTGCTGGGACACAGATTCCTACCAACCTACACACGCTACCTTTCTTAACATACTGGCGCTACATATAAGCCTTCTACGATTAAGCCTGATATGGACTAAGCCCCAGCTCATAAAATTCATAACCCCCAGATCGGTCAGAGTCCTTTTACCCTACTTGCTAATATCAGGGATTTATTTTAGGGATGCACCGAATCCAGGGTTCGGTTCGGGATTCGGCCTTTTTCAGCAGGATTCGGATTCGGCCGAATCCTTCTGCCCAGCCGAACCGAATCCTAATTTGCATATGCAAATTAGGGGCGGGAGGGAAAGTGCATGACTTTTTGTCAGAAAACAAGAAAGTAAAAAATGTTTTCCCCTTCCCATATGCAAATTAGGGTTCGGATTCGGTTCGGTATTCAGCCGAATCTTTCATGAAGGATTCGGGGGTTCGTCTGAATCCAAAAAAGTGGATTCGGTGCATCCCTAATTTATTTATACATTAACAGAGACAGTCCACTATGGACTTAGTATTATTGCCAGTATGGTCTCTATCTATATGAAGTTCACAACCTTCCTATGACTTGATCTCAACGCACAGACCCTGATGACATACCTAACTTTCCACGCCTCTCCCATTCCTACTACCTGGAACACCCTAGTAACTCGATGGCTTTGGTAAGACAGCGATATATTTGCTCTAGATATTTAAACATTTACACATATTTGACCAAGATCTACTATTAACGGACCTAGATACTATCACTATAGTAATAAGCACCGGATACTTAGGGGCAAATTTACTAAAAGGCGAAGTTGCTTTCTCACGAGGATGTTTGCCTAATTTATATTTTGACTCTTTGCTTTACATGTTATTTTTATTTAATTCATTCATTGTCTCCATATATTGACATACAGACGTCACCACACTCAGTTTCCCACCACTGGGGTTTTTAAAGGTTGGTTACTGTTTGTTTGAGCACTTTGACAAAGGCTAGAGTGCAGGCAGTTTGCCAGGGCCAGCCTGTAATGGGCACATTTATTAAAGTTTGAATTTCAAATTCATGTGAGTTTTAAAACTATTACATTTGATTTTATTCGAAACTCGAATGGGGGGTTATTTATAAAAAATAAAAATAAAAAAAATATCTAAAACTCGGACTAATATTCCCGACCTGAAAACTCGAATCTACTACACTCAAATCGAGTTTATTCTCCAAAAAAAAAAAAACTTTAATGTCAGGAAGGCTACTACCAGGTCCCTGGACCCCTCCCTTTGAATTTTACATGAACTCGGCAAGTTTCATGCGGCGAATAGTCGAGTTTTTAAAGGGCCAGAGTGTGATTAATCTCAAAATTCAACCATAAAAAAACGTAAATTTGAATTTAAATTTTCAATTGACCCATAATAAATCTGCCCAATAGAGTGTGCCCTTGTAAGTCCTTAAAAACAAACATTCTGTGAGATGCGAGGCCCAACACTGCCAGCTATTGACGTAACTGCAAAACTCACTTTACGAGGAGGGAATAAAAAAAAACAAACTTTCTGATAAACAAAACTCTAATGCTGGAGCATATGCCCAATAAAATGCCCTTCTGCTCTGGTTTAGAAGCCAAGGGTGAGACACAGTGTCTTCCATGTCACAAAATAGTCCTCAATGACCTGCCATCCACTCCGGAATGGAGAGATATAAAGAGACGGCACACATTCACCCCTATGTGACCTGGCACATTTTGGCATATCAGCACTGGTCTTTCTTTTCATGTTTTAGTTTTCTTAAAAAAATACCATAACAGCTTAAAGGTAAAGGGTACAAAATGAAATGAACATGTGATAGAGTGGTTAAACACAGGAAGCACACAAACGTGATATATAAATTTGTTGTACTACTACAGATGCACCAAATCCATAATTTTTAGGTTCTGTGAAATACCAACCACTATATAAACCCACATTTTCACATTCAAATTCGCTAATCCAAATCCAATCCCTAATTTATAGAAAATATCAGGAGATGGAGGGTATCAAAAGAAGTGACTGAAGAGTTCAGGTTTGGTTTGGCTGAACACCAGGAATCCAGCTGAATTCAAATCTTCCAAAAATTGTTGTCATTTGGGCAAATTTCACAATAGTATTCTGGATTTGGTATCACCCTAATTCGCAGAAATTTGCAGGTTGAGATTCTGGAATTCCAGGGATCTTTCTGTAATTTGATCACAATACCTTAAGGGGTGTTAATTTTTAGTATGTTATATAATTGCTAATTCTAAGCCAATGTTGAATTGGTCTTAATTTTTTTTTATAGTTTTTTAATGATTTGCCTTCTTCTTCTGAATCTTTCCAGCTTTTAAATGGGGGTCACAGACCCCATCTAAGAAACAAATGCTCTGTAAGGCTACAAATGTATTTTTATTGCTACTTCTTATTGCTCATCTTTCTATTCAGGCTTCTCCTATTCATATCCCAGTCTCTTATTCAACTCAATGCATGGTTGCTAGGGTAATTTGGATTAAAGGAGGTGTTCCTGAAACGCATCAGGCGATTTTTGGTCGGTGACCTCTTGCAATAAATCACCTTTTTTAACCAGAGTGCTGCCTTTCTTCTTGTGCAAGTACTAGCAACCAGATGGCTGAAATTGCAAACTGGAGAGCTGCTGAATAAAAAGCTAAATAGCTCTAAAACCACAAATTATAAAAAAAAAAAAAAAATCAAAACCAATTGCAATTTGTCTCAGAATAGCTCTCTCTACATCATAATAAAAGTTAATTTAAAGATGAAAACCCCATTTAAGTCTGCTAAAAATCATTTAAACATTAAATAAACCAATAGAATTACTTTGCCTCTGATAAGGTTAAATTACATCTTAATTTGGATCAAATACTAGATACTGTTTTATTACAGAGAAAAAGAAAATCATTTTTAAAAATTAGAATTATTTGCTTGAAATTGAGTCGATGGGAGCTTTCTGGATAGCAGGTTTCCAGGAACCTAAAGATGGAGGTTATTAAACACAGTGATTTAACAGTTTTGATTCAGTTTAGAGGACCACTAGGGTTTCAACTGAATCCAAATTTTGCAAAAATTGGTGTAATTTACCCTAATCCCATGGATCTGGTGGAACCCTAATTTATAGTCACCCGTTTTCCAGAAAGTTCCAAATTAAAGAAAAGCCATCTCCCATAGACTGCATTTTCATCAAATAACTCAATTTTTTGTGATAATAAAACAATACCTTGTCCTTGGTCCAAACTGAGATATAATTAATCCTTATTGGAAGCAAAACCAGCCTATTGGGGTTATTCAATGTGTACATGATTTTCTAGTAGACTTAAGGTATGAAGAGCTAAATTATGGAAAGATCTGTTATCCGTGAAAAGAACTCCCAGGTCCTGAGCATTCTGCCGAACAGGTAATACCTGTAATTGGAATGCACCAAAGCCAGGACTTGGCCAAATCCTTGTGTGACTCTGGCCAGTTGAAAAAAAACATTTTTAATTTACAATGAATACAATTTTATTATTTGCTGAATCCAAAAATGAGGGGTTGGATACATCCCTCATAGAAACTTGGATATGGGGGCTATCAAACACCACGTGCCTGTGTATTCCCTGGATTTATTCAAATCAAGATAAACAAGAAAATACTGGATTAACATTATAAATACTGCCGAAACATTCATAATTCTACTTAATATCATAGACATGTCAACATATTTGCAAATTCAATAATTAGGCTTAAATCATCTGCACAGCCGTGATTAGAATTTGTAGGGAAAAGTACTTTCAAGTGTTTGTGATATTTCAAAATATTGGACCGTTGGCCACACTACCTAAACAATAACACTTATCTACATTTTTATATCATCTATTTTATTTTGTATGTTTTTTCTATTATTTTTTTTTAAAAAAAAAAACCTTAAATGATTCAGACAAAAGCTTTTAACTCAACACATAATTGCAACAAAATTACAATAATTGTACCAATTAAAATAATCCTGAATGAACAGTTTGTCATCTTAATGTTCCGACGGTTTAGAGAAGGGCCTACTTAATTAGCTGAAATTGCTTTCCAGTGTTGGTATCAAATGTCATTTGTTAAAAGTTGAACGATTTAGAAAATAATTTAACAAAGCAATTTTACAAAACACCAAGAAGCAACATTTTCCCTTTTCAGCTGAATAAAGCAAGCAGATGTGTCATCAAATTACTATAAAAATAAATGAGGCTTTTTATGGAAAAAATAAATTTTACTACTTGCGCGGAATGAAAAAAAAAAAAAGAAGAAAAATACCATTTTCGGATTGTTTCACCAAATCTGAATTCTTTTAATAATAAAATAAATGCATATCGTTTATCTCCCGCTGCTATAAGCGTGCTGTAAATACAACAGTTTCCTTCCCCCGCGTTTGCACGGGATGCGCTCGGAATAAAAAATGAGGAGTTTATCAGTTTAAACATGTACATTGGGAATGAGCCCGGTTTATGCGTGATATACTGTAACGGCAAAGGATTACAGGGTTCCTGCAATGCAGCAGACGAGTCGGTTTGAAGCAGAAAGCTCTCGTGCTATAATGGCACTGTATGAACGGAGCAGTCATTTTTAAAGAGCAACTAATCTTAATTCTTAAATTACTTTTTATTAAAGGAAAACTATACCCCCAAACAATGTAGATCTCTATTAAAAGATACTGAGTAAAACAGCTCATGTGTAAAACCCTGCTTCATGTAAATGAACCATTATCATAATAATATACTTTTTTAGTAGTATGTGCCATTGGGTAATCATAAATAGAAAATTGCCATTTTAAAAAATATGGGCCGCCCCCTGAGATCGTAAGATTCACTGTGCACACATGCAAACCACATGTTAAGTCACATGAGCCAATTAACAGACAGAGTTCTGCCTTTTGCTTCCTCACTTCTTCCTGTTACAGTTAGTGTTGTAGTATTTCTGGTCAGGTGATCTCTGAGGCAGCACAGATAGAGTCACGAAATGGTGGTTCAAGGCAAGAGATGTAAAAGGGCAATATTTATGTAAATATATATTCCAGTTTGGTAAGATTCTTTAATATGTCATTCAATTTGATATAAACTATCTGTTGCTTAAGTATTCATTTTGGGGGTATAGTTTTCCTTTAAAGTGATACTGACACAACACAAATACTATTTAAAATATGAATGTACATTAAAAGTTACCTATAGGTCATGATGAGGGTTTTTTTGTGTAAGTAATTGCTAGTTAAACCTGACTGTTTTGCCAACCTGACTGTCCCATCTCAGTCTGTCAGTTAGAGTTTCTAATGCTAACGGACTCCGGCTGCACAAATATGGCAGCCCCCTCATAAGACGAACACAGGGAGTCAGATATAGGTAATGTAAAAGCATTGGGCGAATACTTTATGGCAAAAGAAGCATGCAAAGTCAATTTTATGGTAGATGTAAAAAAAGGTTACACTTCTGCTATTTCTTTAAGTGGATTCTGAATTGCCCCACCTGCTAATGCACTAAGACTGCTCCTCTGCCAATCAAATCAGAAAGTCATGCCTACAGTCTGATCCGATCATTTGGCCCCTGGGCCAACGATCGGATCATAATGGAGAGATATACGGACTAATCTGGAAAGGACCACATCAAACCTGCTATCCATCTATCTATTATCCATCCATTTATCTATTATCTATCTATCTATCTATCTATCTATCTATCTATCTATCTATCTATCCATCCATCTATCTGACCAGAAAGCTGTTAGGGAGGGCCCATACACTTGGAAGCTTAAATATGGTGTATGATAGTGATGCGAGGGTCGACAAAAAGTCAACTTGCCCCTTCATGATCTGCACCCAACTCTAACCCACCCCTTCATCATCGACACCCAACACTAACCCGCACCTGCAACATCCGCACCCAACCACCCGCCCTTCATCATTCGCACCCAACTCGAACCCGCTCCTTCATCATCCGCAAGCAACCCTAACCCACCGCTTCATCATCTGCACCCAACCAACTGCCCCTTCATCATTTATACCCAACTCTAACCAACTCCATCATCCTCACCTAACCCGCCCCTTCGTCATCCTAACCCAGTGCGCTTCTGTATTTTTAGGCCCACGCCACAGAAGGGATGGGGCACAAACTATACAGAACACTCAATGGAGGCAGAAGAAGGGCATTATAAGGTCACCATGAAGACTGTGCGGAAGTTGACCAGCACCTGACCCACCCGCAGCTCCTGTGGGTTTTGGCCGGCCCCACATCCCTAGGGCATGAGCAATATTCTATTGTACTTGAGGCGTTTTCACCACTTCAGCCAGGGTTGGACTGGACCAGGAGGACAACGGGAGGTCCCAGGCCTCGCAGATGCCTCGCCCGACGTGAACTGTACTCCACCTCTACACACAATCGCAACCACATGGAGAAAATAGATGGGAAATGCGGTGTGCGTGGGGGGGGTAACGTTGTTACGTTTTACACGTGAAGGAGCACATGACTGGGGTAGGGGCCCGGACACCCCAGTCTGACTCTGGCTGCAGCCCTATGGTGGAAAGAGAGGTGAGCAATACACCCATGTCCATCTGTCACTGCTTCTATTACAATTCAATGACAAGCTCCCTATTGGATGCACACAGTGAGGTGACCGGTGGATCTCTGCACTTTGGCACCTGCCGTTCAATATTATTTATAGAGGTGACAGGCTGAGAGGGCATTTTGACAGACTACTAACTCCATGCATTTCCCACCATCATAGGTGATTTTCATGCAACTGTCACTTGAGAAGCTGCATGGCACCGGGAATCATTTGACAATTGCCTATGCTGACATTTTGAGACAATGTTTATAGGGAGCGATTTCAGGAGTTCTGATTTCAGTCTTAAGTGAGGGAGAAAAATGCTGTTGTCAAAACCCCACACACCCTCAAAGTACTCAAATTCCCCTCCTACTCAGTATGTTTTAATCTCAGAAAAGTGATTTTTAATAAATGACAAAGATCAGAACTCATGCCCGGCCCTGTAAGAATAAATGGCAACAGAATCCTCCCCAGCTCAGGCACTTAACGGTTACTCTAATATACGCTTGCCGAGCGGCGTGTTATCACTGAAGCGTTTTCTAAGCTAAGTAATAGCGGCATGCATTTCAGCCCAGATGAAAATCCAATTTCTGACTAAAATATCAGGATATTAAAATCTTGCATATGAATAAAATATATCCCAAGAGAAAAACAACCCTGTGTATAGAACACAACTAAATCACTGATGGGTAAAACTCAACCACAACAAAACGGTTTACACGTAAGCGGTTATATATTTTTTTAACAACAAATTAAAAACTTTATTGTCATGTACTATTTTAAATCCTGTGGCTTTAATTTTTTTGTTTGTTTTTACAGTTGCCCTTGACGGACATTTGAAGCAAAGCATCACCCCCTTAGACAGATCTTGGGGAAGCACTGTCAGGACCAACAGGGGTAACCAAACAAGGGAGCTGTGGGGAGACAGTGGATTTGTTTTAGATGAATGTATTAAAAAAGGGTATGCTTTTTTCAAGCCATACGGACACATTCCATGTGATAAAATGTCAGTATAGCTTTAAAGGTACAGGTATGAGACCTGTTATCCAGAATATGCCTGGGGTTTTCTGCATAATGGATCTTTCAGTAGTTTGAATCTTTATACCTAAAGTCTACTTGGGGTTGCCACTTTTACCTTTTTTTTTTACTCTGGGGGCAGTGGCGGAACTACCAGGGGAGCAGGGGGTGCGAGCAGGCCAGGGCCCCCCGGCAGTCCATTCGCCGCTGAAAATGCGGCCGTACAGGGCCCGGCTGCGTGTCACGCACCAGGGCCCGTCCCCCTCTAGGATCGCTACTGTCTGGGGGAGGCAAAGCTGTGAAGCAGCGGAAGGCGGGGCTGTGAGTAGAGGGTTGGGGTGGAGTTGTTGAGGGGCAGGACAGTGATGTTGGGGCGGGCTATGATGTGGCGATAGGCTGATCGCCACATCAATCTCAGGAAATCCTGCCCAGTTTTCCTAATACTGAAAACTGGGCAGCCAGTTTACTAAGTCTACTAGAAAATCATGTAAACATTAAACAAACCCAATAGGCTGATTCTGCCTCCAATAAGGATTAATTATATCTTAGTTGGGATCAAGTACAAGCTACTGTTTTATTATTACAGAAAAAAATTATTTGGATATAATCCAGTCTATGGAAGATGATAGATTGATGTCTATGCAAATGTACCACAGTTATGGGGTCCATTATCTAGAAAACTCAGAATTTGCGGAAAGGCCATCTCCCAAGGACTCCATTTTATAAAAATAATTGTTCTGGATAATAGGTTTCTGGATAACAGACCCCATACTTTTGGTACATTTGCATAGACAATCTGTTTAGAAATGAACAAGAAACCTTGTGCTGTATATGATATCTCCTTTTCATAAATCATTTTAACATCATTCAGCCCCAAATCTTTACAAAAAGCGGACATAAGGAAAAATATATCCCAAATATTTACTATATACGGTTATGGGACCGGTTATCCAGAATGCTTGGGACCTGGGGCTTTCTGGATTAGGGATGTTTCTGTAATTTGGATCTGCATACCTTCTACATACTCTATTAAGTCTACTATAAAATCATGTAAACATTAAATAAACCCAATAGGCAGGTTTTGCCTCCAATAAGGATTAATTATATCTTAGTTGGGATCAAGTACAAGCTGCGGTTTTATTATTACAGAGAAAAAGGAAATTATTTTTAAAAAAGTTGGATTATTTAGATAAAATGGAGTCTATGGGAGGAGGCCTTTCCGTAATTAGGAGCTCTCTGGATATGGGTTTCCGGATAACGGATCCCTACCTGTACTACAGATTGTATATATGTATATATATATATATATATATATATATATATATATATATATATATATATATATATATATATATATATATATATATATATATATATATACACACACACACACACAGAGTGAAAAGTATGTAAAGAAAAGTATGGAAAAGTATGTAAAAAGAAAGTGGTCAGCAATAAAATAATAAAATGTATTCTAGTATATATACTAGAATATATTTAAGCTTGGATATTGTATTTAAAGTGATTATATTGTCGTTACCACCAGCACATGGCCAGGTGCCCTAGGTAACCCGACAACAACCTTTCTCCTGACAACTTCCTTGACAACTTGGTGGTCAGACTGGTCTGAAAATGACCAACAGGTGGTGCTGTTATAACAAAATTCATTCATGTTAACAGTACATGCATCACTTAAAGGAAAACTATACCCCCAAAAGAAATACTTAAGCAACAGATAGTTTATATCATATTAAGTGGCATATTAAAGAATCTCACCAAACTGGAATATATATATATAAGTAAATATTGTCCATTAACATCTCTTGCCTTGAACCACCGTTTTGTGATGGTCTGTGTGCTGCCTCAGAGATCACCTGACCAGAAATACTACAACTCTAACTGTAACAGGAAGAAGTGTGGAAGCAAAAAACAGAACTTTGTCAGTTGATTGGCTCATGTGACCTTACATGTATGGTTTGTTTGTGTGCACTGTGAATCCTACGATCCCAGGGGGCGGCCCTTATTTTTTTTAAAATGGCAATTTTCTATTTATGATTACCCAATGGCACATACTACTAAAAAAGTATATTATTATGAAAATGGTTTATTTAAATGAAGCAGGGTTCTACATATGAGCTCTATCTTTATAGAGACCTACATTGTTCGAGGGGTATCATTTCCCTTTAATACTTTGGAATTAAAAAAACATAAATACTGAATGTACATTATAAACGTTCTTAGAATAGCACTCTCATCAATTTTACATTCACTAATTTTTAATGTTTACTTATCCTTTAAAAGCACTAAAACATTCTAATAAATGTATATTGAAGAGCTGCTTTTTTAATTTTTTTTATTTATTTTTTTAATAGGCCAAACTTTTATTTTGGGGTTGTCTCCATACGGAGAGAAGTTGAAGAGCTGATGCACAATTTCTGTGCATGTCACACATTTGTAAGCGAATGAAGAAGGGCTGTAATTTAGTAAGAGCCATACTGACTCTCGTTTTTATTTTATGAGAGATTGTTCAATCGATATTCGTGGCCACTTATTAGAATGTTCTCTTTTCAAAACAGCAAGTTCCTAATTGCTCCAGCTATTTGCTACACACACACACAAAGCAATATGGCTGTCTATTATTAGATGTAGAGGATGATTTGTTGGGAAGAAATAACTTTCAGAGCGCTTTCATTTCCTGTGATCAGCCGAACAACTGGCATGCGTTTCCCCGCAGGGAGCTCTGATAGAGCTGTATGGACCTCTAGAGGACAGTGAGCGTCTCAGCCAAAATTACATTGCATATGGCCAGCCAATATGAGAAGAGTTTAAAGACATTTGGCGGAACATGTTAGAATAAGGAGAAGAGAAAATGTTTACAAAGCAGTCTCCAGTCCACATTCCAGCTGGCACGTTCTGCATTCCGCTGGGCCACTTGCACACAGACATTAAAAAATGCCATTGCTTGGGGAGTACCGCTTTATGGCAGAATTGGGGAAACGGTGGAGGGGAAAAAAAAAAAAAAATGTGCCGCCAATTAAAGGGGAAAATAAGGAAATTCAAAATGAAAATCCTAAACTACAGAACAGTCACTTAGAAGCAACTTTCCAATACAGGTATGGGATCTGTTATCCAGAATGCTGCAGTTTTCCGGATAATGGATCTTTCTGCCATTTGGATCTTCATACCTTAAGACTACTAGAAAATCATGTTAACATGAAATAAACCCAATAGGCTGGTTTTGCAATAAGGATTAATTACCGTATATACTAGAGTATAAGCCGAGTTTTTCAGCCCCCAAAATATGCTGAAAAACTCTACCTCGGCTTATACTCGGGTCAAGCGCAAAAAATGGTCGCCGGCGCCTAAGAATAGTAGCCGGCACTTAGAATAGTAGCCGGCGCCTAAGAATAGTCATCCAAAAACGAGACTGAAACTTACCAGAAGCTGCTGCATTTTTCACCCTCGGCTTATACTCAAGTCAATAAGCTTTCCCAGTTTTTGGAGGTAAAATAAGGTACCTCGGCTTATACTCGGGACGCTTATACTCGAGTATATACGGTATATCTTAGTTGGGATCAAGTACAAAGTACTGTTTTATTATTACAGAGAAAAAGGAAATCATTTTTAAAAATGTTGAATTATTTAGATAAGATTCGGAGCTTTCTGGATAACGGGTTTCTGGATAGCGGTTCCCATACCTGTACTACAGATATATGGGAGTGAAACTGTAAAAAGAAAGTGGTCAGCAATAAAATAGTAAAATGTATTTGGTATATATAATAGAATATATTTAAGCTTGGATATTGTATTTAAAGTGAATATATTTTCCTTACGTACATACGTACTGTTTTATTATTACACCGAATAAGGAAATCGTTTTTTTAAAATTGGATTCATCTTGGAAAGTGTCTGTGACACTCACATGCTCAGTGGGCTCTGAGCAGCTGTTGAGAAGCTAAGCTTAGGGGTCGTCACTAATTATCCAGCAGAAAATGAGGTTGGTCTGTAATATAAGTTGATGCTACAGGACTGATTATTAAATTCTGATGCTAATTGCACTGGTTTCTGTGCTGCCATGTAGTAATTATCTGTATTAATTACTAATCAGCCTTATATTGTGACATTTCTATTCTATGTGTACTGTATATTGTGAGTGGGTCCCTAAGCTCAGTAAGTGACAGCAGCACAGAGCATGTGCAGTGAATCAGCAGAAAAGAAGATGGGGAGCTACTGGGGCATCTTTGGAGACACAGATCTTTACTGCTAAAGGGCTGTGGTTGCCTTGGGCTGGTACAGAAGCCCAAAACATAATGTACAACACTTCCAGCTACTTCTTTCATTGGGCTTTAGTTCTCCTTTAAATGGGTTACTCACCTTTACATTAACGTTTTAGTATGATGTAGAGAGTGATATTCTGAGACAATTTGCAACTGGCTTTCATTTTTTTTTTATTATTCGTGGTTTTTGAGTTATTAAGCTTTCAGCAGCTCTCCAGATTGTGATTTTAGCAACCTGGTTTCTAGGGTCTAAATTACCCTAGCAACCATGCATTGATAATAGATATAATAAGAGACTGGAATATGAATAGGAGAGGGCCCGAATAGAAAGATGAGTAATAAAAAGTAGCAATGACAATACATTTGTAGCTTTACAGAGCATTCGTGTCCCCTATTTGAAAGCTGGACAGAAGAAAAAGGCAAATTATTTTTTAAAAAAAAAACTATAAAATAAATAATGAAGACCAATTGAAATGTTGCTCAGAATTCTATAACATACTAAAAGTTATTTCAAAGGTCAAACCACCCCTTTAAGTGGCAATTTTGATGAGAGCGCCTGTAGCAAGTGAAATGGGCATAAAGCCGCAGGTCAGTTAATCCCGTAGAGCAACAAATAACAAAAAACTCTGTAACAAAATGCTGTTGTGGAAACCCTGGCCTGTTATATGAATGCTGAAGCATGTTCTTTTACAGGAAAAAAGCCACATACGTGCCAAATCCATGGTGGAATCATTTTGTTATGGAACGCACAAAAAATCCAATTACAAGCTTGGGTCTTTCCCATTGCTCCATGAGTATCTCGTTAAAAATGTATTTTGCCTGTTTAACGAGCCCTCTAAATGGAAATCGTTTAAAAGCAATCATCGTGGTCCACAAAGAGAGATCAGCAGCTCCGATCAAACCAGTCTCTTACCGACAGATAAACCGGGTAAGAAAAAATGCTCACACCCAAGTAAAACCAAGCGAAGGTCAAACGTCACACAGAGCCCGAAAAACTGCAAAGCAGGAATCTTCTGTCAGTGCAGCTAAACACAGCGAATCTGCTACACAACACACAGCAGCACAACACTCTCAGTAACTCTGGCCTAAAATTCAGCAAAAAAAAAAAAAAACAAAAAAACCTTACAAAAGAGATTTCTTTAGGGTTCTTACAGACGAGCGTTTTTAGCTGCGCTTCCCTGCGTTACGGTTTTATGCGTTCAGCCACAGGGGAGCACAGGAGTAGACGCACTGAATTCTTTTCAATGTGGCTGTACTCACACAGACACATGTAAGCGCCGAATGCAGGTTGGGATGCAGCATATTGCATTTTACCTGCGTTCAGCGCTTACATGCGTCTGTGTGAGTACAGCCACATTGAAAAGAACTCAGTGGGGCTCATTTATCAACACTGGGCAAATTTGCCCAGGGGCAGTTACCTATAGCAACCAATCAGTGATTAGCTTTTTATAGCCAACTGTAAGCAGAACAATGAATACAGCAATTTGATTGGTTGCCATGGGTTACTGCCCATGGGCAAATTTGCCCAGTGTTGATAAATGACCCCCAGTGCGTCTACTCCTGCGCTCCCCTGCGGCTGAACGCATGAAACCGGAGCGCAGGTAAAAACGCTTGTCTGTAAGAGCCCTTATTCTCCTTTAACGATGTACAAGTATGGGATCCTTTATCCAGAAACCAGTCATGCAGAAACTCTGAATTACAGGAAGGCCGTCTATTAATCAAATAGTTTAACTTTTTTTTTATTGATTTCCTTTTTCACTTTAATAATAATACAGTACCTTGTACTTGATCCCAACTAAAATATAATTAATCCTAATTTGAGGTAAAACAATCTGATTGGGTTTAAATAATGTTTTAATGTTTTTTTTGTAGACGTAAAGGAACAGTAACACTAATAAATGAAAGTATGTTAAAGTAATGAAAATATCATGTTGAGGCAGATTTACATAGGGTCGAATATCGAGGGTTAATTAACCCTCGATATTCGACTGCCGAATGTAAATCCTTCGACTTCGAATATCGAAGTCGAAGGATTTACTGGAATTAGTTTGATCGAACGAAAAATTGTTCGATAGAATGATTAAATCCTTCAATCCAAAGGATTTTAATCCATCGATCGAACGATTTTTCTATGACCAAAAAATTCCTAGGAAGCCTTTGGGAACCTTCCCCATTGGCCAACATTGCACCTCGGTAGGTTTTAGGTGGCGAAGTAGGGGGTCGAAGATTTTTTTAAAGAGAAAGTACTTCGATTGACGAATGGTCAAATATTCAAACTATTTTTTTAGTTCTAATCGTTCGATTCGAAGTAGCCAATTCGATGGTCGAAGTAGCCAAAAAAATAATTCGAAATTTTTTCTTCTATTCCTTCACTCGAGCTAAGTAAATGGGCCCCGTAGTGTTGCTCTGCGCTGGTAAAACTGATGTGTTTGCGTCAGAAACACTACTATAGTTCATATAAACAAGCTGCTATGTAGCAATGGTGGAAATTGAAAAGAGATATGGCACAGGTTAAATAGTAGATAACAGATAACACCATTATGTTCTACAGAGCTTATCTGCTGTGTAACCTGAGCCTTTTCTCCGTTGAATGGCTGCCCCCATTGCTACACAGCAGCTTATTTATATAAACAATAGTAGTGTTTCTGAATTAAACACACCAGTTTTACCAGTGCAGGGCAACACAGCATTATATTTTTATTCAGTATATAAAATATGGCATTTTTAGCCATATTCATTTTTAGGGTTTAGTTCTCCTATAACAGCAGTTAGCCGCGTTCTATCTAACACAGGCAGCTTTCTCCAGATCAGGCCACACACTGCAATAGCACAGGGCTCTGGGGATGCTCGGCTAGTGAGTGCTGCACTAAGGCTCCAGCTGATACATGAAGGTATGTTTATTTACAGCAGGAATGTATGAGTAGCCGGCATGTGGCTGACCCACAGTCTCCTGATGGATTGGACGTGGCTGCTCGATAAACACACTATAAAAAGCCTTTTGATTTCAGACTCTCAGGTGAAGTGTGACTCACATAGAAATTCTTATGTTTTTTTGGGTTTTTTTTAAAAATAGAAATGCAAAGTGCGGTTTTAGATTTAATGATAAAAAGCAGCTTTGATATTTTCGGGCAGTCGTTATCTAACGAACATGTTATGGAAGGATGTGACAGATCTAAAATGATATATTGCAACGCCGTTTCACTCTGACGCCAGCATAAACACCAGAGGCAATTTTATGGGAAACGCTATAATACAGGTATAGGACCAGTTATCCAGAATACTCGGGACCTGGGGTTTTCGGGATAACAGATCTTTCCATAATTTGGATCATTATACCTTAAGTCTACTAGAAAATCATGCGAACATGAAATATACCCCAATAGGCTGGATTTGCCTCGAATAAGGATTCATTATATCTTAGTTGGGATCAAGTACAAGCTACTGTTTTATTATTACAGAGAAAAAGGAAACATTTGGATAAAATGGAGTCTATGGGAGAGAGCCTTTCCGTAATTCTGAGCTGTCTGGATAACGGGTTTCCGGATAATGGATCCCATACCTGTATAAAATAGCTTAACAAGCTTATTAGCGGAAAGGAAATAATATAAGGATGGGCAAATGCAGAATATTTATGGGATTGGAAAGATCCAAATTAAAGAGGGATTTCTCTGTGTGCTTTAAATACTGTCATTACCCATCTGCTACGGACAAGAAGCAGCAGCAGGTCCAACCTACGCACATATACACACACACATTCATATTCCTCTGCAAATCCTACGGAGGTTGGAAATCTACAAGAAAATCCTTTTTATGCACCAAAACAGGCACAGGGAAATATTAGGATTATCAGTGCCTGCCCCAGCCATAAGGACTGGAAAGCAGGAGACCTTACTGCATGCTGATTGGGCACCTCCTGAAGGCAATGTGCTATTGCAGGTGAACAACAGGTTCCTATCCTGAGAAGATGAATATATTTTGAGATATGGAATAAAATAATGCAATGACAGTGAAATCCACTACAATGGCTGCGTGATATTTGTGTTAATCAGCAAATCAGTGTAGCGTCCCATCAAATGTGAGTGGGGAAATCTCAACAACCTATTCAACAGCCAACAGGTCAGGTGACTGTATGACCCAAGGAAGGTGCACACCCTGGCATTTAAAGGAGAACTAAAGCCTAACTAAAGAAGTAGCCAGAAATGTTGTACATTATGTTTTGGGCTTCTGTACCAGCCCAAGGCAACCCCAACCCTTTAGCAGTAAAGATCTGTGTCTCCAAAGATGCCCCAGTAGCTCCCCATCTTCTTTTCTGCTGATTCACTGCACATGCTCTGTGCTGCTGTCACTTACTGAGCTTAGGGACCCACTCACAATATACAGTACCCATAGAATAGAAATGTCACAATATAAGGCTGATTAGTAATTAATACAGATAATTACTACATGGCAGCACAGAAACCAGTGCAATTAGCATCAGAATTTAATAATCAGCCTTGTAGCACCATCTTATATTACAGACCAACCTTATTTTCTGCTGGCTAATTAGTGATGACCCCTAAGTTTAGCTTCTCAACAGCTGCTCAGAGCCCACTGAGCATGTGAGTGTCCCAGACACTTTCCAAGATGGTGACCCCCTGTGACAAGTTTGAAGTCCTGGATCATTGCTGCTATTGACAAGGTGAAACTTTAGGCTGATGCAATAAATTCAGTATATAAAATATGGCATTTTTAGACGTATAAATATTTAGGCTTTAGAGCTGCAAATATGTTGCCGCTATATAAATCCATGTTAATAATGCTGGAAGATTTACCTCCAAAACCAATGGAGACATCTGCTAGCAAGTCTCTTAAAGCTATAAGCCCCCTGTTGTGTTATATTCCCCAGCTGGGCACATGGCCTAAGATTTGAGGATGAATATTTGGTGCCACAGGGTGCATAGGCAGCCAATAAACACACAGTGGTTACAATACACTGAAGTTTAAGCAGCAGGAACACAAAAATGTACGAAGTTTGGCCATAGCCTATTAAAAAAATATATACATAGATTATGCCAAGGGGATGCAGGCCTGTCATTAGAAGTGTAGTGGGGGGCATTAATGTTGGGCAATATCCATAGATGCTTGCAAATCAGGTCATCCTCTGGAGTACAGTATACAGTCATATTAAAGGGATCTTTTTCCTAGCAGCAATGTATGTTTAAAGGAGAATTCAACCCGTAATTTAAAAAAAACCCTCCCCTCTACCCTGGGTAGACCCACCTCCCTCCTCCCCTCAGCATACTTGCCCTGCTGGAAAATGCCCCTAATTTTTTACTTAACCCTCCCTGCAGTTTCTGTCCACGGGCGCCATCTTCTTTCTTCAGTCTTTTTCGAAAGTTTCGGTGCATGCGCAGTTGGAGTAAAGTTCCGGTCCCGAACCACTGCGCTTGCGCTGAAAGTCACAGAAACTTCTGAACATTTCCGAAAAGGGGGGGGGTCTACCCAGGGTAGGGTTTTTTTAAACTACAGGTTGAATTCTCCTTTAAAGGGGTTGCTTTTTTTCAACAGGGTCAGTGATCCCCATTTGAAAGCTGGAAAGAGTCAGAAGAAGGCAAATTGAAGACCAATTGAGAAGTTGCTTAGAATTTGCCATTCTATAACATAGTAAAAGTCAACTTAAATGTGAATTGTATTTTTACTGTGCTCTGATCTGTTTAGCAAAGGACCAATGACAAACATTTCTTTAACAGCGTCAATTTTAATAAGCTTTAGCATGGTGGGTCCGTGCCTTGTGGTTCTAATTTAACTTGTCTCCATACGGTATCAAATACATTGCATGCTTATGAATAAATGATAATAATAGGCTTCACCTAGTACTTCTACCCCACCCCAAATAGCATAAGCTGTTTATTAAAATGTGCAAAAGTAGGTACTAAAAGATTCCCTATGAAAAATACCTACACTATTAATGCAGGGTATAGGTTGTTTCTAAGATGCTGGAAGCTGAAGTTCAGCATGTTATGTGACCGTTTTTATGTTCTAGAGAGTAAGAAAGATGAAAATGTCTGGGTTGCTGTCCCTCAAACCTGTTTTATAATTAATCTTATATTCCTGCATACATTTTATGCAGCTCACAAATATATTCAGAGTTGCTGGCAAAATAAAATAATAACTAAACAAGAAATTCTGGTTGCCCAGTGATTTTTTTTCAGCATTATACAGCACTGCCATCTGCTGGCACTGTTGCGCCAAATTTCCACTACATGAAGGAGTTTCTGAACTTATATAGCTCTATCAGGGCCAAATCAATAGCTATGATAAAATATCACAGCAAATTACTTTTGATTCCCTTTGTAATGTACAAATGAAAAGAATGATAAGGCCCTTTGAATCAGAGTCAGATATAAGGCAAATTCTGAGCCCTTAGGGGTAAGGGCACACAGGGAGATTCACTTTATCCACTCAAGGACCTATCCTCTAAGGGTAAGGGCACACAGGGAGATTCGGGGAAATTTAGTCGCCTGGCAAATAATCGCCTCTTCTTCTGGGCAACAATCTCCCCGATCTGCCTTCCCCTAACTTCCCGCCAGCTATAATGAAAAATTGACTGGCGATTTTTCATTATAGCCGGTGGGAAGTTAGGGGAAGGCAGATCGGGAAGATTGTTGCCCAGAAGAAGAGGCAATTAGTCGCCAGGTGACTAAATCTCCCAGAATCTCCCCGTGTGCCCTTACCCTTAGAGGATAGGTCTCTGAGTGGATAATGGGATATGTTCAAAGCCAGCTTGATGGCTGCAGGTTGGACATCCCTGATTTATGTAATGTCGACAGCACCCAGATGTGACAAAGTAAGACACTAAAAATTCGGGATTTATCATACACCAAGGATAGAAAAAGTCTGAATCCGAAAATGCACCATCTCAGACCTGCCGAGGTTGCATATAAGTCAACGGGAGAAGCCCCAAAGATATCTTGATCGGCGCTGTTTTTTTTTCCAGCAAAAGAAAATTTTCGGGAAAGTGTATTTGATAAATAAGGAGGAAAAAAACGGTGCAGATTTGGTCGGAGTAGTTTTCAGAAAATATTGAGATAAATTCGACAAATTCAGATAAATGGGCCTCCCGGTCTTGGGCATAATACAGACAAGCATTTGCCTATACACTGGGGCCAATAAATTCAGCCTACCCAATGTATACAGCTGAAAGAGGAATTGTACCAATGATGAAACAGATCATTAGAACCAAAAAAACATAAGGCAGTAAATTTACAAAATACCTTTCGTAAATAGTTTTCAAAGTAGACTGATCAGGGACCCCCTCGGTCTCCTCCAGGTACAGGATCAGCCAAGATGTTCTGTATGGCCACTGCTCTGTCAGGTTGATCCAAGAGGCCAGTCTGTCCCAGTGAAAACTAATCTGGTTGGCTCTGAGTAATCGCCCTGCAGTAGAAAATACTGGCATTAGTCTTGGAACACAACAGAACCTTGGGTAGCTGGCACCTACACATATAAGCAGGCCCAGTGCTATTTAAAGGGGTTGTTCACCTTTGAGTTAAGGTTTAATATGATGTAGGGAGTGATATTCTGAGACAATTTGCCATTGATTTTCATTTTTTATCATTTCTGGGCAGGGGAAGGCAGTTCGGGGAGATTAGTCACACTGAAAAATAGGAGATTTGTGGCCGGGCGACTAATCTCCCCGAATCTGAGCATGTGTCTCTGCCCTTACAGAGCACTTGTTTTTATATGAGGTCAGTGACCCCCATTTGAAAGCTGCCAAGAGTCAATAGAAGAAGACAATTAAAAAACAATATTGAATAAATAATGAAGACCAATGTCAAAGTTGCTTAGAAGTGGCCTTTATATAACATACTAAAAGTGATCTTGAAGGTGAACTACCCCTTTAAAAAAAAAAAAAAAAAAAAGGTCAGATTGAGAGGCCACTTGGTGAATCTTAATGGGTACCCAGCAATCGGAAGTATTTCAATTACTTTGCTTGGGTATCTATGTATCTGCAATATGTTTCTTACCTTGGAAACTGCTGAAGCTGTGCTTATAAGTTTATACACACAGATCGTAAGCAAAAGTGCAGGGAAATAACTCAGGGTGAATTCAGCTGATCCGTTTAGATTATAGAGATTGCAAGTACGTAGCGGATTGTATTTGGCAATTACAGCGCTGGTGCTGGGCTGCACATTACTGTTTCCAGCCCTGGAATTTATGAGATTGGTTTGCTGACTGGAATTTTAATTACAATGTCATTCAGAACCTGAAGCTGCTCGATTTCCCAGGAGGGGACAGCCCTGAGTAATCTGTTGTTTGTTTGCAGAGAATTACACCCTTTGTGTTTCTTATCTGTCACAAAGTAAATAATGATCTCTTCATTCTTGGTCAGTGTTCTTTGCAGGCCCGGATTTGTGGAAAGGCCACCTAGGCCCGGGCCTAGGGTGGCAGGATTTTAGGGGGGCGGCATGCTGCCCAACCACACCCACATTGGTTCAAAAACACTGGGGATGCACTGGAGATACAATCATTTTTTAAATTTCCCATGCGCCAATCCCCATTGCTCCTGTCCCCCTGGAGGGGAGAGGGGCGTTGAACGGCAGTGGGCCTAGGGGCGCCCACTATGTAAATCCAGCCCTGGTTCTTTGAGATACTGAAAATACTTGTATGGATGAATTTGAACGAGGGTCCCCAAATAGTAAGATTGTTACTCACAACATTAGGGAAGAGGCCCGGGTGCAGCGCCCTGAGCCCTCAGAGCGGATAAACCGAATATACTATGGAGTAGGCACTCAAATGAAGGCAATCTTCCACCAGGTAGTAAAGCAAAGTGATGAAGTTTATTGTGTCCACAGCCATACACATTTCACGTTACAAACACTTAAAGGGATCCTGTCATCGGAAAACATGTTTTTTTTCAAAACGCAACAGTTAATAGTGCTGCTCCAGCAGAATTCTGCACTGAAATCCATTTCTCAGAAGAGCAAACATATTTTTTTAAAATATTTTTTTGAAATCTGACATCGGGCTAGACATTTTATCAATTTCCCAGCTGCCCCTGGTCATGTGACTTGTGCCTGCACTTTAGGAGAGAAGCTTTCTGGCAGGCTGCTGATTTTCCTTCTCAATGTAACTGAATGTGTCTCAGTGGGACATTGGTTTTTACTATTGAGTGCTGTTCTTAGATCTACCAGGCAGCTGTTATCTTGTGTTAGGGAGCTGCTATCTGGTTACCTTCCCATTGTTCTGTTGTTAGGCTGCTGGGGGGGGGAGGGAGGGGTGATATCACTCCAACTTGCAGTACAGCAGTAAAGAGTGATTGAAGTTTATCAGAGCACAAGTCACATGACTTGGGGCAGCTGGTAAATTGACAAAATGTCTAGCCCCATGTCAGATTTCAAAATTGAATATAAAAAAATCTGTTTGCTCTTTTGAGAAATGGATTTCAATGCAGAGTTCTACTGGAGCAGCACTATTAACTGATGCTTTTTGAAAATAAAAATATCCCTTTAAGCTGTCACAAACTGTCAAACTTTCGTTCTGTCAGGGCAGAACAACGTCTACGTGTTTGTAACATGAAATGCGTAAGGCTGTGGACACTCCTTCACTTTGCTTTACTACCTGGTGGAAGATTGCTTTAATTTGAGTGTCTGCTGCCCAGTATATACTGAAAATACTCTCTTAGTTGGATTGCATTTATTGGCAGGGTGAGAATCAGGCTATGGGCACACAGGCTGTTATTAGCGTCTGTTGTTAGCCGGTGTATTTTTGCAGGCTGAGAGAAGCATATCAGTCACACACACCGGAGCTGAAGCTGAGGTCAACATTTGGGTTGACCTCCTGTGTGCCCATAGCCTAAGCAAGAGTTAGCATTTTGTTCCCGAAATCTGCCTTGTGTGCCTGTACCCAGGCTGATGCAATGGTTCTGGGTGCAGGCAAGGTAAGGGTGGCTGATGGCTGCATAGGGGCTGTTTCTTGGCTTGTGTTTTTCAGCAGATTGAGTATCAGCGGCTGTATGCCATTACCCTTACGCTCGCCATGCATGGGCCAGTAAAAGCTGACAACTTGGCCACTCCAGACAGATTCAGCAGCCTATCGGTCCATGTATGGGGCTCTCAAAAAGGTTGCACACCAAAAAGAGCCAGACACCTATCAGACAGGGCTGTAAATCCCATCAGGTAATAACCACATTAGTGTGCAGATGCAGTCCTTATCCAGTGGGTCTCTACAGAGAGATCTGCTCATTTTCTACCTCACCAGGCAATATAACAAGCAGCATTTCCATAGCAACACTTGCAAGTTACAGAGATGTGAGGTCCACTGCCAGTCTATGGACAACAACACTACACCTACACTAGTATTATCAGAGCAGCCTTCCCAACCCAAAACATATGGCTTTGAAAGTAGTCAGCTCCTAACAAAATAACTATTTGTTGCTTTTCCACCATACCCACAATAATCCATTCTACTAATAACTAGCAAAGCAATGGATAGACAACACTGGCAAAAAGCTGTATATGCTCTCTGGATGCAGATACTTTCCAGCGGAACAAGGTATTACATTAGGTATGGGAACTTCGATAATCCATATTTGTCTTTGAAGATAAAAATTAGAACGTTATTAAAAAAAAATGTAAAATACAATATTGTGCGTGAACTAAAACCATTAAATGACATGTTAAACATAAAAAGTGTATATTATGGGTTGTTTTTCTGCATTACCTGTTACTGAAACAATATTCAATAATCTTCTCATTGTCTGAGGGCTGATGTCGCTGAACCAGTCCTCTGTTACCAGCAGCTTGGTTAGGTCAAAGGACATCTGCCTTGTCATGGTGCGCTGCATCTGCCTTCTTCTATAGGTATCCTGGCAAAGGAAAACATCTGAATAAATGCAATTTACCAGAAGCAACGGACATCAAATATAATCCACAAACACTCCAGAGGCCTAGGGATACAAAGGGCTATCCTAGATATTGCACTGTACTGCCTACTCTGAATAACTCTCAGACGGGATTCATCATCCAGAAATACAGTATCCAGAAAGCTCTGAATTACAAAAAGGCCGTTTCCCATAGATTACATTGTATCCAAATAATCCAGATTTTTTTTAAACTATTTCCTTTTTCTCTGTAATAAAAAAAAAACAGTGCCTTGTACTTGATCCCAACTAAGATATAATTAATCCTTATTAGAAGCAAAACCAGCCTATTGGGTTTATTTAAGATTTTCTAGTAGATAAGGTATGAAGATCCAAATTAATAGAGAATCCAGAGAACCCCAGGTCCTGAACATTCTGGATAACAGGTACCGTACCTGTAGTGTGTTGTGGGGGCTTTTAACAAAATAGATATACAAAGGATATATTCTCTTACCCTTCTGTTCAGAGCAGTTTTGCTGCCAAGTTTTGAAGCCTCCGCCAGACTGTGCTGGGAGACCCTTCTATCCAGATCTTCATGACCTGCTATAAAGAGAAGCAAAAACCCCATTACTTAAAGGCTCCAATAAGAATGTCCACAATGATGCTCTAAAAGATTTTTGTTACAGATCAAAAAAAATGGAGGATTGATGCAGCCTTATAGCACCCAGCATGCACAAGAGCTCCGTATATCTCCCCTGTATGATATCAAAATGTGTGAAATAAAGGATAACTGGGCCCAACAATCAAAGCTATGTAATGTCATAGTTTCAATAGTTGTCCCACCCATCGGATTGCCATAGTGGCATGAACAAGAGCTACAAGTAAAGAAAATACAACTCTTAGCTGGCACAGACTGGACCACATTACTGCACCTTTTTAGACTAGCGTAGTCCAGATTGTGCCAGCCAAGAGTTGTATTTTCACAAAGTTTACTCCTCAGGCTGTAGCATGTGCACCAGGACCAAATGTTCATGATTAGTCTATACTGTATTTACTGGGGTTGTGATTGGAAGGGCCACACAATCCTTAGAGAGCTGCCGTTCAATTCAATAGGCAATGCAAGTCAATTATAGGGAGCCAAACGATTCCCATGACATTATTTCTATATAGTTACATCTCATAATGTGCTTTATAAGCTAGGAGGCCCACAGTCTCATTGAATCATCTAAATCTATTGCTCACAATTAAATCATTAGACATTAGATAACAGCTCACCTGAACCACTCTCCATATAGCCCACATCTCCATTGGTGGCTGTTATCGAACACAGCTTTTTGGCATTGCTGAGGCCACGGCTGTTGAGAAAGACGGGCAGGTGGACAATGTTGCGCATATAGTCATGCCCATTGATGTTGGAATCTCTCAACACGCTGTTGAGATTCTGATTGATGGCCTTGATAATAATGTGAGGGTCACTGGCGAAGATTGCGATAAATGGCCCCTTGGAAAACAGGATCCGAACCTTTAAGAAATCAAATGAAAAACAAGAAAACAAGATCTTCCACATGTCTGATTTAAATTAAATCCAGATGGGGTGCTCCTGAGGCAGCCGGCACTGGTATTCAATATATAGGGAAAAAGGCAGATTTTCATAAATTAATTCCATAATAAAAGAAAACGTAGTCTTAAGGAGAAGAAGAGCTACAGAAGCAGTTTATTTCCAATAGATAAGCCTCAATAGTGCAAGCTATAACACTATTTATTCTGTAGAATGCTTTACCATACCTGAGTAAACAGCTCTAGAAGCTCTCTGTTTGTTTAGGATGGCAGCTGCCATATTAGCTTGGTGCAACATCATCTTACTGCCTGAGTCTCGCCCTGCTCACTCATAGTTTTGGGCTCAGATTACAACAGGGAGGGGAGGAGGGAAAAGGGAGCAAACTGAGCATGATCAAGCCCTAGGCCTTGAGGTTTATGTTGAAAACAGGAAGTCTGATATTGAAGCCAACACAATAGAAGGAAAGAAAAGCTGTGTTTCTTTTTGAGGACTCAGAGCAGCATTACTTTAAGGGTTTACTGGTGTATTATTTATATAGACCTATCTGATAAAGCTTACTTAATTTTAGCCTTTCCATCTCCTTTAAGCAACTTCCTAATATTACTTATAGAATTGAAACATTTCAGTGACTGTAAAGTAATTTGTGCATTAATGATTATTAAAAACAGTATCTGGTTGTTTATATTCACTGCAGTGCTGGTTCTGACTCTTGCAACAAAGTAGGACTAGCTAGCTCAGCGCTTTCAACTTATTACATGTAGTGGGCCAATTATTTTTCATACAGTCTGTTCGGGGCCAGATTAAATTAAAATGATGATATTATACAGTGAAGCCTATGGAGCATTTCAGCAGACTGGGGGCTTTTGGAAAGTCACATCTGGCCTGTGGGCCTCCAGAGAGTCAGATAACGTAAACAAACACTGCTTTACATTATAGTCACATTTACTGACAAGTTTTAATTCATGTACATTGGAAAGTGGCTTAGAATTACATTTTCATGTGCTAAAAAACAGTTTCTTGGTGGCGATCATTTTCATGGAATGAAAAAACCCCAAAACTACTACCTGCCTCTCCTTCTACAATACTGAACCTGCTATGTATGTGTGTTTTGTGTGTCCATTTAATCTCCAGAGATGCAGGTCCTTCTCCAACATGGCAGAATTCCATTGTAGAGAGCCCTGCTATTTTATAGACTCCCTTTAATGAACGTGCACCTGAAGGAGGAGCGGCAGAAGATGAACGAGCACTTAACGTTATAGATATTGCCCTATAATGAGATGTTTCTCGCCAATGACCCTGCGGGGATTCAGGGAAAGCCTATTACCCAGAAAATATACGGCTCTGTAACACAACAATTCTGCCAGAGTGGAGAGCAGAAGAATGCGCTTTCCAATTTTTCATTTTCCCCTTCGCCGTTTCATTAGAAGATCTGTCACTCTGTATGACAGCCCTCTAGGCACAAATACACAAACTAGTTGTAAAACCGCTTGCAATCGGCTATCATTTCAGAAATAATAGTCATGTAGATCATTTGCGCAACTTCCAATACTGTTAATTACGCCAGTAAAACGGTTACAAAGCAGCAGTGTGACAGGCTCCCTAGCTAGAGCAGCGCGAGTGCTTTCACAGGCTGTAATTAAAAGGCAATGCTTCTGCAAAACTGTTCGGCGCCCTCATTTGTTACCTAGAAAGCTTTCAGATCATTTGTTCTCATTTCATTTCGTCCGCCGTGCTTTGTATCTTTTCCACTCCATTGTTCTGGGAGGTGGAAAGAGAAGTCTAAACTGAGAAAATTACCTGTGTCGCTGCTGCAGATATAAACAAAGTATATTTTGTGCGCTTTGGGGCACCTGTAAGATATTTTCAATAGATGCCGATGTTACGTCGCCATTGCATTCCTGATCGTAAGGTCAAGTTCTAAAATAATGGTATAACTGCAGGTGCATGGTGGGTAGACCAACCAAAACCTAAAACAATATTCCAGTGAGCCCATTCAATCACTTTAGTGACCGTTAGTGGGTCCAGAATGGCATGAGCTTGTAAACCCCCAAATGCAATGATAACATGGAGAATTAAAACTGGTGTGTTAGGGAGCTGCTATCTCGTTACCTTCCCATTATTCTGTTGTTAGGCTGCTGGGGGGGAGGGGTGATATCACTCCAACTTGCAGAACAGCAGTAAAGAGTGATTGAAGTTTATCAGAGCACAAGTCACCTGACTTGGTGCAGCTGGGAAATTGACAATATGTCTAGCCCCATGTCAGATTTCAAAATTGAATATAACAAAACGTGTTTGCTCTTTTGAAAAATGGATTTCAGTGCAGAATCCTGCTGGAGTAGCACTATTAACTGATGCGTTTTGGGAAAAAAAAACATGTTTTCCCATGACAGTATCCCTTTAAGTGTGGGGCTTGCCTGAACGCTGGTTAGTTAGATACTTGGCTGAATAATTTACATACAAATATTTTCCTAGATCTGTAGCTTTCTTAGGGTCTTTGTTAGGGTAAAATCACTGAGCTAGGGTAAAATGTGATATATTTATAGTATTATATATATTTGTACTATATTTATTGGTGTACAAATGGCTATGGGGTCTGTTTACTAAAGCATGGTAAATCTGACTATATGTTTCCGCATGTTATCACTGCAAATATGTTTCTGCCAAATTATTCACATAGACTAAGTTTACCAAACTGCGATGCGCTCAGAGGTCATTGCGATCACTGGCAGTAACTACGTTGACGAACCAGCTTACGTGAGCAGTTATTTCTGCGAGTTGTGAATTTTCTGGCGACAAATTAAGTTTGCAAATATTTATGCTATAAAATAGTCTTGTTTTATGGCGTTTATTATGGCATGATTTATGGCCAGATATGTATCTTCAAAACTTTATAGATATTATCAACAACACAGTAAACAGATTTCACCCAATCAAACATGTATGCATCATATAAATCCACATTTCAATACATCCAGTCACAAGACTTACCCCCTGCCAATAGAATCATATAACAAAAAATCATAAACAAGTTTTACCAATCAATCTATATAAATGTAGTTTAAGCCAGGATTCGGCCTTTTTCAGCAAGATTCGGCCGAATCCTTCTACCTGGCCGAACCGAATCCTAATTTGCATATGCAAATTAGGGGAGGGAGGTAAATGGTGTGTCTTTTTGTCACAAAACAAGGAAGTAAAAAATGTTTTCCCCTTCCCATCCCTAATTTGCATATGTAAATTAGGATTCGGATTCTGTATCTTTCACCAAGTATTTGGTTCGGCCAAATCCAAAAAAGTGGATTCGGTGCATCCCTAATAGAATTATTCTGACGTTAATCTTGTTAATTCTTTACTCCACATCCGCATGATTTGCAATTGCTAATACAGGTATGGGGTCCGTTATTCAGAAACCCATTACACAGAAAGCTCCACAATATGGAAAAGGTAATCTCCCATAGGCTCTTGTACTTGATGGTAACTAAACTGTATGGACCCATATTGGAGGCAAAAGCAGTCCTTGATTTTAGTAAACACAGTATGGAGATCCCAGGTCCGGGGAATTTTGGATAACAAGTCCTATACTTGTATAACAGATAATTGTTCTTGCTTGTGAGACAAAATTATAAATGCTGTCAAATGTACATTTCAGTAATGTTAATAAAGCAAAATACAGTAGTAATAAATGGGAAAACTCAGTAAAAAAACTGAGTTGTGCAGCAGAAAGCAAGTAAAATACAAGTGCATTAATGTAAAGGTTGTTGTGCTATGTCTAAAGGAAAGAGAAAGACTTACCGTGTCTAGCATATGCAGAACTTTATCCTGCTCACAGGCATCCAGCCCATCAATGATTACCACAAGCCTGGTCTGGTTTTGGGTGAAACTATCTATGGTTTTTGCCATTTTAGCCATCAACTCTACTTCCCATTTCAAAACCTAAGAAATAAAAGAAAGAAAAAAAAAAGTCTTTCTGGACTCCAAGACCAACTATTCTGAAACTTGGGAGCCAAAGACAGTTCCCCATGCGGCAACATGATCTCTTTAAATACTGCAATAGAAAATTAAAAATAAGGTGCATAACTACTTACATTTTTCGGGTTAAGTAGCCAATTTTCTGATATAATTTGGCCCCCCCTAAGAAAAGATTAAAGGAATGTAAAGGCAAAAATATAAAATCCCATTTTAGATAGAAACCTATCTCCAATATACTTTAATTAAATAATGTTTACGGTTTTTATAAGAAAGCTGACTGTATGCAGTGAGGTTCTCACTTCATTTACGTGCTCTGGCTGTTGTGCATCGAAACTTCAGACGGTACCTAACTGCTCTGCAGGGAAACGATCATACTTTCACACAGCAGGGGAGCCCTTACCACCTTAGCAGCTTTGTTTGTACCCCTGTAGAACAGCCGGTGACATTGTAGAGATCCGCAGCAGAGCAAGTAAAACGACGTGGGAATTTCACTGCATATAGTTAGGTTTATTATGAAAATGATACAGATTCATTATTGGCGATAGGTTTCTATTTCAGTTCATAAAGTAAAAATGGGATTTTATTTTGCCTTTACATCCTTTTTTAATGTTTCCAACTCCAGCTGCAGGGACAAAGATCATGGAGCCAGATTTAAATAGATAAACTGGGATTCTATTTGGAGGATTATTTTGCTGCAGCCACTGGTTCTGCAGAGTTGGCGAAAGTTTGTATTAAACAATACAAAAACTGTAAAATCCAAATTGGATTACATGACAACACAGGACCCAGTGCAGTCTGTATATTCTGATTATTAATCAGTCGTGCTATGTTGACTTCTATGGCAGATATTATTTGACTTGTACTGTTTTGATAATTTATGATGATCCCTAAGCTTAACCTCCCAACTGCAGCCCAGCCCACACTGAGCATGTGCATGGTCTTGGTCTTGCAAAGATGTTTAACAAAGTTACAAGATGGTGACCCCCTGTGGCCAACTTTGAAAGTATAAATTGTTTGTTTTATTAGGCTTCTGGTGCAGTAAGTTTGTGTTTATGTTTAGTATACAAAATACAGAATTTCTAGCATTCTATTTTAGACTTTAGTTTTTAATAGACACATGAAAGATTAATGTCTGTCTGAGACAGTATATTGTGCTTGGGCCTGGCTGCACGTAGAATTCCGTGGTGACATTTTACCTTCATAAATCCTTCACTTTTCAGTTTGTGCAGTTTGGAAGCTGCACTGTGGAGCCGCTTGCGCTGAGAGTTCAGTATGGAATCCATTACTTGCCACCATGTGCGGCAATTCAGCACAAACACCAGGCCCAACACACAAGCCACGGCTATAAGGATAGAATTCACTGTCATGTTCTTGGGATCCACTTTAAAGATCGCCAGCAGGAGAACGCCGGAAAAAATGCATAACGTGATAAAGATGAAGATTACAAATGAGGGCAGACAACAAGTTTTTTTCCATTTCTTTTTCCCTGAAATATAATAAATATAGATCATTAATTAAAAAGCAAGAACCCTATATAGGTTTTATTATAAGAGTGATGCAAAAAGTTAATATCCAGTTTTACTAGATAATGCATGCCCAGCTTCTATATTCACAAAGGAAAACTATGGAAAAATACCCAATGTTCCTCTTATACATATACATACACTCAGCAGGGGGACCCCTTTCCACATTCAATAGCCAAGTGTTATTATGACAGACTGCCAAGTAGCAGTTATCACTGGCAGCAGTGTTGCATAAAAAGTGGGAAGTGGGGGGAAGTGGCTGTACATGAGCTAGGACCAGTGATTCTCCGCAAGTGCCGGCTGCTCCCCTTCAATTATACAGGCAGGGCAGATTTTGATACAAAAGCAAAATCTTGCGTTTCATGCTGAAATCCGCAGGGTCTGCCTGCACCCAAGCACAGACAATGCTTTCGGGTGCAGGCAGAGCAGGAAAGCAGCTGGGAAGCGAATTCTCCTTGTGTGGCAAAACACAGGCCTAGATAATAGTCTAGCCCTAATCCTTAGGGTTTTAGCACACGGGCAGATTCTGAGAGATTTAGTCGCCTGGTGACTAATCGTCTGTGCTGCGGGGCGACAATCTCCCCAAACTGCCTTCGGTCTGCTATAATGAGAAGACGCCAGCACCAATGCACTCGTGGCGCTTCGATTTCCTTGTGAGGAGAGGCGATTAGTTGCCAGGCGACTTAAAGGGGACCCGTCACCCAAAAAAATTATTCAAAATCCTATTTTATCACATTAGTCAAGCAAAATGAACTGTAATTACACTATATAAATTATTTGAATCTTGCTTCCTTCAGTCTGGGATTTCAAAATTATAGCAAGCAGGCAGCAGCCATTTTGTGGACACTGTTATTAAGACAAGCCTTGTATCATCTCAGAATCTTGTGTGTGCACCAGAATGGGGGACCCGATGTCCATCCCCGTGTCCTGGTTACACAATTAAATGGTAAAGAGAACGGGAGAATGTGGGGAGAGCAGTGACATCTAGTAAGTGCTGAATGGAAAGTGAAAGTAATTGTCTGCCCCGCCTCTATGCCACTGGCATAGAGGAGTGGCAGACAATATTTGATTGACAGCTGATATTTTTAAATGAGCTTACAACAGCTATGAATGCTTTAATAAAAAATAGAAATTGGATTTCATGTTTCATTTGAAAAGGACTTTTATTATACAGATTTTTGTGTCTGGGTGACGGGTCCACTTTAATCTCCCAATCTGCCCGTGTGGTAGCTCCCTTATGTCCTAATAGAAAAAAAAGAGAACACTTGAACCTCTGATGTTGAAATGCAAATGTGGGTGGATATGAGCTGCTGATTCATTGGCAGTTGATTAGCCTTTGTATCAATCCCCTTTTCCTAAGGATATCTGACTGGGGAATTCAGACAATGATAAGGGACAGGGGAAAGCGGAGGAGACATGCTTAAATATCGGTTACAAAGAGAAGCTTTTTGGATTAAGAAATTGGATACTTTGCAACCAAACGGTTTAAATGATAGCTGGAGTATTAAATGTTTTTTTGGGGTAATTCAATAATAAGGGACTAACGTGTTTTTTCCCCTACAGATAAAGTTATATATCTATATGCCCATACTTTACAAGCATGAAATTTTCGAATCTTACTGTAAGTTACCAGTCAAGATAATGGTAAGATTCGGGCATTCCTTCCTATTGTTTATTCAAAGTAATGTTATATCATGTCATTGGTAGGCCCTTGAGCCCAGGGCAGTTCCATTTGGTTTCTGTATACCATCGTTGTACATTTTTCTGAATTTTTCGGAATATTGATTTACATGTGAAGATACACTACGGTGGATTTAATGGACTGATATGCTAATGGACTATTTACCACTCCCACTCTGTGGATGACATCATATCCTGTTTTCACTATAAATATGTGCACTACGTGATTTGTACACTATACTTGATAAAGGGCCTGTGTGCCCGAAACATGTCGTTGGAATAAACACTTGTACTGCTTCATTGGCTCATTCACAGTTCCTATTTTCCTAATGCATATTGCGATTACACCTGTGGCAGGGATGTGTACTGCAGAATTGAGCCTACAATTAACCCACACTTAGCCACCTCTACTTTTGGAAGGGACAGGGGAAAATTCAGTTAGCTGAAGGCAACATCAAATAGATCAATCATTGCCCAACAATGGCAAAATTAAGCAACATAGCGCCCATACACAGAGTTGGCTGCAACTGCTGCTCCTTGAAATTATGTGTTATTAGGTGCCCTTATGTTAAACATAAGTCTCTGTATGGTTCCAGGTGTTTGGACGGGCACCAGTTGCTAGTTAAAATAAAGCACTTGCCTAATAGTGTTTTAGAAGTGATGAAGCGTTAATGCATGCATGTGGTGGGCTAAATATCTTAACTCAGGGGCTGTATTTTGCCTCTTATAGGACTACAACTCTCTACTTAGATAGTCTGTACAGTTTCTCAAATAATCAAGTTTATCTTCACTATTCCTCTCTCAGCATCTGTTTCTCCTCATTCTGTCTTGATTCAGGAGTTGGGTGTCAGATGAATATTCCAATATATCTCATAGGTGGGATCCTTTTGCCTAGAAGAAGTATTAGAGCTCACGCTATTGCAGACTTTGTGCAAACGGTAGTTATTTTGTTCGATTTTGTTTGTACTGGAATCAGTTATTTGAGTGAGCTCTAATTCATCTCCTAGGAAAGGAAGCCCCCACCCTATAAGATATGTTGGCTCTAACTGTCAATTTATATCTGACACCGAACTGCTGCATGAAGACAAAATAAAGAAAATGGATGCTGAGAGAGGGATAGTGAAGATAAACTTGATTATTTCAGAAACAATGCAGAATTGTTAATTGATTATGTTTAGAAATGTTCTTACTTCAGTATGATGAAGCTTATATTAAATTTTCTTTTTTGCGATAGTTTCCCTTTAAAGGGGACCCGTCACCCAAACTAAATTATCCAAATCCTATTTTATCATGTTAGTCAAGCAAGATGAACTTTAATTACACTGTATAAATTATTTAAATATTGTTTCCATCAGTCTGGGAACTCATAATTATAGCAACCAGGTAGGAGCCATTTTGTGGACACTGTTATTAAGGCAAGCCTAGTATCATCTCAGAATCTTGTTTGTGCACCAGGGGACAGGGACCCAATGTCCATCCCCATACCCTAGTTATACAATTAAATTGTTAAGAGAGCTGGGGGAATGTAGGGAGAGCAGTGACATCTAGGAAGTGCTGAATGGAAAGTGAAAGTAATTGCTTGCCCCGCCTCTATGCCTAGGCATAGAGGCGGGGTAGGCAATATTTGATTGACAGCTGATATTTTTAAATGAGCTTACAACAGCTATGAATGCTTTAATAAAAAAAAGAAATTGGATTTCATATTTAATTTAAGAAGGACTTTTATTATACAGATTTTTATGTCTGGGTGACGGGTCCACTTTAAATGTATTTGCGCCTCTCCAAATCATAACATCCATGTAACTTTTACAGGCTCTGTGCTCCATAGTCTGTTTTATAACAACAAGTATGAAAGCACTGCTCTATATTTTATACAGTTAATAAGTTGCGCACTACACTTTGTTTGTACATAAACTGTGCAACCACAATGTCCACTTTCCTCCTACTCTGAAAGCAGATTCAATAAGGTTTGTGAAATTGGGCAGGGGGCAGAAATGGACCAATTGTGGAAAGGAAGCGATTGATAAAAAATAAGCAATGAGGCACTAATGAAGAGATCTTATTTACCCCGAGATGCATTCCACCTATTGCACAACACAACAAGTATTTTCAGAGAACAAGTACATGAACAATCCTCATATTTGCTCTATTTCTGTTGTGTTATAGCAATGTAGAATATATTATTTGACTGGGTGACTTTGTTTAACCACCATATTTGAAGGAACATGTATTACTAAAATATTATGTTGGAAAAATGTACTGTCACTTTATTTAAGTGTTTTAATTGCCAGTAAGTATCTGCTTTTGTATCTCATGCTGGAATATCAAACAATATCCAAGGGAAAGAGCCCACAGCATTACTCTCTCACCTTGTGTTTCCTCTGTCTTGAACACTCTGAAGAGCCGTGTGGCTAAGAAACCAAACTCCTTCTCACAAGCATCAGAGAGTGTGGCTATCATTTCAGCCATGGATGTTTCTCCCCCTACACTAGAGAGCCGATTGTAGTCTGTGAAAAGGAACCTGGATGAATATAAAGAAACGAGTTAATTTGTAAATCTAAATGGTAGTTTGACTTTTATTTTATGATAGAAATTCTCAGATCTATACAATCTGCAAGAAAAAGAGGTCTTACCTGACTGGCAAAGCTTTAGTGGTTTGCTCAGGAAGTTCTGGGGGATTCACAAACATGAGTTTTAAGAGTAATTCCAGGTACCCAATTTGTCTTGCCAGTCTGGTACTTAGCACCCAAGCCCAGTTCCAGTTTTCTCCTTCTTGTCTTCCCCCGAAGTAGATGGCAGCTGCAGACAGCAGGAATTTAACACTATAGTGGATGTCAAAATATCCCCATTTTTTTCCAAAGATAACTCAACAAAGCTCTAGATCAGATTTGGGCAGCTTGTACTAATATAAACGTGTGGAAATATACTCCCATATCCCATTAACAAGCAGCTGAAGAACCTAAATCCCTCCATATCACGCAAAAAGGAAACCAATCCTTAAAAAATATTTTAAAGGGGTTGCTCACCTTTAAATTAACCTTTAGTATGATATAGAAAGTGATATTCTGAGACAAAATTTCAATTGGTTATAATTTTTTATTATGTGTTTTTTTTACTTATTTAGTTGTTTAATTTACCAGCTCTCGAGCTTGCAATTTCAGCAATCTGGTTGCTATGGCCCATATTACTCTAGCATTGATTTGAATAAGAGGTTGGAATGTGAATAGGAGAGGCCTGAATAGAATGATTAGTAATACAAAGTAGCAATAACTACATTTATAGCCTTACAGAGCATTTGTTTATTAGATGGGGTCAGTGACCCCCATTTCAAAGCTGGAAAGAATCAGAAGAAGGCAAATAATTAAGAAACTGTACAAAATAAATAGTGACCATCAACTGACAGTTGCTTAGAATTGGCCATTCTATAACATACTAAAATATAATGCAAAGGTGAACCACCCCATTTAATCCACAAGTTAAACATTATACTGTATCCCCTTAAACAGAAGACCATGTCATTCCCAGCACAAACTCACCAAAGAATATGTAGAGCACAGCCAACAAGCTGAGTGCCACAGATATGCCCAGTTTTGTATCGACTGTAAAGGAAAGCAGCAGTCCAATGGTACTACAGAGCAGCAGGATGAAAAAAACAATGAGCCAAGAAAACTGGAACAAAGGCTCTATCTGCTGGCCTGCAAAGGTCTTCATCTCGTCTAAAGAGAAAAAAAGCAACATTATTAGCATGTGTAAAAGGTAGGGAT